>CM076574.1:244248206-244586274 GCA_034641835.2 Pinus albicaulis | reverse complement strand
GTGTCAACAGGCTTGCAGCCTTGCATGTTGAACCTCTCCAGAATCTCTCGGGCATACTTGCCCTGAGAAACAAACAGTCCTCCGCTGCGCTGCCAAATATCCAATCCCAGGAAATAATGAAGGATGCCAAAGTATTTCATTTCAAACTCTCGTGCAAGATCCTCCTTGCATGAAAGTATCAACTACTCATCGCCAGTCAAAATCAGAACATCTACATACAGTACGATGATCAACAGCTTCCCCTCCACCACAATCTGGTACAGGTTAGGATCCGCCTCACTCTTGGAGAATCTAAGCCCGGTGAAGTAGCTGTCTATCCAAGTGTACCAAGCACGAGGTGCTTGTTTCAGCCCGTACATTGCTCTCTTGAGTCGGCACACATGCAACTCACTACTGAAGATCTCGAAACCTTCAGGCTGCTCTATGTAAACCTCCTCCTCAATGACTCCGTTGAGGAACACATTCTTCACATCCATCTGATGAATGTGCCACCCCATATGCGCTGAGAGAGCAAGGATCGTCCGTATGGAAGAGTACCTTGCGACAGTTGCAAAGGTCTCCTCATAGTCAATCCCCTCAATACGCGAAGCCACCGGGTTACAAATCTGTAGCAGCTGGCAACTCACAAGAATCAACCACTTTGCTTCACTTTGTAGATCCATCTCGAACCCACCGTTGATTTCCCTTCCGGCCTTGGGACAATCTACCATGCACTGTTTCTGACAATCGAATCATACTCTTCCACCATGGCATCTACCCATGCGGGTTCCTCCACAGCTTCCTCGAAAGAGGATGGCTCCAGTGTACCGATCAGGTGACTGTCTCTGTCTGCGCTGTGCTGTAGGTGGTCCTACAACCTTCTCTGCATCTCAAGCCAGTCGCTCAGCTTCTGTAGTGCGCATGTGCCCTCTGATGGTTGGTGCTGCATGGGTGGTTTCTTCCACCTCCTGAACTTCCTCTTGTGGCTGATCCACATCCGGAAGCTCCTCCTTAGGAACTAACAGCTCCTCATCTGCATGCAAGTGTAGCTCCCTCTCAAGCGAACACTGCATGGCTTTCTCCTCCTGAAATTTTATATCCTGTCGCACAACAGTCTTGCGACTGTCTGAAAAATACACCTAGTAGTTGTGAGGTGTATCAGTGTACCCCACAAATATTCCAACCTCAGCAGTTGGATCCAGCTTCCTTCTCGCATCCTTCGTCACATGCATGTAGACAGGAGAACCAAAAATCTGCAAATGGGAAATATTAGGCCTCTTGCCAGAATAAGCCTCCTTCGGTGTACTCATGCCAAGAACCTTGTGAGGACAACGGTTCTGCACATACACTGCTGTATTGCATGCCTCAGCCCACAAGTGAAGGGGTAGGCCCTGATCATGCAACATCGCCCGTGCAGCACCTACGATCGTTCTGTTCTTCCGCTCAGCCACCCCGTTCTGCTGTGGGTTATGGGGTGCGATGAGCTCTCTCCAAATCCCTTCTGCGCTGCAGAACTCCTTGAATTCAGCCGAGATGAATTCACCACCGTTATCACTCCTTAGAGAAATCACCTTCTTCCCCGATTCCTTCTCGACCAGTGCTTTAAACTCACAGAACTTCACGAATGTATCGCTCTTCTTCTGCATGAAGAAGATCCAGCACTTTCGAGAGAAATCATCAACAAAGATCACATAATACTTGTGCTTTGCTTTCGAAGCAACTGAGAAAGGACCACACACGTCTGTGTGAACTCTCTCAAGGATCTTCATGGCGCGACTATCCTTCTCGTGAAAGGTGGCTTTCACATACTTCCCTAAAGTACACCCCTTGCACTGATCTGACTGCGCAAGAGTGCCCTTAGGAAGCCCAGTAGAAATCTTCTGCAGGATCTTCAAAGCTCCATGGTGAAGGTGGCCCAATCTCCTGTGCCACAGTTCGCCCTCATCATCTCGGCTCACCACTTCTCCCGCCTTGCATGCCATTGCTGCGCAGCCATCTACTTGCAACTGATAAAGGTTCTTGGTTCGAACCCCTATCTTCCGGGTCTCTCCAGTAGTCTTACTGCGCAGGAAGGCTTTTCCTTCGCCGAAGACCACATCATACCCCTTATCCTCCAACATCGCCACAGAGATCAAGTTCTTCTTCAATCCAGGTACATGCATGACATCCCTCAATACAAAGGGTTTACCGGACTCCCTCTGAAAGGATATGGTACCGATACCAGTTGCACTGTATCTACCATCATCGCCCATCTCGATGTGCACACCCAAATCTTTGTCCTCCAGATCTGAGAACAACTCCCGATCTCCCGTCATATGAAATGACACACCGCTGTCCAAGAACCACACCGATCCCATCACACTTGAAACCAAGCATGCAATCAGTGAAAAGTCAAGCTCGAACTGTGAAGCCAAAGCTTCTCCATCTGCGGATCTTCCCGCTTGCTTGTTCTTCTTCTTCTTTGGACAATTGGTAGCATAATGTCCGTGATCATGGCAGTGAAAACACTTCACTTTCGCCATATCCTGCTTCTTTCCCTTTGCACCAGAATGAGAGGTTTTCTTACCCTTCCCTTTCTTTGCTTTGGCCACCAAAGCGCAGTTTTCTTCATTAGCTCCCTTTGATGAAGATCCATCTCGAGTAGTCCTCCTTATCTCCTCCTGCATGAGATCCGCCCAAAGGCGCTCCCATCTCGGCAGCTTCTCCCGACCATTGACACTATCTTGATATGAGTGCCAAGCCTTCGAAAGACCAAGGAGAGCCAGGTCTACCATGTCCTCGTCTTCGACAGTAACCCCCACACTTCCCAGCTCATCTCTGCACTGAGTGAACTTCTTGAGGTATTTGGCGATACTGTCGCCTTTCTCCATCTTGATGTTCCCGAGCTTATCTTTGAGCGCCAGCTTCCTTTGGTCACTCTTACTCTGGAATAGATCCGTCAAAGCTTTCCACATTAAATATGGATAAGCCTTTCCATGCAGGCTGGATACGATATGATCCTTGACGCCCTCCAACAGGATCCTTCGACATTTCACCATCTTCTTTTGCCATGCTTCGACTTCAGCAGGATCAGTGGGCCTTTGGACATCCGTATCCATGAACTCCTTCAGTCCATTATCTTCTAATACTACCTCCATGTGATCCTTCCATGCAACATAATTCGAACTGCCTTCAAGAGCATATTCGAGTCGCAAACCATTGAAAGACATTTTCAACACCGGCACCAAGAAAACAAAACTGCTGCAAAATTCGAATTCCACCTCAAATCTCAACCGCTCTAGATCTATGAGAACAAATTATTTCTAGCACAGAGATTGACTGCAAGGGGCATTTACCAGACCTTTCACTTTCCGAAGAAAGATGAATCCGGAGGCTACCTGGCCCGCATGCAGACTCTGTCTACCGAAATAAGTTTGTAATCACTGTGATGATCAATCTCTGCTTCAATAGCTCAGATACCATGTAGAAATTTGCTGAATAATGATTAATTATCCACCGAGACTATCCTGATCACATACAATTCGAATTTATATGCAACACATAATCTCTTCCACTCAGATCATCACACATGCGGAAATAAAACAAGCGATAGCACATCAAATCATCATACACATTAACACGGTATGTATGGGGAAAGCTTATAGCTGAAAACCCCGCAGCTATTGTGTATATTATAATGGAGAAATCATGTAACAAACTCAGTACAATACTCCTCACAAGTACTCGGTACTTTCTCATGAAGTTACACATAATCTAGCTCAGTTTTGAACAGGTTACTGGTTCAAAACTCACCGCCAATTGCCTTGCCTCTATTGCGCAATCCAGGCCTGTCTATATAGAGATCCAAGGTTCGAATCTCCTTGGCTTGACAGCGCAATCATCATGGGAAATTCCTCCAAGTGTGGTTCAAATCTCATGCACAACTGATGTCGCCACTGATAGCTAACTCCACCCTTTCATCTACCTCTTTCACTGGTCTCCACTGAACTGATCATGCACTGTAGTGAACTGATGTTTTCTTGAGTTGAATAATGAGTTACTAATTAATGAATTAAATTATATTTAATTCACTCCACTCATAACTAATTGATTAGCTAGTTAAACTAATCTCAACCAGTTCAACTAAAATAAACAGAACACAACTCCACTAGCTGTCTCATTAACTCCACCAAACTTCTGCCACTGAAGTCCTAACGGAAGTCAACCATGCATGTGCTCACCAAACCCTAGGAATAGCGTAATTCCTCTGTCATATGCATGAGCCACTTCCAAGGCTCGAACTGAAGTGCTCCAAGAGAGTAAACTAAAGTTTATAGTCCAAATATTATTAAGGGTAAATAATATTTGACTTCCCTATTTTAAGGAGAGGCAGTCTAAAAATAGACTTCGACCTATAGGTCCAAAAAATAGAGTCCCATATATTTTTACCAACATGACCAATACTCCAAGAATAACATACTGCAATCCCCGGACCATGATCCATATGTCTAAAAATAGACATAGTCTAAAAATAGAATTTGCGCCAGAATTTGCCTGCGGGCCCACTTAGTGAAGGCGACTTCATTTCCCTAAGCTCCATCGTCTTGCTGCATTTTCAACACTCCCTCTCAGCAATATATGGATTATCTGCAACCCCTATCCCGCCTCTGTGGAATTTGAACTTGCTCCTGGTGAGTGCCTTCGTCAGAATGTCGGCATCCTGATCCTCCGTGGGAACATATAAAAGCATCATGATTCTCCGTTGAACACAATCACTGATATGATGATACCTGATGTCGATGTGTTTGGACCTATCATGAAATACTGGATTAGCCGAGAGTTTAATTCAACTCTGGTTATCACATTAGATCATTGTAGGCTCCAAATGCAACCTAAACAATCCTGCGAGGATCTTCCTCATCCAAATAGCCTCGCATGCAGCCAAGCTAGCTGCTATGTACTCGGCCTCTGCTGAAATGAGTGCCACGGATCTCTGCTTCCTGCTGTACCAGGAAACTGCTGTCGACCTAATGCTGAAAACTCCTCCAGATGTGCTCTTCCGGTCCGTTGGGCTCCCTTCCCAATCTGCATCAGTGAAGCCAGAAAGCTTCGCTCCATCCTCCTGTCTGTACCATAGACCATATCCCGATGTGCCTCTAATATAACGCAATACATGCTTGCCTGCCTTCCAAAAGAGCTTGGTAGGATTAACCATAGCTTGCGAAAGCTGGTTAACAGCATAGCATATATTGGGTCGTGTATTGACCAGATACATAAGCGACCCCACCAACTGTCGATAGACAGTGGCATCCACTACCTCCGCTGAAGTAGCATCCTCCTTCCTCCAACCACCAGGAAGAGGAGTGTCAACAGGCTTGCAACCTTGCATGTTGAACCTCTCCAGAATCTCCCGGGCATACTTTACCTGAGAAACAAACAGTCCTCCGCTGCGCTGCCAAATCTCCAATCCCGGGAAATAATGAAGGATGCCCAAGTCCTTCATCTCAAACTCTCGTGCAAGATCCTCCTTGCATGAAAGTATCAACTGCTCATCGCCAGTCAAAATCAGATCATCTACATACAGTACAATGATCAACAACTTCCCCTCCACCACAATCTGGTACAGGTTTGGATCCGCCTCACTCTTGGAGAATCCAAGCCCGGTGAAGTAGCTGTCTATCCGAGTGTACCAAGCACGAGGTGCTTGCTTCAGCCCATACAGTGCTCTCTTGAGTCGGCACACATGAGACTCACTGCTGAAGATCTCAAAACCTTCAGGCTGCTCTATGTACACCTCTTCCTCAATAACTCCATTGAGGAACGCAGTCTTCACATCCATCTGATGAATGTGCCACCCCATCTGCGCTGAGAGAGCAAGGATCGTCCGTATGGAAGAGTACCTTGCGACGGGTGCAAAAGTCTCCTCATAGTCAATCCCCTCGATCTGTGAGAAGCCACGGGCGACAAATCTCGCCTTGTACTTCTCCACACTCCCGTCAGCCGCCTGCTTCACCTTGTAGATCCATCGCGAACCTACAACTGATTTCCCAACCGGTCTTGGGACAATCTCCCATGCCCTGTTCCTGATGATCGAATCATATTCTTCGATCATGGCATCAACCCATGCGGGTTCCTCCACAGCTTCCTCAAAAGAGGATGGCTCTGTCACAACACATTGACTCATAAGAGCCATGTATCCAGTGTACCGATCCGGTGACTGTCTCTGTCTGCGCTGTGCTGTATGTGGTCCTACAACCTTCTCTGCATCCCGAGCCAGTCGCTCAGCTTCTGTAGTGCGCATGCGCCCTCTGATGGTTGGCGCTGCCTGGGTGGTTTCTTCCACCTCCTGAACCTCCTCTTGTGGCTGATCCACATACGGAAGCTCCTCCTTAGGAACTAACAGCTCCTCATCTGCATGCAAGTGTAGCTCCCTCTCAAGCGAACACTGCATGGCTTTCTCCTCCTGAAATTTTATATCCCGTCGCACAACAGTCTTTCGACTGTCTGAAAAATACACCCGATAGTTGTGAGGTGTATCGGTGTACCCCACAAATATTCCAACCTCAGCAGTTGGATCCAGCTTCCTTCTCGCATCCTTCGTCACATGCATGTAGACAGGAGAACCAAAAATCCGCAAATGGGAAATATCAGGCCTCTTGCCAGAATAAGCCTCCTCAGGTGTACTCATGCCAAGAACCTTGTGAGGACAACGGTTCTGCACATACACTTCTGTATTGCATGCCTCGGCCCACAAGTGAAGGGGTAGGCCCTGATCATGCAACATCGCCCGTCCAGCACCCACGATCGTTCTGTTCTTCGGCTCAGCCACCCCGTTCTGCTGTGGGTTATGGGGTGCGATGAGCTCTCTCCGAATCCCTTCTGCGCTGCAGAACTCCTTGAATTCAGCCGAGATGAATTCACCACCGTTATCACTCCTTAGAGCAATCACCTTCTTCCCAGACTCCTTCTCGACCAGTGCTTTAAACTCACAGAACTTCACGAATGTATCGCTCTTCTTCTGCATGAAGAAGATCTAGCACTTTCGAGAGAAATCATCAACAAAGATCACATAATACCTGTGCTTTGCTGTCGAAGCAACTGAGAAAGGACCACACACGTCTATGTGAACTCTCTCAAGGATCTTCGTGGCGCGACTATCCTTCTCGTGAAAGGTGGCTTTCACATACTTCCCTAAAGTACACCCCTTGCACTGATCTGACTGCGCAAGAGTGCCCTTAGGAAGCCCAGTAGAAATCTGTTGCAGGATCTTCAAAGCTCCATGGTGAAGGTGGCCCAATCTCTTGTGCCACAGTTCGCCCTCATCATCCCGACTCACCACTTCTCCCGCCTTGCATGCCATTGCTGCGCAGCCATCTACTTGCAACTGATAAAGGTTCTTGGTTCGAACCCCTATCTTCCGGGTCTCTCCAGTAGTCTTACTGCGCAGGAAGGCTTTTCCTTCGCTGAAGACCACATCATACCCCTTATCTTCCAACATTGCCACAGAGATCAAGTTCTTCTTCAATCCAGGTACATGCATGACATCCTTCAACACAAAGGGTTTACCAGACTCCCTCTGAAAGGATATGGTACTGATACCAGTCACACTGTATCTACCATCATCGCCCATCTCGATGTGCACACCCAAATCTTTGTCCTCCGGATCTGAGAACAAATCCCGATCTCCCGTCATATGAAATGACGCACCGCTGTCCAAGAACCACACCGATCCCATCACACTTGAAACCAAGCATGCGATCAGTGAAAAGTCAAGCTCGAACTGTGAAGCCAAAGCTTCTCCATCTGCAGATCTTCCCGCTTGCTTGTCCTTCTTCTTCTTTGGACAATTGGTAGCATAATGTCCGTGATCATGGCAGTGAAAACATTTCACTTTCGCCATATCCTGATTTCTTCCTTTGCCGGAATGAGAGGTTTTCTTACCCTTCCCCTTCTTTGCTTTGGCCACCAAAGCGCAATTTTCTTCATCAGCTCCCTTTGATGAAGATCCATCACGAGTAGTCCTCCTTATCTCCTCCTGCATGAGATCCGCCCAAAGGCGCTCCCATCCTGGACCATTGACACTATCTTGATATGAGTGCCAAGCCTTCGGAAGACCAAGGAGAGCCAGGTCAACCATGTCCTCGTCTTCGACAATCACCCCCACACTTCCCAGCTCATCTCTGCACTGAGTGAACTTCTTGAGGTATTTGGCGATACTGTCGCCTTTCTCCATCTTGATGTTCCTGAGCTTATCTTTGAGCGCCAGCTTCCTTTGGTCACTCTTACTCTGGAATAGATCCATCAAAGCTTTCCACATTAAATATGGAGAAGCCTTTCCATGCAGGCTGGATACAATATGATCCTTGACGCCCTCCAACAGGATCCTTCGACATTTCGCCATTTTCTTTTGCCATGCTTCGACTTCAACAGGATCAGTGGGCCTTTGGACATCCGTATCCACGAACTCCTTCAGTCCATTATCTTCTAATAATGCCTCCATGCGATCTTTCCATGCAACATAATTCGAACTACCTTCAAGAGCATATTCGAGTTGCAAACCGTTGAAGAAGAACAGTGCATAACACGGCTTTGAAAACAAAGCTATTGCAAAATTAATTCCACCTCGCTCAACGCTCTAGATGCAGCGAGAACAAATTATTTCTAGATGAGAGATTGGCTTGCAAAGGCATTTACCGAGACCTTTCACTTTACGAAGAAAGATGAATCCGGAGGCTACAACTTTGCATGCGAGACTACAATACACCGAAATAAGTTTGTAATCAACTTGTAATGATCAATATGCAAATCAATAGCTCGATACCATGTAGAAATTTGCTGAATAATGATTAATTATCCACAGAGACTATCCTGATCACATATCAATTCGAATTCATATGCAACACATAATCTCTTCCACTCAGATCATCACACATGCGGAAATAAAACAAGCGATAGCACATCAAATCATCATACACATTAACACAGTATGTATGGGGAAAGCTTATAGTTGAAAACCCCACAGCTATTGTGTATATTATAATGGAGAAAATCATGTAACAAACTCAGTACAATACTCCTCACAAGTACTCGGTACTTTCTCATAAAGTTACACACAAACTAGCTTGGTTTAAAACAGGTTACTGGTTCAAAACTCACCACTAATTGCCTGCCTCTATTGCGCAATCATGGCCTGTCTAAATAGAGATCCAAGGTTTGAATCTCCTTGTCTTGACAGTTCAATCATCATGGGAAATTTCCTGCAATTGTGGTGCAAATCTCATGCACAACTGATGTTACAACTGATAGCTATACTCACCCTTTCATCTACCTCTTTCATTGGTCTCCACTGAACTGTCCATGCACTGTAGTGAACTGATGTTTTCTTGAGTTGAATAATGCCCACGGGCCCACTTAGTGAAGGCGACTTCATTTCACTAAGCTCCATCATCTTGTTGCATTTTCAACATGTTCTAAGTCGCCCCGCTTTTTCTTTACCCCTTGTTCTACGGTTCAGGGGCACCTTCCCCTGGCATCGGATTCGCGGATCCAAAATCTTGCTTCTTCTGCTTAAATTTCTACTCGATCTTGGTGGCATAGCGATATGTCGTGGCCAAGCGAGGTAATGTCGAGGAAATCCATTTCTTCCTGAATGTATCAGTGTAAACAACTACGGTACTTGAGCACCAAATGTCTCTCTAAATCTTTAATACCCAACTTTGTGTGCAGGGTATGGAACATATTCGTCAGTTCATGCACATCTTGATCCCTTTGTTGTCGTAGCATGGTCCATTGGATGAAATTTTCCTCATAGCTCCCCACGGGGTAATATTGTTCCTTGATGTCGTCTCAAAACAAATTCCAAGTGGGTGTGGCTGAGAACGAAGAGGATTCCCTCCCGTCCTTTTTCTCACAGTAAGTTTCCCACCAGTCCTTGACATGGGGGCTGACTTTGAGGAGTGCAAAAATAATATTTTCTTGGTCGGGGAAATCATGGACCAAGAAATATCCTTCCAACAAATTCAACCATCTATCTACAACGTTTTCATCTATCTGGCCTTCAAATACAGGAATGTCAAAGTTGACTTGTACCTTGAAAGGAGAGGTGCCTCCAGAGTAGCTACTAGATGTAGATGCGCCATCAGTGGGCAATCGTTGAAGGATCTGGGAAAATTTATCCATCATCATGTTCCTTTGTTTCTCGAGGGCCTCCTCGAGCAATATTTTGATAGGATCTCTTGCTCCCTCGTCTTTCTTTCCTTCTGTCATGAGAGGTCATTGGGGTTTGCGAGGCTAATCTTGCAAGGGTTAAACCAAATCAAGCCCTAATTCCTTATATCCTGACCTCATTGGGGACTTGAAAAAAAAAACAGAGAAAGACCAGACCACTCTGATACCATTGATCCGGATTTATGCAGGAACGCAATAATATACAGAAATAAACATAAACACAAAGATGCAGTGGAAATAAACTTTCATTACATTAATATCAAATTACAGAAATATTCTTACAAACATAATGGAAATAAACTAGCTATGGAATTGGTAGTGTATATCTTAGAAGAGATGTGGCGGCTATAGGCCTCTGAATTGTGTTACAATGAGGCTCGAAGGCCTATTTACTATTGAGAAACAATGGAAAACCTTAAACATCCAAAAACCTAACCCTATGAGATGAAGCGCCAAAACTATGGGCTATATTTATGTAAATTGGTACATCAATCGTCCCGGGGATTTAACTTTGGCATACAATCTTTGTTTGATGCGCTCAATACCTCGTTAGAAATATCTATCCGAGAACTATAAATTTTGAGTGAGCAACATCGGTCCATGTACCCATTAAGTTGTGCTGAAACTAAAAAACTGAAAGAACTAATGATGGGGGTTTAAATGGAATAGGTGGGTGGCCACCAATATCCACCTGGATCATCAGGGCCCCAAAATGGCTCTAGAAATTCAGTACCCAAAAGCCTACTAAAAATAGTAAGTTGTGTTGAAAGTGAAAAACTGAAAGAACCGATGGTGTGGGTCCAAATGGAATAGGTGGGTGGCCACCAATATCCACCTGGATCAAATTAATTCATATTGAAGATTGGAGGGATAAATGCCATTCATGGAAAGTAAGAAGGTAGTTTAAGACCTACATAAGATAAACATAGCTCAAAGCATTGAGATGGAAAGGTGGACTTGCTTCCCCAATTTAGGCTCCATGGCCTTGATAAAATTACTAAGAAAAGCTAAGGGCTACGAAGGAGATTATTTCATAGATTGATGTTTGTAGGGTTCATAATGATGAGATTTTTTGAACAAATAACCTTCATGACCTTGATATTTGATGATGCCAACTTGTATTAATGTTTGGCCTTCAACCACATCAATAAGACACATATATTGAAACTAAAATTTGATTGGTCAAAAGGCCAACGTGGATTTCTATACTTGACAACTTCAATAATTAAGTTCTGAAGCTGCAAAGAGTCTAGAATAGTTGGACTTCTTGATGATCCTCAATTATATATAAATGTTGATCTTGTAGATGAAGAAGGAGCCTTCACACTCTTTGTTATATGATCCTTCCAATAATTTTGATGATTATATCATCTAGAGACTTATGCATATGGTCCTTAAATGTAATAAGGCCTAAGAAAAATGGCCATGGTTAGATAAAACATTGTAAAGTTATGTAGGTATTTAACTCTACCATGTTTTATTTAAATGTGTATTAATTTTATTATGTAACTTTAATTATGAACCTTTAAAAGTGGCCCAATGTTAATATTCATTTCAATAATAAGGAGATTGCTCACGTCACTTTTATCAATACCTAAAAAAATAAATGAACAATCAAAATGAATTTCTTTGAACTTTTTGCATTTCAAATTTCTTTGAACTTTTTACATTTCAAATTTAAGCAATCAACAGATCTACATATTACATTAAAAAAACTTGAAATAATTTATTCTATAAACAACCCCATAAGGGTGTTGTTTATATTTACCATCTATATAAAAACAAATAAATAACCAAAATAAAAACATTAACATGTAAAATATATTTATTATATTCTCTATCCAAGCATATTCAAATAAACAATTATAATAAACAACCTAAATTTTAGGGCACTACACCCCTTTACCCAATATGAGTTTCTTCATTTCAGAAGCAAAAATGTCAACCATTCGGATTCTTCATGTCATTCTTCATGTCAAAATCATAATGTCAGGATTTCTTATTACTTCCTATAAGTCAAGAAGTCACCCCTTTATTTAAAGTGAGTTTCTTCATGTCAACAATTCTGATTCTTCTTATCAAAATCATAAGCCTAATGTCAACATTTTTTATTACTAAGGTTTTGATTAAGTGAAGAGGTAGTTATTATTGGAGATATTTAGCTTTTCAAAATTACAGACAACGTGTACATTGAACATTGACTTTTATGATTAAAAAAAAAACATCATTTAATTTTATTTTTCTTAATTATTATAATTTATTTATATTTATACTCGGTATAGTATACTTTATATTATTATCTAAATTTTATGTCTTTCAAAATAAATAAAATATTCACATAAAATGTAAAACACCACATAAAAGTAACACAATGCTTCAAAAACTCCCATCATATTATAACTTATAAAAATTTATATACTAAAAAACATAAATACCATTAAACAAATTATATATATATATATATATATATATATATATATATATATAACTTATTCATGATTTTTTATAATTATTAAAATAAAATTATTAATAAAAATGACAACCTTTAAAAAAAAACCTTTAACTTAATGAAAGTGATTACAACACACTAATTTTTTCTTCATAATAAACCATTATTAAAAAAATTGATAAGATTATCATATAAAGATTGGATAACTTGGAAATTAAGATGCAGACTTTTATTATGCTCTGTCACCAAACTTGGAATAATGGCCCACATTCTAGATCCCACTTTGAACTCATATCTTTTATCATGTGATCTTCCATAGACAAAGGAACATGTTTTGTTTCTTTCAAATGCAAATCAAGTCTCTTCCCATTAAAAGACAAGGAAATATGTAACACCCATAATGACCAGGAATATGTGGTCAAACTACAATAAGGACAATGATATCTTAATGGGTACACACATACCTTGCATTTGTGGCCCCTCTTGAGTGGTACAACTCACCCAAGAGCAATATTTATTACACCTAAAAGAATTGTAAAACTCCTCCAAGGGAGTTTTACAGAGGACCATGTGGGCCAAATTATTCTCTTGCCATACAAGGGAAACAAGCTGACCTTACTAAAGTTGAGGGGTTTGGAACATATGAAAGGAAGTCCAATGGAGAATATAGAGGAGGAAGGGTTCATTAATCAATCTTAACATACTTTGACCCAATTCATGAAAGGAATATGATCCAACCATTGAACACATGGCAACCTTTGAAGTGGGTGTTTAACGGTCACATGAATCTACCCGTTGGATAAAGAGGTCGCCATCTTCGCGAACAACTCTAGAGAGAAGGTGGGGCCCATTTGTACAGAGATGATGACATTAAAAGTAACGACAATCACGGCGTGTGCATGTGTCAGCAGATCTGATCTGCATGTGATTGATTTGTAGCCAACTGTTCGCCACGTGGGACCCAACGAGACAGATTGCTTGCTGATCTGGGACTCTGGAAGCGTGGGGTTCACGTCTGTTCCTGCCAGCAGAGCAGAGACCCGTTCGTGGGCGTGCCTCAAAAGGAATATTGACTCACGGGACTTTTTGTTATTTAAATAGTATTATTTGTGGAGAATTAACGAATGATTAAGTGACAGAAAGTTGTTGGAATATTTGCTTCTATTATTTAGGTTGTTGGCAGTGGTACCAGTTATATTTCCATTCAATGTCACCGTCACTTCTGGAAAATCTATTAATTCCCATTAATGAGTATAGATTTGGTTTATATATATATAACTAAGAGGAGGAGGAGGATAAAAAATGTATATAAATTAAAGTTGTTTTTAATCAATTTTGGAGTAAGTTTGCTTGGGATTGGTTTGGTGACTTGGTTTATTTAGTTGTAAAATATAATGAAAAAAAATTAAAAATAAATAAATGAATCACTATATATTTAAAATATATATATTTATTATTTTAAATACAACCATTAAATTATGATATAGAAAATATTTTTGGCCTTTAAAAATTAAAGATATTAATATATAAAAATCAAAATCATAGTTTTTGAGAGATCTTTTTGTTATGATAAAATATTAACATAGATTGAGTTAAAACTTTTGTGATCCATAAGAATTTTTAGAAAATTTTGGATTAAAATCACATGAGAATAAGCTTTGTCGAACCAACAAGTGTGGTTCATCTTGAAGACAAAATGAACCACACTTATTGGCAAGATGAACCAGACTTGTTGGTTCCAAACACGGAAACAAAGCTCATTTTTATGTGATTTTAACCAAAAATATTCTAGAAATATTAACATATCATTTTGTAAGTCCCCTTTCCAATCACAATTGTGATGTTCAATATCTATTATGATTTAAAAATGTTATATCAATGTTTAAAACCTATAATGATTGTTTTAAACATATGATTTTTTCTAACCTTTTTTAAAGAAAAATTATAAACATTATATTATTTAGATTTTTTAAAGTTATTATCACCAAAATGTAGTTATTTAATTTTAGGTGAAATTGTAATTTGAAAAAAAAAAAAAAATTAGTATTGTCAAAAATTCTTATTTCTATTAAATTATTTGATTGTTATAATTGGGTGGCCAGGTGCATCCTAAACTTTTTATAGAGTCAACAATTTTTTTTTTTCAATTTAAAATAAAAGATTCTCTAAATAAAAGTACAAAATGAGTTATAATAAAAAAAATATTATTGAATATACATGTTAGATTAGTTTTAATTAAAAATATATATAATTTTTAATTTTTTTTTAAATATTTCAATATAAAACTTTAATAAATTATTTAAATATAAAAGCAAATTAATTTATTTTCATTTTTTAATATAAAATTAATATTGTAACAATTTTTATGAAAATTTCATGTAAAAATAATAACACTTATTCCAAGATGAATGTTGGGAAAAACATCCTAGTGGGTGTTAATTTTGTTTATTATGGCTAAAGAAATTGGCAAAAGAAATGACAAAGGCTTTGGAAAGGAGAAATGACATTTTTGGCACATTTGTATATGAAAATAATGGAAATTAGGAGAAAAGGGAGATGAAAGGTCACATGTTGCATGTGAGGAGGAAAATCAAGAAAAATAATGGAAAATGAAGAAAATATAGGTCTCTTCTATAAAAAGGCTTCTGAGGATCAGTTGGTACCTTTTGTCCATGCATTTTTGGAGCTCTCTCATTATTCTCTGTCTCTCTGTCTCTATCTCCGTCTCACTCACTCACTCTCTCTCTCTCTCTCTCTCTCTCTCTCTCTTGGACACTTAGAGTTTCTTGGAGCACTTTGGCATTGGAGCAAGAAAGGCAAGAAAGCAGGAAGAAGGAGGAAGCAAGCAAGGAGGAGCGGGAATCAAGTAACTACAACAAGATTCCTTGCAGATATTGATTTGCATGTATGTTTTCCTTGCTAGATTTGACATGCATAGTATTGCATGTGGTTCTTTGTTGTCTTGGCATGGGTTTTTTCCAGGTGTGACAGTGTATTTAGCCTAGCCTTGACATTTTCGGATAGTCATGGTGTGGTGGAGTTCTCATGTTTTTCTTAACTAGATTATTGGATGGATTCCAAGCTGAGTGAGGTGGATCTCCAAATGATTATATAAATGGTTAATGTGTTGCCTCGATTTAGGGCTTAGTAATTCAGATTTAGATTGCGGTAAAGCCTAAGAGGTGGTTTTCTCTCCATTCAAGCCTAGCAATCCCGATTTTGGGATATACGGTAAAGTCCGGAGAGTATGTCTCGGTTTAGGGCCTAGTGACCCTTGATTTAGACTAGGGGTTGCAGTAAAGCCTAAGAGACTAGGAGATAGGAAAATTCAAGGGTTGAACCATGCACTGATGCCCAAGGGTTGAACCATGCTATGATGCCACTCTGTAACACCCCTTTCCCACATAGTGGCATCAGAGCATGGTTCAACCCTTGGACTAGATGGGCGGTGTGTTGGTCATGCTTTTCTATTGGTTGCATATGTGCTTCTCATAACTATGGTGTATGTGTTTGTTGCATCCGTGTTGTTTTGGCCATGGTGGCAGTGGTGTCACCATGGATGGGTTGATGATGTTGTGTCAACATGTTGTCCTGAGTATATGACTGATTATGTGTTGTTCATGCTTGTGTATTATGCTTGCACACTCGCTTACATATTGTTACATGTTGAATATGCATTGCTTGTTTATGCTAGGTCACATATTGGTCATGCTTGTGTGTTGTTCATGTATGCTTTCTTGTGTGAAGTTATATGTTGAACATGCATTGATCATTCATGCTTGGTTACATGTTTCTTATGCTAGTGTATGGTCTGTGCTTGTGATGGTGTGTGGTCAAGTTGCATTGGTATGGTTATGCATTAGGTCATGTTGTGTATTTGGTATGGGCATGCATTGATGACTCGACTCCAACTAGAATGATGTTTATGTGTTAGTATACCATGTGTTATGAGTTTAGATGTTATGATTATATACATATATACACATGTATTACATTGATTGGTCGATCTTGTAGGAAGTATCCTCTCCAAATTATACTAAGGTACATTGGTTTATTGTTATTTGGTTTAGATGGCATATTATTCCTTGCGGGAGAAAGATCAACATGGATAGAAAGATGGTAGACTACAAGGATTCTCCCTATGAGTCATATCAGCAGCATGGTGGGCACTCTTATGATTTGGCAGACACATTGAGAAGCCTAAAGGAGTAAATAAGGAGAATTATAATAACAAGTATACACATGTCCTTCTTGTTTAGCTCCAAGATAACCTTGCAAATGATGGAATGGCTAAGTTTGGATTTTTTGTCCTAAATAAGGTGTCTAAGGGATACCTTGAAAAGGTCGATGTTGTTTCCCTGTGGGATTGTGCATCATACCCACATAAGGTGAGTTTGGTGGGGGTTTCACCATACCATATGTAGTTTTTCCTGTAGGAAATTGAGGGATACCTTGTCCAATTTATTGAGACTGTAATTTACCTTGTAAAGGCCGTGTGAGTGGGATTTAGGAATTACTAGATACCATTGGAACAAATTGAGTCATAACACGCTATAAAGGTTGGCTTACATTGATTTGAGCTTGTAAAGATACATATTGATGAATAGGAATTTGGGATGCATATGGTATAGGTTGAGAATGTACAGATGTAGCCGCAACCAAACTAGATTGGACGAGAAAGGTAGATTTCCAAACATTAACAGTCAAACTAGGATAAGGTGGATTCGATAAAGGCTGAGCACTAACTTGGTGTGTATTAATGACAAAATTCCCCCCTACCAAAGGAAGGGGGGATGACGGAGGAAACTACCTTCCAAATGGAGAGTAGCCAATGTATGGAGAATTGGGTTGTTGAAGGTGTCCAATAATATAAGTACCAGAATGTTGTTCAATTGTAGGTGTAGGTGGATGAGAAGGAGTAGAATGTATAGTGCTCATTAGAGAAGTGCTAGATGGAATTCTAGAAACAAATGTCATGAGATAAGTCCAAGGACTAGATACCGCACCAGAGAAGGTAACAGATAATGACTGATAATGAGGCGGTACATACATGCCACCATAGAGATGAGTCTCTAGTGATGTCGCAAACATGGATGAGGAAGAAACATTTGACATATTAGCCATAGTGGAAATTAGCTGGGAAACCATAGCAGATTCATTCATGGCTAATGATACCAAAGATGATTTCCGCGAGAAAATCACAGGCAAACTGAAAGGTACATAATCAGATAAAGGAGCTTCAGATGGAGTTTGAAAAGTAGGAAAAATAATATCCTAATAAAGATGTAACCTTCTCAAATGAAAAAGAGAGGAAGGATGAGGTTATTCCTGTGGGATCTCTTTAATAATCAAAATATCGTATGGAAGAGGTTCACCGTCGGGTCCAAGATATATGGCCTGCAGTTATGTCTGAGAGAAATGAAGTGAAGAGGAAGTAATAGGTGAAGATGACTAAGGCACATCAGGTTGAATAACCTCAGGTAATAAGGTATCATACTCAATGAAGTCAAGTTCAATGACCTCAGGAAAAAAAGGTTCAAGTACTTATGTTTCAACTGTGTCAGATTCACCGATAAGAGTAGATGTGATATCAAGCTCAAAACTTAAAGGGAAGGATGATTTTGGTGGATCAATGTCGGGATGAGGACCAGAAGTAGTTCCATCTGTTCCTAATTCAGTAGTTTGCGTCTTCTTATGCTTTTGACGAAGGTTATAAGGAGTTTCCTCTAGTGGAAGAGGAGGATTATTTTTCATTCTACGCAAACGATGGAGAGGATTAAGAATTTTCCATGTTGGATTAAGAAATTTTAATAATTAACACAAAATAAAATAAAAAAGGCATAAAACTAGGAATAAAGGTTTACCAAGCAACCATGAACTGCAATATACACCTTGGTGAACCAAGGAATCAATGTATGTGCATGCAATATCCCATAATGTTGTGTTCAGTGTATCACGGTATACAAGGTGACTAACCTGGTTACATATGGCGAGGATAGAAACCTATAGGGGACTTCCAAAATATGCTCAACAGTACGTGGAAGTGCAGTCCATAGCAGTGTTGTCTAATGCGCAACTGTTCGAAGAGAGCATTCACATATACTTTTCATGTGTAGAGCGCCATCCAATATAATCAAAGGTACGTGGAGTATGACCCTATACACTTACGTACATGGAACGAGATATCACCACTGGGATACAATGCTGGAAAACAATGACAACTCCTACATTTAATGACGATGAAACACATCTCTAGTCTATACCTCTAGATGTTTGTGTTATTGTTACAAATGCTCCTTAGGTTGATTCAGTAAATTTTAATGTTTATCTTTGATTAAGTTTCAATTTTATGGCTCACCACGATTTTCACCTAAATTCCCTAAAATGGAAACTAGCATGAAGAAATTAAAACTTTCTCTTTCAATGAAAATCTATCTAAGGGAGGGAAGAGACAAAGAGTATGAAACATATAAAATGGAGCAAACAATGTGAAAAGTAAAATTCCCTTTTAATGCAATTGTTCCAATGTTAATGCACGCACAAAACCCTATATGCCAATGAATATATTTTTCTTTTCAATTCCTCTTAATTTTCAAATATGATGAAAACTAAGATGCAATGTCCAATCACTGATTCAAACAAACTTTTCAAAATGATGACTAAAAAAACACTTCATTCAAGAACTCAATGATCAAACAAAAATCAGTTTCCCAATGGCCTAATGATAAGAACAAAGGAAAATATAAATAAATCCTTAACAAAGGGACTTAAAAACAAAATCAAACCAAATGGAGGCTTCAAAGGGACCAAAAAGCAGTGAAAGACTCAAGGAAGGACAGTTGGAACCACATTGGAACAAGGTTGATCAAAGATAAAACCAAAGAAAGAGAAAATTCATGCAAGAATAGGGGACAACGCATGTGCATAAGAGGCACCATTGCTATGCAATTCAGACATAGAGAAGGCTCTGTTGGGGTGCAATGCTCCGTCCCTAGACTAGAGGGAGTGTTGGTGGAGAAATAGAAAGTTATGACACAAAAATTGCAATTGAGACTCAATGAAAGGTATTCCTAGGTCTGTTCTTGACTAAGTATAATAGTAAAGGTCCGAAGAAGAAGTAAAAAAAACACTAAGGACAAAGAAACCACCAGGGGCATACAATGCTCCCCAATATGGTCGCCAATTTGTTATACGTAATCTACGACCGCGGACAAAAGTATCTTTCCTAGACTGGGTGGCCTAGCATAGAACAATAGAAAGACAAAGAAGTTAATGTTTCCCTTGAAGTAAATATATAATGGAATGAAGCCTACTTGTGATACGTGGTATGATTCGCTCCTCTCCTGGCTTGAATGCTCCAATCCTAGCTTTGGTCACTATAACTAGAACCTGCACAATCAAACAACATAAGCCAATGGTCTATGACATCTATGTATCATCATCTAGTCACTCCATTCAATGGATCAATATGGAATTGAAATACATGAAATCACAACATCATATATAGGGAAATAAAGAATTCTTTGAATTAATATAAATGGAGTGAGTTACAACCAAATATAGGAGTTGATATTATAGAAGAGCTCCTCCAAGTTGACATGTTCCTTATTTGCCACAAAGTGCACCTTTAATCACCCTAATACATGGAATAATGACTCTTCACATCAACAACATGAGGGTAGAATCTATCTCCAAAATCCAACCCCTAGCTTGTGGATGGCCACAAACATATATAAGAGGATGGTAATTTTGGAGTTCTTATCCATTTACCAATATAGGTTTAAGATCCACTCTTGATGGGAGGATGATATCAAAGGATAAGGGATTCAAACTCCAAGGTAGGTAGGATATGATTCGAGAGTTTTATTTGAGGTAAATAGTTGTAACAACTCTTGGAAGCTTTCAGAAGAGGAAGCTTCAAAACTATTTTTATTTTTCCTGAATTTCTAGATTCAACACACCCCAAAACAGGTGAACTGGTTGGTGATCAACCCTACCCAACATGGATAAATTTACTGGTGAACGTTGGAGCACATGCTTAGAGACTGTGTTGGTGCTTAAAATGACTGATTTGAGTCAGTTCCAGGTGGAAAATATGGTATTTGTGCAATGATGATATCAAGGGTTAAAAGGACGTTGATTGATCGAGTTTGTAAGATGATTGATCAAATAAGAAAAAATGGTCTATAACAATTGGACTCGGGCTCATAGGGTTAGGGAACCTGTGGAGGTTCCTTGGGCTATGAAGTCAGATAGACATTCCTAGTTGGAAGGGTGGCATATTCAGTGGGTGGTCCCAACAAGAGCACCACAACTGAGCCACCACATCATAACCAAGTATGCATTTTCTTGTGATTTAGTTCATATGATTTGTTATAAATCAAATATGACATTTAATAAATATGCTATTTTATATATGGTATAGTTAAATAAATTGAATGGTTGTATTACAAATAAATAATTCTATTGCTATAAATTTTGTGGTTAAATTAATTTTGATTAGAGGACCCTGATTGGTTCCTCACAATCATCCAATTATTATCCATAAGGTAATGGGGTAGTAGAACTAAATAATAAATCTCTATCATATTCTCAAGAAGATGTCTAGAAACTAAATAATTGTCACAAGAAACTGATTGATTCTCATTAAGAAAGTAGAATCATTCCCAAAATCAATAACAATTATTTCCAATATTCTCTTGTCTACATAATCGATGTCATATTACCGATACATTTAGTGTTAAATACAATATGATTAAGGGACCACACTTTTGCAAACTTGATATTATTATTTGATTCATCTAGAAAAACAAAGAGCATAGGTTGTACTAAAAATATAAAAGAAATAGGAAGCAATGAAGAATATTTTGACCAAATTTCTATGATGAAAAAAAAATCATAAAGGTCAATTTTTTTTTTTTAATTGGAAAAAAAATAAAGAAAATTTATACTTGCATTACAATTCGATGCTTTATGGCTTGGACCCTATCAAATAGAAAAGTTATATTCTTTTAATTCTTATTTGTTGAAAATTATGGATGGAGTACTTAATTTGAAACTACATGTAATTGGGCATCACTTAAAATATTTCCTTTCATGAACATTTTGGGCCTTATATAGACAATGTATTGTAGTTTTATTTTCATTTTCATTGTTTATACTACTTCACTTATAAATAACTTGTCCACTAGTCATTTCTTTATTTTTTATTAGATTCTCTTTCTTTGACTCCATGCCTAAGGGGAAAGGGCTTATGGATTCTCAACATCCATATGGGGTTATTGTCCTACAATTGGATCCAAAATGTTGATACCCTTTCATGTTGATACTTTTTACTTTTCATGTGGATGTGGAAGGGAGATTTCTTTCCTCCTAACCTTTCTACCATAAGGGATTCACCTTTTGACCAATATATTACCACGCTCATTGATAAAGGGGTTTTTTAAATTAAGATAGGGTCAATATATTGTAGGTGTTTGGGAAGAGATGGGTGGTAAGGGGTTTTTGTAAGTATTTGAGGGGTATGGAAAGGGGTATTCAACAAAATGTGAAGATATCTATTAAGAATAGGGGTTGTTTTTATTAGAGAGATGTATTGGGAGGGAGGTCTGACAAAAGGATTTTTGGAGGTTTTTATCAATATATAGTGAGACTAGAGGTATTCTTTAGTATGTCATGAACATAGGAACTATTGTTGATTTTTGTAATTGTGGCCAGTATTCATAATTCATATTTGATCCTTAACCATATTTTTCAATCGTGTTATTAACACTTGGGTCAAAAACAAAATTATTAAAAAGACATGTTCTTCATGTCAATTGAAAAAGAAGAAAATTTGAATTTGTAAAAGCTAGATTTAAGTCCCCAAAAGATGAAGTTGGCCTCCTCCTAGTCAAGTAAACGTTAGTGTAAGATGCACCCATTCAGATAGCTATATTACTATATAAAATAGGCATTCAACCTCTCTCCAACACACAATTTAGTTCTATTCAAGTATTTCAGACTTTTAAGATAAGGATGAGCTAATTTTCTAAGGTATGATCTTATGTTTTGGCATGTGAACAAAAGAAAGAAACAATCTCCCAAGGAAATATTATGAGGAAGATAGTCTAGATTTATAAAGTATAATGGAATCTTAAGAACAAGCTTATGCATGAAGAAGATCATGTTTTCTTGGGCCAGTTAACTTGACTAGGAGGCTGGACCAGGTTTGACCTAATTATTAACTAAGATATATCTTTGTTGAATTGAATAATATTTATTGAAAAGGTTGTTGGTTTTTGCCGGGCTAAACTCTTATGTTCTTGTGTGGCTATCTATTTATGTTGGGAAAGATACTAAGAGGAGTTGGGAGATGGTCAATATTTTAAAACTCTCTTAACTTTTTTTTTCCTACTGTAATGTTTGTACACAACTTCACAGAAGTAAACCTGTGTATGCACATGACTGTTATGTAGAAAAAATAACGTATATTCGGTGAACTTATAATTTAGTTAATTCCTCAATTGTTTAACTTAAATCAGTGCATCAATGATTCATCAGAAATTTGATAAGTAGTAAACATGTGCAGTAACAACAAAATAAAGCATCACACATAAGAAACACACATGAACACCAATATTTAAGGTGGAAACCCAATGTGGGATAAAACCACCATTTTTTTCATTTCTATCTTCAATTTTATTATAATGAAAAAATCTTACAATTTTATACTGGCACAGACTCATACCAGCACGTAGGCACCCACCTGCAGAAGGCTACAACTTTCACTCGCTATCCAACACCCAAGGGAAGGGAGCTCCACTTCCCCCGATATCATTTACCAACACCCATTGGAAGGGAGTTGCAACCCCCTGATCTCATCACCAGCTGCTGCTTGAAGGAAGATTCGACTTCCTCACTAAAGGATCCAACCCTCACCACCATTGTGGGCCACGTTTCATAAATTTTCACACTGGATCCACCTACTTTTCCTCAAATTTTCAGACTGGACCCACTACCATCATTTAATCCCAATACCATATATGAAACTGAAACAGATCATTGTACCAAATTATTCATCCAATAACTGAATCACTGAATCAAACAACCACTTAACCAATCAATCACTGAACCAAACTATCACTCACCCAATAACCAACCCAAATCAACCAACCTCTTCTTAAAAATTCAAAACAATGAGATCAATATAACCAAAACATCAGTATTAAACCCAAAACATTGCATCAACCTACTGAATCAGTTGCAACTAGGATCAATCACATGAAAGAGTATGTACACTACTTTTCTTAAACAAATCTTTGTGTATATGCACTTTTCATGAATGAAATCTACGTACAGATCTCAACATACCAAATTATGAGTTATTGTCAATCTAAACCACACAATGAATTGCACACAAACATACTGAAATTTTTTTTCATATCGCAGAGCTCTGAAACTCATACACTTAGATGCATCATGGAAATTCTTCAAAAAATAAATACTCAATCAATTCAACTTCATACATCACTATTAAGCCCAGATTAGCGTGAAGACTTCACTGACAGACACCAGAAATACAACAAGGTTGATTAGACTGATCAGACATATTCTTCAGCAAAAAACCTAGCTTTCATACTTTCTCATCATTAAGGGTTTCCTTGTGTATATGCGCTTTCAGGAATAAAACCCATGTACAGGTCTGCCCATACTGCAGAATCAATATGCTACTACTCAGAAGAGTATCCCCATATGTATGCACCTTACCGGAGACAAACCCGCAGACAAGTTTGTAATTACCAACTCATAGCTGTGCTGCTAATTTGAATTTGATTATTAGTTTTGTTGTGCTAATATTAGTTTTATATTTATATTAAAAGTTCTAATGTTTTCTTCTTGTACAAGGGTTTATTGAAGTGCTTATGATTGATAAACAAGTACAATTGTGGAGATTAAGTTGAATACATGAACATAAAAGTATGGAAACTAAATTTTGAATAGAAAAATATAAACACATAGCAAACCATGATAATTGAATCAATAACACTTTGTTTTGATGAAGGAATTCAACCCTCCTGGGCTACATCTCCTTAGTCCAGCTTCCATGGCATGGGCCTTTGTATTAGCTCAATTGTGAAAATAATGTTGTTTACAGTCTCCTATTTCCTCTGAAACCTGCTCCAATGGCTCCAAAAAATCAAATATACCAAGAATGACTCTTCTTGAGCCAAATTGGTTGAAAATTGACTCAATTATGGTAAACAAAATTTCCCTACTATTTCTCCTCCAAATCTAGAAGGACTCTAGATAAATCCGTTGTTTTTGGTGAAATCCGCCGAATATGGCATTGCCGCTAAGTCCGCCACCAAGTTAAGGGCAGATTAAATAGCAGTTAATGACAACTTAATTATGAATAAGTGCATCATTAACTGCGCGTTTATCCATTGGTTATAATCCAATTTAATTAGTGTGAAACCACACAAATTAGTGGTTAATATAGGGGTTAACATTAATATAATTCCCACAGTATTGATTGGCTCCACCCGCAGTTATATCGTTGAAGTCACATGGGAGGGGGATGGCCCCCTCCGAACCCCCGTAATCGGAACTGTTAAAACAAAAATATGAGTTGCGGCCCTTATTGGTTAAGACCCAACATAGAGGAGAGATGGTAAGATGGAGGCATAGTGCGGGGGAGGTCATGTGTTCAACCCTGACCCCCGCACTATAGTTTTTTTCCACCATACAAATGTCAACCAATAGTTCGAAACTTTGATTAAAATTCATATCTGTCTGCACATATGGATGTCCTCCCACCTTAGTTGAAAACCTTAGGTTATATAACATTTGTGCCTGTAAATATATGACTCTGCCACCATATATGACTCTGTCTACCTGTAATAAGGTTTAAATCTTAGGATATGTAAAATGTATTTGGCCCATATAAATGTATCTGCCTCCATAGTTTAGAACTTTGGCTTAATAAAATGTATTCAATCCACAATAATCCGTCCACTGTCCAATAGTTAGGCCTTAGGGTATATAACATGAAATGTATTCGACCCATAGCACATGTTAAGACTTTGGCATAATGAATTAATTCATAAATTTCAACACAGTCCTAAGGTTGGATGAGTCCACCAGAGGGGGCACGTGGTGGCCCCAGGCTACACCATGTGTCCAACTCCGGTTGGACTATTCCAACTTAAAAAAAAAATCTCCTTCAACCTTAGGATAGATATAAAAAAATTTCACTTCGAAAGTTCACTAGCGAAATTGATTGTGACACTTGTCACAACGTCATTGGGCTAAAACTAGAGAATATTCCATGAAAAATACCTGAAGTGATGATTGGTTTGCCATGTCATCAACCTGTCACTATTCTGCAACTTTTTTACCTGTTTGAGAAAACAAATAGCAGGTCATAACTTCTTCATCCAGAGTCATATTTTGATGAAACGATTGCACCATAATCTTGGCGACGAGCTCTACACGGTCATTTTGGTTTGGAGCATTTCTGAACACTTTAATTTTTGAGCTAAATACTGAGCCTTTGATCATTCCTCCCCACTAGAAGCCTTTTGGACCCCAAAAGATACTATAAATTGTTCAGCATGTGAGGATACAACTCCCTCACCCTTTCAATCTCCATCCATTTGGCCTTGGAAATATTTTGTCCCTTGAGTCCCACTCTAAGGTATTTGACATTCCCCCTTCTTGAAGTTATGGTTCTTCTATCAAGTATGAGATCTTTCTGAAGTTCATCAAGATAATTTGGCAAGAAAACATCTATTGATGGCAGTTGAACATGCTCTCCTCAATCAAAAATCAAAGGAGACTCAAACAATATCAAATTCTCAAAATTCACGATAGAATATATTTGCATATAAGAAGGAAATTCTAGCTTAAATGTGTTGCTACCAATCTTGTAGGTTTTAACCCTGTATAGAAATTATCTGCAAACGAATCTTAAAAACAGAAAATAAACAATAGTGAGAGCATAAAACATAAAATAGATATACACAGAGATTTTCCCCTGGATCCCAAATCGAGACGACTAGCTTGATTTTTCATTATATTCCTTTTAGTGTTACAACACATATATATACATGTTGAATCATACATAAACCCCAATCCATTAACCCTAGATTAGAACATAACCGTAGTTCCCTTGACCGGATCTACAAAATACCAGGGGCCAAAAACCATCATGCCCCAAAACCATGTGCAAACCCAAGCACAAAACCATGGGCGGGTTTGCCCACCAAAAAATAGGGTCCAATTTTTTTTTCCTGGGGCGCTGCCCCGGATCTCGAACAGGGGGGGCTGCCACCCCCCTTGTGACTAATCATGCAAATAATATAACACATAACCACACATTCTCCCACTTGTTGTTTTGTTTTTGCAAGGGGCCACAAGGGAGCTTAGTCATTAGCCCCACTTTACAACAACCATTGTTTCTCTACACCAAGAGAACTTTTGAGTGCTCACAAATTTCGTCAATGCATCTGCAACATTCCTCAAAGTGTGCACCTTTACCAACAACACCCTTTTAGCCTCAACCATGTCTCTCACAAAGTGATATTGAAAATCAATGTGCTTTGTCTTTGAATGATAAGCAGGGTCCTTAGCTAAGAAAATTGCACTTTGGCTATCACAGTCTATCCTTATAGCTTGCTGCACCAGCCCCATACTTGAACACAATATCTCCCATTGCTTAAGCCCCATTCTTAAACACATTATTTCCCATTTCACTCTTAATTCCTCAAATTAAATCTCCCTACACCTTCATACCTTTCCTACATTGAAAAATACCCATCCCTAAACCTCTGTATTAAAAATTCCCTTTCCCTAAACCTTTTTCCCAATACCCTAAGCCCTAGGTGCTACAACTACCTAGGCTCCTAACCTCAAACCTGTAAATAATTTCCCCATCCTAAATTTGACCATATCGCTACTCCATATCCCCTTTCCCATTTCATAAATCCCTAGCACCATCTCCCTCAATTTCCATTTCCCATTCCTCATTCCTAAGACCATTTTTCACCATCATCACACTTCCCTAGGGTTTGGAATTTAAAACATCATGGCAGAAGAAGAGAATAGATCATATGGTGAGGGAGAAGAAACAGAGGCTAGAAGGCCACATAAAGGGGGAAGAATACTCATACTTGAGCCAACAAGTACTAGAGAACTTTTGGCATCTCCTATAGTAGTGACACGTTTCAAACATGTTGGGTGTTTTGAGTTCTGTGAGCAAATTCAGAGGGTCCAATGCCATTCCATGTTGACCAGGATTTTCATATCCAACCTCCATGACAACCAAGTTACTCTAGCTGGTGTCACCTTTACAATGTCAACTTCCATCATTTCAGTTGTCACTGGGATCCCAAATGTTTGGGAGAAATGGTTCAAGCACACAGAATTGGAGGAACACTACTATGAGCCTTTCATGAAAACAAGATATAAGAATGAGAAAAGATGTTCTTTCCTTTTTCCTACCTCCTGGATAGATGTGCACACATGATGAACATAATCATGAAATACTTCTCATGCGAAGGTATATTTTCAAGACTTTATACCTATCACATCTAACTCTTAATGCATTTCACTAGGGTAAAGATGCTCAACATACCTACTACATTTTCTAGAGCATTGATAAGATGGAATTTATTGTCCATAAAATGGAGTATGAACATCAAATGTGTTGGGAAAAATACTGAGAGGGGGGGTGAATTAGTATTTAGAGCTGACTGAAAACATTTTTCTTTTTCTCTCTTTTAAAACCATACGCTACTTTACTAAACCCAACTCGCGTATACACGTGGATATCCTTAAGAAAACTTGCGTATGTCCAGAGATATTACTATGCATTTAATTATTTACTTAGATCATTGCATCATTCATTCATTAGATGTTTAGTAAGCAGTAAGAATGTGCAGTAATAACAGAATAAACCATCACACATAAGCAACACACATGAACACCAGTATTTAAGGTGGAAACCCAATTCGGGAGAAAAACACCGCTGCTGTCGTCTCTGTCTTCAATATTTATTATAAAGAAAAGTTCTTACAATTTTGTACTGGTGCAGACTCATACCAACACGCAGGCACCCACCTGCAGAAGGCTGCAACCTTCTCTCGTTCTCCAGCCACTACTGGAAGGGAGCTCCAACCCCCTGATCTTGCTTACCAGCCTCTCCTGGAAGGGAGCTACGACCCCCTGATGTTAGCACCAGATTCTACTGGCAGAAAGCTTCCACTTTCATAATGAAGGCTTCAACCCTCAGATCCATTGCAGACCACGTTTCATCAATTTTCATATTGGATCAAAACAACTTCAATACAACCCCTTGACATCAACAACCATACTTTACCCAAAACTTCAATCAGAACAACAATACCACTGTAACCAGAATATTAGAAATAACCTAGACTTCAGAGTAGATAATCAGATACACATTCAACCTTGAACAACTGTTAATTCAGATACCATACGCTATCTTTCTTTATGTAAACTGCGTATATACGTGTCTTTCTTCACACCAACCTGCGTATGCTTCAGTGCATGCTAGTTTTATATTCTTGAAATAATACACGACTTTTCTTCACAGTTTCCGCATATACAATGAGCGTATGCTTTCTTGAAATAATACACGACTTTTCTTCACGACTTTCCTTCACCAACTAGCGTATGCTTTCTTTCAGAATCTGTTTGGACTCATATTCAGATCTGAAACTTTCAATTTAGACAATCTATCGGAAATGTAGAACTATTTAGATAGTCATTCATCCTTCATCATGTTTTCTCAATCAGTGATTAGATTTTTTCATTATCAAATCAGCTGCATACTCCATATTCAATCAACCCAGAACTTCAAGAAGACTTCATTGACCGACAACAGAGAGAAAATATAAATCACAGAAGTAATATCTGTAAATAAGCTTCATAAACCCTAACTTCCGTACGCACTTTTTATTAAGTGAACCCGCGTATATACGCGCTTTTACCGAGACAAACTAGCGTATAGATCTGTAAAAGATAAAATTTGCAGAACAGACCAGATCTATAAACTTACCCAAATTTCTTCAATTTCTTCATCAGACTTGCGCAAGGTCTTCACCATTTATTTTGCAGATAAGAGATTCATCATTTCTAGATCTAGAGATCTTGAACCTTCATCATATCCATAGGTGCATCATAGATTTAGATCTATCAATAAACTGTTACCCATTCCATCCAGATATACTTCAGAGTGAAGTATTCATTAAACCCAGACCTATACACACTCTTGCACTATGATCTTCTTCTCCTTATATAGATTTAGCCTTTGTCAATACCATGAGTCAAAACCACTCAACCATTGATGGTATTCC
Source organism: Pinus albicaulis (assembly GCA_034641835.2). NCBI lineage: Eukaryota > Viridiplantae > Streptophyta > Pinopsida > Pinales > Pinaceae > Pinus > Pinus albicaulis. The sequence goes on along the minus strand of CM076574.1, from coordinate 244,556,280 downwards.
TGGACGGGATCAAATAGATAATCCAGCGCTCAATACAGTGGGCCAATACCATGGTAATGCCCCTAGGTATCATAGTTTTTAGAGTGCAAAAGGCATACGTGACTTGGAGTGTTCGTATCCGCATGTATATGTGATTTCTCTTCAAACTAGATGCGTATATACTAGTCCTGAATGTATACGCGAATTTCCTTCACAAAAGTAGTGTATACATTGAATCCATACGTGGGCTGCCTTCATAAAAGTAGCGTATACATTATGACATATTATATTTATCATTTCTCTGGCACTTACTGAAATTCCTTTTTTTTGTTACTTTTGAACTGATCTGTAGATACATCATTTTTACATCTTTAACAAACAGGTTGCTATCAAAACGCAACTCATCAAGTAGGTTTCCATCAAGGACAACTTCATCAAGTAGGTTGCCATCAAGGACAACACATTGTATCATATTTCCAACAATCTCCCCCTTTGGACTTGATGGCAACCATGATGGTGTTTGATCACCACAACAGATAGATACATTGATTATAACCATTATTCAAACACCATGATACTCTCCCCCTTTGACATCAAGGGCAAAGGGCAGATCAAAACCAATGCAAGGTTTTTCTTCTCTTGTAGAAAGAAGAGCTCTGTATATCTGATGTGCACTGAAGTTACCATGCTCCCCCTGAGTTCACGCTGAGTCTTCAAACATATTTTTCAATGAATTACATGACTCTATGACCTTTCCTATCACCAAGGACTCATCCTTACATCAATGATTCAACCAAGTGGATTTACATATGTTGACTCAACTACCCAACCAAGTGGGTTTACAAAATGGAATAAGTCTTTGCATGACTGAATATTACAATGTTTACATCATGGGTTTCAACATGACCTTTTTCATCAAATTACAGAAATGAATTATACAATCAAGATAAAAAATTCTCAAGCATGAGATCAGACTACAACAAATAATTAGAATGCCAATAATGCATCCTTTCCACATGACCAATGCTCCCCCTTAGCCTGTGCATCTTGAACACTTTCAACAGAAAATCATCAAAGCATATTCATCAGAAGCATTAGAGAATGAAACAAAAATATGAGAGTTGGAACATCACCAGAGATACCCAACAGCACCGCAGCTGTGCTGAAGAATGCTGACCCAGAAAAATTTTGTCAGCAAACACCCATACACAGTTTTCTGTGTATAAACTCGCGTATATATGCGACTGTCATTCAGGAAATCCGTGTATCCAATTTAATCTTCTATATTTAAGTAGATCTGATCTTCTACATGGCAGAGACTACTCCCAGCTTCTGTCTGAGATATTCGAACGCTTCCCTGGGTAAAGGTTTCGTAAATATATCAACAACTTGTTCTTTGGAGGGAACATACTCGAATTTCACCTTTTTTTCAAGCACTTGTTCACGTAAGAAGTGATACTTGATGGGAATGTGCTTGGTCTTGGAATGCATAACAGGATTCTTTGAGATACTGATGGCACTTGTATTATCACACATAATGGAGATAGGAGGTAGCATTTGATTTGAATGTCTTGTAAGGTTTGCATCATCCAAAGAAGTTGAGTGCAACATGATGCGACAGCCACATATTCTGCTTCTGTTGTAGATAAGGCAATAGAGCTTTGCTTCTTTCTGAACCAAGATACTAACCGGGGCCCCATATAGAATGCAACACCACTAGTGATTTTCCGATCATCAACATTTCCAGCCCAATCTGCATCAATGTAAGCATGAAGAGTGAGATCAGCATTCTTTGGATACCATAGTCCAAAGTCTTGAGTTCCTTGTAGATATTTGAATATTCTTTTGACAGCCTGAAGGTGAGACTCTTTTGGATTAGCTTGGAATCGTCCAATAATCCTAACTGCATGCATAATGTCTGGTCTAGTCCTAGTGAGATAAAGTAGACTTCCTATCATATATCTGTATTCTGGTTGATTCACCGTGGGGGAATCATCATTAGAACTGAGATTGCATCCGGTTATCATTGGTGTACTTACAGGTTTGCAATCTTCCATGCCATACTTCTTCAGGATTTGCTTAAGATATTTTGCTTGTGATAAGAATATCCCATCTATTGCTTGTTGCACTTGTAAGCCAAGAAAGAATGTTAGTTCCCCAAGTAAAGACATTTCAAATTCTTGTTGCATAGCAGAAGCAAATTTCTGACTCATAGATTCTTCATTACTTCCAAAAGTGATGTCATCAACATATACGACCACAATCAATAGTTTATCATTTTCAGTTTTTGTGTATAAGTTACTATCAGCAGACCACTTTGAAAATCCTTGTTGATGAAGATATTTGTCAAGACGATAATACCATGCCCTTGGAGCTTGTTTGAGACCATATAGAGCCTTTTTAAGTCTACAAACAAGTTTTTCATCATTTCCCAAAATGAATCCTTTTGGTTGTTCTATATAAACTTCTTCTTCTAGATCACCATTGAGAAAAGCAGATTTAACATCCATTTGATAAAATTTGATTTGTTGGAAGCTTGAAAAAGCAAGAAACATTATTATGGCTTCAAGTCTAGCTACAGGAGAAAAAGTTTCTTCAAAGTCTATACCTTCTTGTTGAGCATACCCCTTGCAAACAAGTCTAGCTTTATTTCTTATAACATCCCCATTCTCATTTAACTTGTTTTTGAATATCCATTTAGTTCCAATGACATTTTTGTCATGAGGTCTTGTTACTAATTCCCAAGTGTGATTCTTTTCAATTTGATCAAGCTCTTCATTCATGGCTTGAATCCAACATTCATCTTTGCTAGCTTGATTGACATTGTGTGGTTCAATAGTGGATAGAAATGCCAGATAGCTAGGAGATCCCACAAGAGTCCTTCTTGTTTGTACACCTGATCCCTTTTCTCCCAAAATTTGGGATTCTGGATGATTCTTTTGAACATATCTGGATGGAGCTTTTTCAAATAAATCATCTTCGGGTTCTTCATTGGGTTCACTGTCTATATCATTTCTATTTGATGTAGAAGGATATATGTCACCATCGTCCTCATCTGTTGTTTGTTTTTCTTCTTTTGGAGCTGCAGGAGACTCATCAATAACAACATCAATACATTCAACAATCTTCCGAAGTCTTTTATTGTAACATTTATATGCTCTACTCCTAGAGGAGTAACCAAGAAGTATTCCTTCATCTTCTCTGGGTTCAAACTTGCCAAGTTTTTCATCATTATTTTTGATAAAGCATTTTCTTCCAAAAACTCTAAAATGCTTCACAGTGGGAGGATTACCATACCAGAGTTCATATGGAGTTTTATCACTATTTACATGAACATGTGCCTTGTTAAGAATATTTACTGCTGTATGTGCTGCTTCTCCCCAAAATGTGTCAGGTGTTCCAGAATCATCAAGAATCGCTCTAGCCATTTGTTGAACTGTTCTATTCATTCTTTCTGCTATGCCATTTTGTTGTGGAGTGCTAGCTACAGAAAACTGTCTTTTTATGCCATGTTGTTCACAAAATTCAAGGAATTCATCTGATGTATATTCTCCTCCTCGATCAGATCTAAGACACTTGATTTTTAGATCTAATTCATTTTCAACTAGTGCTTTTAAGATCTAAAATTTCTCAAATGCTTCATCTTTGTGTTTAATCAACCCAATCCAACACATTCTAGAGAAATCATCAATAAATAAGATATAGTATTGTTCACCACATGGTGAATTTTTCCTCACAGGTCCACATATGTCAGTATGAATGAGTTCAAGAGGTTTACTTGATGATTCTTCCTTGGCATTAAATTTCACTCTGGTTTGCTTACCGAATTGGTAAGATTTGCATATGATACTTTTAGGTAGAGTAATATTGGGAAGATCACGAACAAATTTAAGTCTGCTTGATTTGTTGATTTGAGAGAAGCTCAGATGCCCCAACCTTCTATGCCATAGCCAGTTTTCTGAAGATTTACTCAAGTAACATTGTTCTTTGCAGTTTTTTAATACATACAGGTTGCTTGGAGTTCTTTTTCCTTTTATAATTTTTTTACCTGTATCAAGATCACTTACCACACATTCTTTTGAAATAAAGACAACTTCAGTTCCTTGATCACACATTTGACTTACACTTAACAGGTTATGCTTTAATCCATCCACATACATGAAATTATTAGCTTTCACCTTTTCTTTTAGAAAAACAGACCCTTTTCCCTTAATGACAACAGGAGTATCATTTCCAAATGTAACATTCTTTTCCTTTTCTAGAGCACTATATGCAAGAAGTTTGTTTTTGTCACCTGTCTTGTGTTTTGAGCATCCACTATCAATTTACCATTGATTTTCTTCACCTTCTGCAAATAAAGCTATGCCACAATGTTCAACTTGTAATTCCTTCTTTTTCCACACTTTGGAGCTTGAATGAAAATGCTCTTTTGGCTGGACTTTGCTCTTGCATTCAGATTCTTCATGGCCAAAGTTATTGTAATAAGCACATTCAACTTCATTTTGAAGAGGAGAAAAGTTATATGTATTCTTCTTCGTTCCAATATCAATCCTTTTCTTTCTTGCTTCTCTTGTCATGATGGTTTTATATGCAACACATTGAACAAATTTATGACCAAAATTGTGACATGAGAAACATTGTCTATTGAAGAAGAAATTTCTGCGATCATGAAATCTTCTACTTGAATTTACCTGTTGATTGGTGTTTCTTTGAAAGGTATTCCTGTTAGTGTTCTTTGAATTGAGATGGTCATGCTTTACCTGTAGAGATTCTTTATTCCCTTGCTGAGTGGCAGAATGTTGTATACTGGCTGTAGCTGCTTTTAGATAATTTGGTGCTGAAGCCTGAGAAGATTCTCCGATATATCCAAGACCTGTCTTTAGAAGAGGAGAACGTTGTACCTTGATAATATCATCTAAGGTTTCAAATCCTTTAGCAAATCTAAGATTCAAATTCCTTACTTTCTCAATTTCCTTTCTTAGACTTACTATTTCACATTCTAATTTCTCATTATGTTTCTCCTTTTCTTGAAGCTGGTTTTTCAGAGCTTCTATGGATATTTTACTTTCTTCTATGCATAATTTGAGTTGATTGATTTCATCAAGAAAATCATTGTCCTCTAAAGCATCCATAAAAGTATCCTTTTCTTCTCTAGACTCTTTTTCAAATGCCATGAGAAGTCTAAGATCTTGTTCACATTCTTCCTCACTGTCTGATAACCCATCATTGTCTTCATGAGTATAGTAAATTTTTCTAGTGCTAAACCGATTCTTATTCCTTCTTGCTACTTCCTTTCCTTTTTCATGTGTTTCTTTGTGAGGACACTTAGCAACATAATGACCAACTCTTCCACAAGCAAAACATTTGAAAGGAAGCTTACCTCTGAACCGTCCTGTGCCAAGTTGGAGTTTCTTTACAAAATTTACCTCATCTTCTTCTGAGATATACCCTGATCCTTCTGTCTCTTGTACTTATTTCCCTTTTGTAGAAGCTCTAAAGATGACTTCTTTGACTTCAGATGGTCCTCCTCTTCTCATTTCACATCCAGTTAGTATGCCATGAAGTTGCACCACAGTAAGATTTTGAAGATCCTGCTTTTCTTCAAGAGCATAAAATTTTGACTCAAATTTTGCCGTTAGTGATCTTAAAACTTTCTCAACCAAAGTAGATTCGGTTATTTTTTCTCCCAGATTTCTCATACGATTTACAAAATCATCAAGACGTAAAAAGAAATTGGCAATGCTCTCCTCATTATGCATTTTTAGATTCTCATATTGAATTATGAGAGTTTGGAGTTTAGCACTTTTTACCTTTGCATCACCTTCATAACTTAGAATGATTTTGTCCCATATTGCCTTTGTAGTATCCAACTGCATGACTTTGACAAATTCTGATTCAATTAGACTTCCCAATAGAGCATTGAATGCCTTTGCATTTGTTTCATAATTCTTTCTTTCCATTGGATCTGTTGGTACTGTGGCTGGATATTGATATCCTCCTTAAACAATAGTCCATACATCTGCTCCCAGAGACTGAAGATAGGATCTCATCCTTATTTTCCAGAAGATTAAATTGTTTCCATTGAAGAGCGGAGGCCTGATAGATGCTGTTCCATTTTGATTGCTCATCTTGTTTGATCTTCCTTCTAGTGGCTAATATTTTTCAGAAGGACCTGCTCTGATACCAATTGTTGGGAAAAATATTGAGAGGGGGGGGGGGTGAATCAGTATTTAGAGCTGACTGATTTTTTTTTTTCTTTTTCTCTCTTTTAAAACCATACGCTACTTTACTGAACCCAACTCGCGTATACACGCAGATATCCTTAAGAAAACTTACGTATGTCCAAATATCTTATTATGCATTTAATTCTTTACTTAGATCATTGCATCATTCATTCATTAGACGTTTAGTAAGCAGTAAGCATGTGCAGTGTTGTACATATTAACCCTTGCATATGAATTTTTGGCCTCCCGCCTCTTCCGAATCTGTCTCAAACCTATGCCGCGGCCTAAAACCTCCATATTCTGTCTATCGTTACCCTTTCCGCCCGAAAAATACATGTTACAAAGGCTGAAATCCATGACAAAAAGATTTATGGGACCTAGCCTCCTCAGCTCCAGCCCTCTTCATCTTGTTCCCCACGTGAACAAGGCCCAGGACCGCGCCCTATCCTCCAAGGTGCCTAACGCATGGGTCCATCGGGCGCGTCTAAAGCCGTCCGATTGGAATCAGATCGACGGAGCGGAGTTTGGTTTACCACGGTGGTCCCCGTGCCCAGAAACTGGCGGTTTCATTCCACACCGCTTACCCCAGGCTGGCGGGATTACCCTTTGGACCAGCGATTCCATAGATCATATGCCGCGTGTCCTCAGTACGGGCCTGAAACCACTTTTCTCCCGCGCGTTAATCTTCATTCAATGGATGCGCAGCGGAATTCTTGCTAACCGTCCGATCTGGGGTGTCCGATCCAATGGTTCGTGTTCTCCAAAGTTGCGCCATTCTTAACTCCCGTTCACATTATCCGTGGCCCACCATAGCGTCACCACCCGACCCCATATTGACCATTAATTCTGTTTTGATCGTATGGCCCAAAACTGGTCACGCTGCTGGCTGACCAACTAAGCCCACCTCCACGTCATCACTTCCGTACGCCCACACGACATCTGCACCCTCTGCCACCCTTCATATATTCTATTCGTGTGTTATATTCCGGTGTTCTCATTCTTAAACATCCGCCACGTTCATTCATCGTGTTCCTATGCATATTTTGTTGTCATCCTGCGTCATCCCACTATTTTGTCAGTCTGTGTCACCATTGCCATGGCCGCCATCGCATTCACCGCCTCTGTGTCCAGTCTTTTGTTAATATGCTTGTGGATTTTTGCAGGTTTCAGCAACAGGAACCCTCCATTAATCGCCGCCTTCACTACAGAAGTCGAGGATGCATCTAGAAATCGGTCCGCAGGGGAGGAGTTTACGAAAGAACGCAGGAGGTAGTTGCTGTGATAGGACCTCATTGATGTGAATAGATAGGAAATCCATCGAACCCTCCAGAGAAGATCAGAAAGCAGATTTTTGTAGGCGAGGACATTAATGGGGCAACATAAAAATATCAGTGAAAAATTGGGAGATACCGCGTTCCGCATTAAAGATCCGGGTTTTTAATTCAAAAATAGAGAGCCGATAGTACTTTGCACAATTACAAGAAATCTCAAGGTCTTACGGCAGCAGATTTTTCCCTTTCAGCGAAGGGCAGAACATGGTATATTTTATTATTTGTGTCTTGTTCATGAGGAGATTTTCATCCTCAGCATTTATTTCTGGAGGTAAATTGTAAAGTACAGTAATTTATATTTAGTCATTCACAGTGTGGGCGCGAATGTTTTCCGCCATTTTGTTCAAATCAAGTCATTAAATGTGCTCCATCTACCTCCTTCTCTAGAATTCTCTATCTTTTCTATAAAAACCCATAAATAAGACATTAGGGGGTTCCAGATTTCTATCAGCAAACTGTGCAGTGAAAAGGCTTTTGTATACATTTTGTAACACTTCTGTATGAAGACTCAGAGCCCGTAGGGTCTCAGTGAGGAGGAGCTATAACTGTAATGAGGATTCTGGTCTTTGGTATCTCACAGTATGTAATTTTCTCTTATGTGTTAATATAAAATCTCATTCCATGCTATTTATCTTCTTGTATCATGCTCTAGAATGCGAGTGGCTCACTGATCTTAAGTAAGGATTCATCCTAGTTGGTGCCCATACTTGGATTAGTCAAGCGCTTTAAATAGGCCTAGTCATGATATACTGTTCCATGTTCATTTCATCCATATTTTTTGCTATATTAGTTACTTGAGGAGGGTGCTTTTAAAACGCCATTGTCATGTATGGATTCTTAGTTGGATAAGCCCATATGTGGTTTTTTTGTGTATCTGGGTATCAGCCTCATGCTAACTAGTATCTTCTTCATGTTTCTTCACTGCATCCACTTTCCGATATTTGATTTATGTGGCATATTATTTGAACTGGCCCTCTTTGCAGTAAGCTGTCTCTTAACTGTCTGATGCTTTTGTATTGGAGTTTTGCATGATGCTCCTACATTATTCTTATCTTTGTATTGGCTTCTGAGAGAGATTGGTCCCATTTAAACTAATTTCCTTGTTTTACAAAGGGATAGTAAGAGAGCTGTTGGATTGACACCCAAGATATATTTCATGTTCTCTTGATATAATAAGATGTCCTAGGCACTGGTCTATGGCAACTCTAGGCTGTCTCTAGGGGTGACAAAATTGTCTACAACATGCAGTAATAACAGAATAAAACATCACACATAAGCAACACACATGAACACCAGTATTTAAGGTGGAAACCCAATTCGGGAGAAAACCACCGCTGCTGTCGTCTCTGTCTTCAATATTTATTATAAAGAAAACTTCTTACAATTTTGTACTGGCGCAGACTCATACCGGCCACGTAGGCACCCACTGCCGAAGGCTACAACCTTCTCTCGTTCTCCGACCCTCTTTGGAAGGGAGCTCCAACCCCCTGATCTCGCTTACCAGCCTCTCCTGGAAGGGAGCTACGACCCCCTGATGTTAGCACCGGCTTCTACTGGCAGAAAGCTTCCACTTTCATACTGAAGGCTTCAACCCTCAGATCCACTGCATACCACGTTTCATCAATTTTCATACTAGATCAAAACATCTTCAATACAACCCCTTAACATCAACAACCATACTTTACCCATAACTTCAATCAGAACAACAATACCACTGTAACCAGAATATTAGAAATAACCCAGACTTCAGAGTAGATAATCAGATACACATTCAACCTTGAACAACCATTAATTCAGATACCATACGCTGTTTTTCTTTATGTAAACTGCGTATATACACGTCTTTCTTCACACCAACCTGTGTATGCTTCAGTGCATGCTAGTTTTATATTCTTGAAATAATACGCGACTTTTCTTCACAGTTTCCGCGTATACACACGCTTTTATTTTCACCAAATAGCGTATTCTTTCTTTCAGAATCTATTTGGACTCATATTCAGATCTGAAACTTTCAATTCAGACAATCTATCAGCAATGTAGAACTGTTTAGATAGTCATTCATCCTTCATCATGTTTTCTCAATCAATGATTAGATTTGTTCATTATCAAATTAGCAGCATACTCCATATTTAATCAACCCAAAACTTCAAGAAGACTTCATTGACCGACAGCAGAGAGAAAAAAAAAATCACAGAAGTAATATTTGTAAATAAGCTTCAGAAACCCTAAATTCCATACGCGCTTTTTATTAAGCGAACCCGCGTATATACGCGCTTTTACCAAGACAAACTAGCGTATAGATCTGTAAAAGATAAAATTTGCATAACAGACCAGATCTATAAACTTACCCAGATTTCTTCAATTTCTTCATCAAACTTGCACAAGGTCTTCATCATTTCTTTTGCAGATCATCCTAGAGATTCATCATTTCTAGATCTAGAGATCTTGAACCTTCATCATATCCATAGGTGCATCATAGATTCAGATCTATCAATAAACTGTTACCCATTCCATCCAGATATACTTCAAAGTGAAGTATTCATTAAACCCATACCTATACACACTCTTGCACTATGATCTTCTTCTCCTTATATAGATTTAGCCTTTGTCAATACCATGAGTCAAAACCACTCAACCACTGATGGTATTCCTGGACGGGATCAAATAGATAATCTAGCGCTCAATACAGTGGGCCAATACCATGGTAATTCCCCTAGGTATCATAGTTTTTAGAGCACAAAATGCATACATGACTTGGAGCGTTCGTATCCGCGTGTATATGCGATTTCTCTTCAAACTAGATGCGTATATACTAGTCCTGAATGTATACGCGGGTTTCCTTCGCAAAAGTAGTGTATACATTGAATCCATACGCGGGTTGCCTTCATAAAAGTAGCATATACATTGTGACATATTATATTTATCATTTCTCTGACACTTACTGAAATTCCTTTTTTTGCTAGTTCTGAACTGATCTGTAGATACATCATTTTTACATCTTTAACAAATAGGTTGCTATAAAAATGCAACTCATCAAGTAGGTTTCCATCAAGGACAACTTCATCAAGAAGGTTGCCATCAACGACAACACATTGCATCATATTGCCAACAAAATGATAAGTATTTTCCATCATTCCCTTATAAAAATCATAGTCCTCTATCATCTCAATGAGCTAAACATTGCATGGAGTACCTTCATAGCCAATGATATATTCAGAGAGCCATGTACTCAATATGAAAAAAAAGTTCCTTCATCATCTCAGCCATCCACTTCCATCCCTCCATCTCAGCCCATAGCACATTCATCATCATCATATTAGTCCCCTTCACCCATTTCACCTCCTTCTTCTCCATTTCATCATGACATTGGATCACCTAGTAGGATTGAGTTCAGTGAGCCTAATAGGGCTAATGTGGTTGAGGTTGAGCCATTGCCAAAAACCTACCAGAGAGGTCACATGCATGTGGTTTCTCCACACATAGTGGAAGGGGCCATGCCTTCTACATCAACAAAGTAGGTGGACAAAGGCAAAGAAAAGGTGATTGAGGTAGAAATTTAATCATAGGTTAGACATGAAGAAAACCTCCATGAAACAGAAGAGGAATCTGACCTTGTTGACCTAGATGAGGATCTGAGATGATACAATCACTAATGCAGTCATCAAGGGAAAGGATGCCAAGATTAAAGAGCTCCAAACTAATCTTGACAGGTCCAAAATTTTCATTGAATTCCTTGAGTAGGAGAGTCGGCAGTTGAAAACAAGGCATACCATTGATGAGGTGAAATTCATCACTGCTAAAAGGGAGGAAGAAAAGGAAAAAGCTATGCTAGATGGACACTTGAAAAGTATGGGTTGCTTGATGAACAAGATGAATAATCACCAAGAATTAGACATCAAACTATAGTGCTGAAAAGAGCTCTAGCTCTAGAAAGACAAAAAGAGGCTCAGATTGCTGATAAACTAACCCTAAATGAGCAACTTGCAATGGTGATCAATGAAAATAGGGAGCCATGGCTTGATACAGCTAATCAGAATTTGGAGAATATTTTGGCAAAGGCTAACAGAGATAATGATGTGTTGAGGAGGAAGGTCAAGCATCATGCTAAAAATGAGAAAATTTCAATGGTCAAACTCAAAAGAGTCAATGCAATGATTGAGGTTTTGACCATACTGGAGGAGAAAATAAAGTTAGACATACTAGAAGAGGCTTCACTCCAAGCCTAGCCACATCACCAACACTCTCTCCACCAATTTTGAAGCCATTTGACCCATTTTTACAAAATTTGTGTTTTTCTGTGTATTCCTGAACAAGTTCATATCAGCTAATTGCTCACATGTACAATGCCCTAGGTGTTGCACACCTTTTTTAGGCATCCAATGGTCAAACAAAGACCACCATTGGATTTAGAATTATGAAGAAATGCACCTTATAAATTTTCTAAGTTTTTGGGACAAAATGGTCAGTGAAAAGGGAAAAAAACACACTAAAAATCATGTTTCTGCCCCTATTTTGGTTTAGGTGCCGCGCACAGAGCAGTCTTGTGAGAATGAAGTTTTTACAGGGAAAATGACATTCATTTTTAAAACTGAAGGCAAATCTGGAAACTAGACTTGAAGGGCTTTCCAACAAGCTATCTTGGAGCCAGTTTGTACACCTAAACGTCAGCCAAAAATAGCCTTGAACAGGGAGGGCGCACTTGACACAGCGAGGGCACACTTGACAAAGAAATGGCGCACTTGACCATTTGCTGATTTTTTTGAAATTTCACTGTAATTTTAACTTTATCTTAGAAATTTATGTTTCCACCTATGTAATTGAGGATGGTAAATGTAATTATGTTATGGATAAGTTACCCAGGGGTAGATTCATCAGGTAAAAGTTGTTATTAAGTCAAATGAATTAGTTTGAATGTATCTAGGGAGGAGACACTTAGAGATCCCTACACTACAACTTTCAGTTCATAATTTTGTGGATCTCTTCCTCACCTCATGGATTCGACCCATGAGGATGAGTGAATGTTGTTTTAATGTATATTTGGTTCCTTTCTTCACTCTTAGAATGGGATGGAATCAGTTTGGATGCTAGTTCATTGATCAAGGACTATTGTACTCAGTTTTTCTAGTTAATAAAGAAGAGTTGCAGCTATTTTTTGGGATACATGTGTTATGATGTTTATCATTGTTTTTCCTTCAGTTTCATATGTTAGAATGTGTTTTTTTCATGTTCATTACATCTCTATTGTATGATATCTTTCAAGTTGATAGGCAGAATACATGCTTGCTCATGCTTTGTTTAGGGAAGTTATCATAATTTGTCCATTTTCCTCTGTTTAGGAAGAATACATATCCCATGATATTCCTATCTTCTCATCAGTATTAAAACCATCTCATCACAATAATCTTAAAGTGTTAAGTCATATACCTACCTTGCCCCATTGAATCTCTGTAACCCTATCTCATTTGCACTGACCAACCTCCCTTGACCATACTTTCATCCAGCAGTCTGACCAAAATGAATTATCAAAACCACTGAACTCACACCTAGCCTAAAATCCTAATCCATTCAACCTCCTAGGCTATTTTTTGTGGAGAGAGCCCTCTCCGACTTGGTAGGGCTAGCTGCCAAGTTAAAAGGTTGGTCTGTGGTTACTTCTGTTGGGATTCCTTTTTCAGCCTTAGGAATCTGGCAGAGTGATAACATTCTGGCATCATTTTCGGGGAGCGAAAAGACAAATTTTCCCTAGGTGTACAAAAAATATTTATTGGAAACTAGTCCTTTGGATGATATGATCGATTTTCATAAGGCTAATTTCATAATTGCAGTGCCTCATAATAGATTTGGTTTCTCGAAGAAAGTATACTAGGTCCAACCCTAATCCAGATCTAGTTTCTCCTGTCAAAGATCCTGAAAGAATCCTAAGGAGGAAAAGATCTCAACCAGCTTCAAGTTCTTTGGATTCTACTCCTCAAGATTTGGTAAGATCCTTATCATTACCTTCTGATTTGGTAGCCATTCAAGATTTATGTTTTGACACCAAATTTGTGTTTTCACTATTTAGAACCAAACCTGAGACTGACTTGAATAAAATAGTCCCTGAACCTTGGATATTAGAGTGAAAACCATCATTCATTGAGGCTGCAAATGACACTGATGTAAAAATTTGGAGACAATATCACAAGCTTGAAAAATTATCCAACACCTTACATCACACTGCTGAAAAAGCCCTCATTCAATACCAACAAGAAACCCTTCACATCCCCAAAGCTTCCCAAACAGCTATTGCTTCATCATCCATCCCATCATCACCTCAAATTCCCCCCTTAAGGACCTCCTCAAACAAATACACCCCTCTTCCCTCCTCCTCCACCACATTCAGTAGGAATTATGGCTCGATTCATACCTTTAGTTCTCCCTAGTTAGCTTGCTGATCTGCCACAAGGATATGGCCAAATACTTACCCTCTTTGATGAAAACTCTAAAATCACTACCTATCAGCACATGGCCAAAATCACAACCTTCACAGATCTTGAGGAATTAGATGTAGATGATGACAAGATGCAAATTATCATGCAAATTTTTTCCGGTGAAGTTAAAACTTGGTTCTATGCCCTAGCAGCTAATTTTATTAGGACTCCCACTGAACTAACTGATGCTTTCTTAGCCAGGTGGGATGAGAAGAAAAATCCCTTACAAATCCTTGCTGAGTATGATTCCTTGAGGTACAATCCTAATGAATCTGTTCCTGAGTATAATGCCCGATACCTCAGATTCTATAACTCCATCCCAAATGAAATGAAACCACCTCCTGGTTTGGCCCTCCTATGTTATCCTGATGCTTTTGACCTAGGCATAGCCTACTTATTGAGAGAGAGAAATCTGACTACTCTGGAAGAAATGATCCAAAATTCAGTGAGTGTTGAAGCCAACCTCTTGATTAAGAAGTCAAAACTCAAAATTGAATGTAAAGTAACCATTAAAGAGGAACCTTCCACCTCATCCGACACTATATTTGATGCTTTACTTAGGACCATGGAAAGGATGGTCGATAGAATGCCTATTTCAGATAGACAAACTGAGCCACAAGTCAAAAATCTAAACTTTCGAGGCCAGCAACAGTAGCCTCAGTTCCAAATAAAGAAAAGAGAGCAAAGAGCTCCCGAAACATAGAAACAACAACAAATTTGGAAATCACTACAACATAACTATGCTCAGAGTGATGAAGAGGAAGAACCAACAATAGAGGAAAACCTTCTTTTTACAGTTGATGGCCATCACATATTTTTGACCGAAGGTGAAGAGTATGTGGAAAAAATAAGCTTACCGAGTGATAAAGACTTCATATTGGAAAATTATCATGAGTTAGAAGTATAATCTGATGATTATTAGAGAGGATACTTGAATGCATTGAGTTCCTAGAAAAAGTAGTACTCCTTGAGGAGCAGTGATGTTCCAATCAATCCAGCTCTGAAGATTACATTCCAGCGGAAAGAAGTACCACAAAATCAAGCTTCTCAAGCCAATCAGAATAAGGGTAAAGAGATTACAACTCCAAATCAAAACAAAATCAATCATCCTTCTACAAGTACACCTACCAAAGAAAGAGATATTCAAATGAAAGAAGCCCCACTAAAAGATCATGTTGAGAAAATGGATATCATCATAAAAGAGGTAGACATAACTATACCTTTCAGTTTAGAGTTAGAAATTTCAAAGTTAAAGGTGTCTATTCCTCTTACTGAATTGGTCAAATTTGACAAGTATAAATCCCATGTAGTTAAAACCTTGAAAGTTGACCCTTTATCTAACATGGTCAATGTAGAGGATGATTAGCCCAAGATAATATTTGGTCCTGCAATTTATGGTCAGTCTAAAGATAGTGAGGTCCCTCCATTTTACTTGAGTCTAAAAATCCACCAATTCATCCTTCATAACACTATGTTAGATTTCGGGGCCTCCCACAACCTCATTCCCAAAGCCATCATGGATAAGCTTGGCCTTGACATAACCTTCCCATTTCATGATTTATACTTTCGATTCTGGTCATGTTCGTTGTTCAGGTCTAATCAAAGATCTAGTTGTCTCCCTATAGCAGATCCCAACCAAAAATGTCCTAATGGACGTGGTGATTGCTGACATTCTGCCATGTTTTGGTATGCTACTATCAAGACCCTGGGGGGCTAAATTGAGAGGTACACTTCAGTTGGACTTTTCCTACGCAACCATTTTTGTCGTCGGTGAAATGAGAAAATTATACCCTGAGACTAAAATGAAATATATGATCACAAACAAGGAAAGGCCTAATAATAATCCTATAAATTTTGTACATACAAACTTAGAGTCCTTCATTTTGTACAATGATTCTGGATTAAATGATGTAGATTGTCAATTAGTAGAAATAGAAGAGGTTCCTGAGATTTCAGGTTCATTAGAATAGTGTCAGAAAAAAGAAAAAGAGAATCTTCCTACTACATCTGAACATCCGTCAGAGAAGGAAGATGAAAGTTCATAACAAAATAAAGAAACAGATCAGAAAATTGTGTCAAAACAGAGACAATAGTTTCAGCACCTTGAGAATGAAAATGGTCTTTGGAGCATGGAATTTGACGGTGTTGTTGGCAAAGACGGGGCCGACATTGGTTTATGGATCCGTAGCCCACTTCATCAGCGATGTAAAGTCCCTAAGAATGTTAGATTGTATTCCTACAAATTAACATTCAATTGCATGAACAATGAGGCAAGATATGAGGCACTCATTATTAGTCTGAAAATTTTGAAAAAATTGGGAGCTAGAAGAATTTCAGTCTACAATGACTTTTAGCTGGTAATTAAATAAGTCAAAGGTGAGTATCAAGCTAATCACCCAAGGATGAGGCAATATAGGAATGAAGTACTTGATATGCTGAGAATGTTTCCAGAATATACAATTACAGTTGTGCCAAGGATGAAAAATCTTATGGTTGATTCATTAGCCACTGTTGCAAGTAATTTTAGACTTACAATGTTTTAAAATAAATAAATTAAGTTTCATGTGAAGTACAGGCCCGCCATTCCTGATAACTTGCGATTTTGGCAAGTATTATGGGACAATAGGCAGGTGAACAATTTCCTTCAAAGTGAAGGTGAGTTTGAGAACTATTCTATGGATGAAGTGTATGACAAGGATGACCAAGTCATTAAGGCAGCTCAAATTGACATACTTCAGCTCAAGGACAATAGTATTCCAAAAGGTCTCATACCTTTGGAAGAATTATTTGATCAAGATGACGTAGCAAGAAAGCCTACTTTAGTTCCCATAGAAAAAGGTGTAGAAGATGTTAATATCGGAACAACGGATTAGGCTAAGTTCATCAAGCTTTCAAAGTCTTTGTCTCTCGAGGTAAAGACTAAATATGTTGATTTTCTTACTAATTTTTCCGACATGTTTGCTTTGGATTATGTAGATCTAAAAGTGTACGATAAAGATATCATTCAACACACCATCTCGATATAGCCAGATCAAAAGCATTTTAGGCAGAAGCTCAGGATAATAAACCCAAAGTTGTTTTCATCCATTGAGAAAGAAGTAAACAGGCACTATAAGGCAAGTATTATTGTTTCAATCAAATTTTCTAATTGGATGTCCAATTTGGTTCCAGTGCGAAAGTAGACTGGAGAAATCCGACTATAGCATTAGACTTCAGAAATCTAAACACAGTGTTATTGAAGGATAATTACCCGCTGCCTAAAATGGACCACATAATTTAGCGAGTTGTAGGAGCCACCAAGATGTCATTGCTGGATGGTTACTCAGGGTACAATCAGATCCTTGTGCATGAGGATGATTAGGACAAGACAATGTTCACTACACCATGGGGTACATTCAAATATGCAAAGATGTCATTTGGTTTGAAGAATGTTGGGGTCACTTTCCAACATGCCATGGAAATAGCATTCGGTAATGAGAAGGATGTCTTCCTTGTTGTTTATTTAGATGATTTGACTGTTTTTTCAAATTTAGATGATGAGCATTTACACTATTTGAGAGTCATGTTCCAGCGATGTAGAAAATTTGGAATATCTCTCAACCCAAAGAAGTGCCTATTTTCTATGGAAGAAGTAAAGCTTCTTGGTCACATCATCTCAAAATATGGGATCTAGATAGATCCTTCTAGAGTTTAAGCGATACAACAAATCAATTTCCCTCGCAACAAGAAGGAAATCCAAGCGTTCAACTGTAGGATTAATTTCTTACACAGATTCATTCCCAACTTAGCAGAGCATCTTAGAGCATTAAATAACATGATAAAGAAGGAGAATGATGTAAAATGGTCTGAAGATTCTTGTAAGTCATTCATCTCGGTGAAATTTTCTTTGACCACTACTCCAGTTTTGACAAGTCCCAAATATTCACTAGATTTCATTATATTTTCTTTTTCTTCTGAGCATAATTTGGCAGCGGTACTAATGCAGAAAAAATATGGTATAGAGCTTCCAATAGCATTCTTCAACCAGACAATAAGGGATGCAGCCCTTCGATACAACATTATTGAGAAACAAGCCTTGGCTTTGGTTAAAGCACTTAAGGATTTCCATGTTTATATTTTACACTCACATATTTTGGCATATGTTCCAAACACAGTTGTTAAAGAAGTACTCATGCAGACAGATCCAGAAGGAAGGAGAGGTAGATGGATAAAAAAGCTCTTAAATTATGACCTTAAGATCAAGCACACCAAGCTGATCAAAGGTTAAGGCTTAGCCAAGCTCATTCCTGAGTCAAATCTCCATGCACTAGACATCAATCTTATATCAACACTGTCCAATGAGGAAGAAGATGTAAGTCTCATTCAGGTATCAGATCTCTTTTCATCATCTCCATGATATGATGATATCATTTATGTTTTGCAATATTTGAACCCTCCTCCAGGCATGTCAAAGAGTAAGGGTAGGTCCTTGAAGCTGAAGGCTTCAAAATATTGCATACTAGACAGTGCACTCTACTGGAAGGGTCCTGGAGGCGTGTTACTCAATTTCTTGGTTGAATATGAGTCAAAAGAAGTGATTAAGGATTTCCACAAAGGAGATTGTGGAGGTCACTTATACTAGAAGACCATGACCAATAAAGTACTGAGATCGGGTTACTATTGGCCAACATTGTTTTCAGATTTTTACAAGACGATCATGAGCTACTATGAATGCCAACTTTTCCAAGGTAAACATAAGATTCTTCCTTTACCATTACAACCCATTTCAGTTCAAGCTCCTTTCCAGCAATGGGGCTTAGATTTAATTGGTGAGATACATCCACCCTCATCTTCTCAACACAGATGGATACATACTGCCACAGACTACTTTACAAAGTGGATCAAAGCGATCCTAATAGGAAAGCTACAAACTCTGTTATAATTTAGTTTTTAGAAACTAATATCTTGTCCTGGCTTGGTTGTCCTAGAAATATCATCACAGATAATGCTACAGCCTTACAATCGAAGAAGATGATAGAATTTTGTGACATGTATAACATTAATTCGGGTCATTCTACAACATACTATCCACAGGGTAACATATTGGTAGAATCTTCCAATAAGTCTTTGATCATCATAATCAAAAAGATGTTGGAGGCAAATAAAAAAAATTGGCACAAGAAGCTAATTAATGCATTGTGGGCAGATCAGGTAAGCAAAAAGAAATCCATTGGCATGTCTCCATTTTAGGTAGTTTATGGTGTAGAAATAGTTTTTCCTTCTTCATTGGCTATCCCGGTCATGAAAGTTTTACAAGAAGCGGGAAGCGAAGAGAATGACATACAGATCCAGATAAACCAAATGATTCACCTACAGAAGACGAGAGAAGAAGTGTTTCAGAAAAATTCCAAGCTCCATGATAAGATCAAGAAAATATATGACAGAAAAACCAAGCAATATGATTTCAAGATCGGTGATGTAGTAATCCGTTGGGATGCCAGGAATGAAGACAAGGGTAAGCACGAGAAGTTCGATAATTTATGGAAAGGTAATTTTAAAATCGTAGCTTCTTGTGGAAAAAATGCATTCCTCCTGGAAGAAATGGATGGGAAAGATTTCTTAGGAGGGCCAGTTAATGGTAGGCTCCCGAAGCACTATCTTTTTATCTGAATTTGTGAAAATTTTCTCATCTTATTTGTATATATGAGTTCGATATTCCTATAAGTGTGAAGTAGAAAAGAACTGGAGTTCAGAGCCCGAAGTGAAGGCCATGGAGCTTCATTGAGTTTCTGCCATTTCAGTTTTCAGAAAATTAAGTTAAGTTTTGAGTAATTTTTCAGTCAATTTCAGTCAGTTCCAAAGTCAGTTTGTGTCATTGAGTTGTTAGTATTTGGTCATGCATTTTAGTTTCAGTTTTTTTTATCATATTGGCCCAATGGTTAGGCACTTGGTCTACGGTGTTCTTAACACCTCCAAGGAGCTGCCATCCCCAATAAGGTTGATGTTAGTGTCAAAATTTTCATTATGCCATCAGTGATAAAAATTACTATTTTCATATTCATTTTAGGGGTCTCACTCAGATTTTTTATTTTATCATTCCACTAGGTCATGCAAAAAATTCACTCACTGATGGTAGTACTAGTCATAAAACCTCACTCTACCTCAAAAATTCACATTTGCATGCCCACCTTCATGTCTTGCTGAGCATAAATTAGTCTTGAAAGCTCATTTCACTATGTCATTATGCCAGTAAAAGTCAAAATAAAGTCTGGTCATTCAAGGTCCATTTAGGTCACTAGGTTTCATTTTTCAAGGTTCAATAATAATCAATTTCATCTCAATAAAGTTAGAAAAATTGTGAGAGTGATTGAATAATAGTTCTTTACCATTTGAAGAAGATTTTTCAGGATGTAAATATTATTTTTAAAGGTTGTAATTATGGTTTCAAGGTATGATTTTCATACCAAAGTGTAATTTAATTAAAAAACAGAGATGTAATTTGTTTTTTATTTTTTATGTAATTTTATGCTCATTATATGTAATAAGTATTGTCCCAAGCCGCCAACTCAAACTCATATGCCAAACTGAAGATCAACAAATTCAAAATGTAAAGAGTGCCAAACTCCAACTCATCAACCTACAAAGAAGAAAATCAAAGTGAAAAAAGTTATTCAAAAAAGTTTTCAAAGGTGAAATGAAACATTAGAAAAGTGGGTTTAAAATCAAAATATCAATTTCATTCAAGTTTTAAAGCCTTCTTGACATAAAATTCAAACTAATTTGTCTCCTACCATCGTTGAGCACACTCTAAGAGGGCAAAATTTTGAATTTTTGGGTGAAAATTTGTAAAAAATAGAGCCGAGGGCACACTTCCTTCGGCGAGGGAACACTCTCTTCTGCAAGGGCGCACTTCCTTCTGCGAGCGTGCACTCCCTTCTGCAAGGGTGAACTTCCTTCTGCGAGGGTGCACTTGACCAGAAAATTCAGAACCTCATTCAAATTGCAAAAAAATGTTTCCTAAGCTTCAACAACGTTCTCATCAACCTCCAGTAAGTGAATAAGAGATAATGCCATCAATTATCCTCTCCATTAAGTTCATTTGTTGGGTGTTGTGAATTTCTTTTTTGAATTTGGTGTTTAAATAATTTTAAAACCCTAGTATCTCCCATTTCACTTTTAATTCCCCAAACACATCTTCCTACACCTTCATACCTTTCCTACATTACAAAATACCCATTCCTAAACCCATGTATTACAAATTCCCTTTCCCTAACCCTTTTACCCAATACCCTAAGCCCCTGGTACTACAATTACCTAGGCTCATAACCCCAAACCTGTAAATAGTTTTCCCATCCTAAATTCCACTATATCACTACTCTGTATCCCCTTTCCCATTTCATAAATCCCTAGCACCACCTCCCTCAATTTCCATTTCCCATTCCTCATTTCTAAGACCACTTTTCACCATCATCACACTTCCCTAGGGTTTTGACTTTAAAACATCATGGTAGAAGAAGAGAATAGATCATACAATGAGGGAGAAGAAACAGAGGCTAGAAAGCCACATAAAGGGGGAAGAATACTCAGACTTGAGCCAACAAGTACTAGAGAAATTTTGGCATCTCTTATGGCAGTGACATGTTTTAAACATGTTTGATGTTTTGAGTTCTGTGAGAAAATTCAGAGGGTCCAACACCATGCCATGTTGACCAGTATTTTCATATCTAACCTCCATGACAACCAAGTTACTCTAGCTGGTGTCACATTTACTATGTCAAACGCTATCATTCTAGTTTCCACTAGGATCCCAAATGTTGGAGAGAAATAGTTCAAGCACACAGAATTTGAGGAACACTACTATGAGCCTTTCATGAAAACAAGATACAAGAATGAGAAAAAGAGGTTCTTTCCTTTTTCCTACCTCCTGGACAAATATGCACCAATGATGAATATAATCATGAAATACTTTTCATACGAAGGTATATTTTTAAGACTTTATACCTATCACATCCGTCTCTTAATGCATTTCACTAGGGTAAAGATGCTCAACATACCCTAATACATTTTATGGAGCATTGATGAGATGGAATTTATTGTCTAGAAAAGGGATTATAAACATCAAATGATAAGTCTTTTCCATCATTCCCTTATAAAAATCATAGTCCTCTATCATCTCAATGAAATAAACATTTCATGGAGTACCTTCATAGCCAATGATATATTTAGAGAGCCATCTACTCCACATGCAAAAAATTTGCCTTCATCATCTCAACCATCCACTTTCATCCCTCCATCTCAACCCATAGGAAATTCATCATCATCAGATCAATCCCCTTCACCCATTTCACCTCCTTCTTCTCCTTTTCATCATGACATTGGATCACCTAGCAAGATTGAGGCCAGTGAGCCTAAGAGGGCTAATGTGGTTGAGGTTGAGCCATTGCCAAAAACCTACCAGAGAGGTCACAGGCATGTGTTTCCTCCACACATAGTGGAAGGGGCCATGAATTATACATCAACAAAGCAGGTGGACAAAGGCAAAGAAAAGGTGATTGAGGCAGAAATTCAACCAGAGGCTAAGACATGAAGAAAACCTTCATGAAATAGAACAGGAATTTGACCTTGTTGACCTAGATGATGATGAAGATGATAAAATCACTAGTGAAACCATCAAGGGAAAGGATTGAAAGATTAAAGGGATCCAAAATAATCTTGACAGGTCCAAATTTTTCATTGACTTCTTTGAGCAGGAGAACCAACATTTGAAAACAAAGCATACCTTTGATGAGGTGAAATTCATCAATGCTCAAAGGGAGGTAGAAAAGTCCAAAGTTATGCTAGATGAGACAGTTGAAAAGTATCGGTTTCTTGATGAACAATATGAAAAAGCACCAAGAAGTAGACTTAGAACTAGAGGGCCGAAAAGAGATCTAGCTCTAGAAAAACAAAAAGAGGCTTAGATTGCTAATCAACTAACCTTAAATGAGCAAGTTGCAATGGTGATAAATGAAAATAGGGAGCCATGGCTTGATAGAGCCAATCATCATTTGGATAAGCTTTTGGAAAAGGCTATCAAAGACAATGATTTTTTGAGGATGAAGGTCAATCATCATGCTCAAAAGGAGAAAATTGCAATGGTCAAGTTCAAAAGAGCCAATGCAAAGATTGAGGCTTTGACCATACTGGAGGAGAAAAGAAAGTTAGACATACTAGTAGAGGCTTCACTCCAAGCCTAGCCACCTCACCAGCACTTTCTCCACTAATTTTGGAGCCATTTGACCCTTTTTTGCAAAATTTGTGTTTTTCTATGTATTCCTGAACAAGTTCGTATCAACAAATTGGTCACATGCACAACGCCCTAGGTGTTGTGCACTTTTTTGAGGCATCTAATGGCCAAACAGAGACCACCATTGGATTCAAAATGATGAAGACATGCAACCTATCAATTTTCTAAGTTTTTTGGGACAAATTGGCCAATGGAAAGGGAAAAAAACAACCTAAAAATCATGTTTCTACGCCTATTTTGGCCTAGGCATTGCACACAGAGAAGTCTTGGGAGAATGTAGTTTTGATAGGGAAAATGACCTTCATTTTTAAAACTGAAGGCAAATTTGGAAACTAGACTTGAAGGGATTTCCAACAAGCTATCTTGGAGCCAATTTGGACACCTAAAAGTCATCCAAAAATTTCCTTGAACAAGGAGGGCACACTTGACACAACGAAAGCGCACTTGACAGAGAAATGGCACACTTGATAATTTGTTGATTTTTTTGAAATTTCAATGTATTTTTGACTTTATCTTAGAAATTGATGTTTCCACCTATGTAATTGAGGATGTTAAAGGTAATTATGTTATGGATAAGTTACCTAGGGGTAGATTTACCAGGTAAAAGTTGTCATTAAGTCAAATGAATAAGTTTGAATGTATTTAGGGAGGAGTCACTTAGAGCTCCCTATACTCCAGCTTTCAGTTCAGAATTTCGTGGTTCTCTTCCTCACCTCGTGTATTCGACCCCTGAGGATGAGTGAATGTTGTTTTGATGTCTATTTAGTCCCTTTCTTCACTCTTAGCAAGGGTTGGAATTATTTTGGATGATAGTTCATTGATCAAGGACTATTGTACTCAGTTTGGCCAGTTAATAAAGAAGAGTTGTAGCTATTTTTTGGGATACATGTGGTATGATTTTTATCATTGTTTTTACTTCAATTTCATATGCTAGAATGTGTTTTTTCACGTTCATTACATCTTTTTTTTATGATCTCTTTCAAGTTGATAGGCATAATACATGCTTGCCCATGCTCTGTTTAGGGAATGTTGTCAAAATTTGTCCATTTTCCTCTGTTTAGGAAAAATAAATCTCTCATGCTCTTCCTAGATCCTCATCAGTCTTAAAACAATCTCATCATAATGATCTTAAAGTGTTAAGCCTTATGCCTCCTATGCCCCATTTAATCTATGAAACCCTATCTCATTTTCCCTGACCTAGCTCCCTTAACCATACTTTCATCCAACAGCCTGACCCCAAAATCAATTATCAAAACCCCTGAACTCACACCTAGCGTAAAATCCTAATCAATTCAACCTCCTAGGCTGTGTTTTATGGAGAGATCCCTCTTCTACTTGTTAGGGGTAGCTACCAAGTTAAAAGGTTAGTCTATGGTTTCTTCTGTTCGGATTCCTTCTTCAGCCTTAGGAATCCAGAGGAGTGATAATAGTTACTTTCATGCATAACTGAATTGTGCTTGAGTATAATAGATGAATTTACAACAGGCCTAGAGAGCATATAAGCTACCTTATTGTAGATTCCCTTTTTATACATGATAACCAAATGAAATTGTTGTAGAAATCCCATCCATCTAAAATGTCTTGATTGCTGCAACTTTGACTGTGATTGTAAGTACTGCAATGGCTGATGGTTGGTATGGATAATGGTCTCTTTCCCCATCAAATAGTGCTTCAATTTCTTTACACTTTGTACCAATGCATATAAATATTTGTCATAGGTGGGATAGTTAGTCACAACTCCATTAAAAATTTCAGAATGAAACGAAATAGGCTTATCATGCTGCATGAGAACTGCTCCGATGGCCTAATCACTTGCATCTTTTCGGATCTCAAATGGTTGTCTAAGATCCGAAAGAGCCAATACTGGTGTTGAACTGATATTTTTTTTTAAAGAATCAAATTATTTTTTCTTCATATCTCCCCAATGGAATACTTTCTTGACACTTGTCAATGCATGTAACAGAGCTACAATGGAAGAAAAATTAGCAATGAATTTCCTCTAATACTGTGCTGCAACAAGAAATCTTCTTACCTCTGTAACTGTATTGGGCTTGGGCCAATTCTGAATGACCTCTACTTTAGAAGGGTCTATCTTCAACTCATTGCCTCCAAAAATGTGTCCCAAATACACTAAATAAGTCTTTCCAAACTCACACTTAGACATCTTTAACAATAACTGCTCTTTTTTCAAGACATCAAGTACCTTATTCACATGCATGACATGTTCATCTCTTGATTTATTGAATATCAAAATATCATCTAAGTAAACAATGAAAAATTCATCTAGAAATGGTCTTAAAACATCATTCATTACTCCCATGAAAGTCGCTGGAGCATTTATTAAACCAAATGGCATAACTAGCCACTCAAACTATCCTTGTCTAGTTTTAAATGCAGTTTTCCAAATGTCCTCCTCAGCTATTATAACTTGATGATAACCACTTTGTAATTCTAGCTTAGTGAAAAAAATTTCATACCTTAACTGATCAATCAAATCATCAATTCGCGGGAGTGGATAGCGATTCTTTACTATGATTTTATTCAGTGCACGGAAATCTATGCACATGCGCCAAGTCCCGTCCTTATTTGGTACCAAAATAATCAGTGAATGACATGGCGAAGTAGATGGGTGTATGATACCTTTGTTCAGAAATTATTGGATTTTCTTCTTGATTTCCAAACTCTCCATAATTGACATGCGATACATACCAATTTTTGGAAGTGGAACATCCTGTTGCAGCTGAATCTCATGTTGAATTCCCCTCTTGGGAGGAAACCCACTTGGTTCTTGAAACATCTCGCCATCCTGACTTACCAAATAAAACAAATCATATTTTAATTTTTCATCACATCCTTCAAAATATTCATATTCAATTTCATCCTTTTTCTTGATCATGAGAAGCACAAAAAATTTAGTTTCATTAACTAGTCTCTTCATTTTCCCTACATTAACTAAAGAAATATTTAGCTTTTTGCAATGAGATCTCACAATATACTCCACCCCATCCTTGAGAAAATGATGTCTGTTATCATGGTGATAAAATACCTCTTTCCTGTCATACAAATATGGAATTCCCAACATAATCCTGGAAATGTCAAGTGGAACCACATCTAACTCAACTTCATCAACAAAGTTTGCAGTAATGGCAAATCAAAATATGAATTTCCTTGTAACATGTAAATTGGCATTCTTAAATATTCAACCCAAATGGTATGGCTTATGATGTGGTACGATTTCAAGGTTAATATTTTTGACCAAGTCTTCTAAAATTAAGTTTTCTTGTCACCCACTATCAAACAATGCATCAATATTTGTATGATTTGAAATCACCCTTACATGGAACAATTCTATCCTTGTGTCTTCATTTGGAGTGTTGTTTTAACAATTTGAGGAACTAGTACTTGCTATGGCTTATTTTATCTTTTTGACCATGGCTACGATATTGGTCTCATCACCAAAATCAGATCTAAGATCATGTTGTGTGGTGGCAGTCATATTTTGTTTCCATTTATTGTTTGATGTCTTAGGCCTTAGTTCGGGATGTAATTTCCAACAATGGCCTTCATCATGCCCTTATTTGGAACAATGTTTGCATGTATTTTTCTCCCATTCTTTCTTAACACTTTCATTCTTCTTTCCCTTTCATTTTACTCGCTTCTATTTTCCCTTGCCCTTGAATGGCTTCTTCTAACTACCCTCTTCCTAAATGTTCTTTCCCCTTGCTTCAAGGTGTGTCGCTTGCACACATACTTTGTCTAAATTTTTTGGGTTAAACATAAGGATAGCATGTTTCAAATAGGAGTGTAAACCCCCAATGTATTTCAAGAGTGTGTCTTGGGAGTTCAATTTTACTCCTAACAACAAAGCCCTCTTTCTAAACTCCTGGGTATACTCTTGAACTATTTGGCCCTTGAATTTCCTAAAGTTTTCCCAAATCATAATCTATTTTTGTATATAGGATAATGGATAAAACTATATTTTAATTGAATAAATAAACTCAACCCAAGAAATGGATATCTTACCATGGATTCACATTTCCTCTTGAGTCTTTTCTTCCCACCGGACTAGTGCTTCTCCTTCTAGCCTCAATGAAGCCAACTGGATATTTATGTCGTCCTCTTGTACATTCTGAATTCTGCACTATACTTCCAATTGATGGATCCAATTATCCAACTTCTATGCATTTACCTCGGCATTATACATGGGAAGTTCAAACTTAATGTCCAATTTGAGTAATGGAGTTTTTCCTTTTGGGGTTTTTGAATGAGTATGGGTGGTTTTTGTGGTGGAAGTGGAAGATGCTGCTGATGAAGATGATGAGGGTGAGGATGGTGGAGACAGAGTTGGATTTCCTCCACTACCTTTTGAACTATTCTCTTCATCCTTCTTATCATCTTAAGTTCCTTCTCCATGCGGAGATGTAGAACCTTCTTCTGCCCTTTCAGTTGTGAATGCATCAAACACAATTTTAACCATCCTCTTAATGTCATTTAATTCTCTCTTGAAATCTTCCTCTTTTGAATGTCCTTGAGTCTCTCCAACACCTGACATGATGGATACATATTCAAGCTCAAATTCTAATGTTTGTAACTATTCAATCAACTCAGCTTCTTGTGTAATTTGTACATCTTCAATCTCAAATTTTGGAGATAAAAATTGAGGTGCTTCAAGTGCATCTATGAGTGGAACTTTGGGTGACTATGATACTCTTTTAACTCTCCTTCTTCTGGTCCTAACCTCAGGACTAGAAACCAATAGCTTCCCTTCTCCTCTCTGCAAATTTAACCTTGTAAGCAACACAAAATTGCAACTATTAAAACTCTTCTTGCACAAATCTCAAGAAAAAAAGAAATAACCTTTTCTTTGATACCATCTTGATCTAAATTTGATTGTTATTTTTGTTGTGCTAATATCAGTTTCAGATTTATATTAAAAGTGCTGATGTTTGCTTCTTGTACAAGGGTTTATTGAAGTGCTTATGATTGATGAATAAGTAAACTTGTGGAAATTAAGTTGAATACATGAACATAAATGCATGGAAACTAAATGTTGAACAACAACATATAAACACACGACAAACCATGACAATTGAATCAATAACAATTTGTTTTGATGAAGGAGTTCAACCCTCCTGGGCTACATCTCCTTGGTCCAACTTCCATGTGATGGGCCTTTGTATTATCTCAATTGTGAAAATAATGTTGTTTAAAGTCTCATGTTTCATCTGAAACCTACTCCAATGTTTCCAAAACATCAAAATCTACCAAGAATGACTCTTCCTGAGCCAAAAATGGTAAAAAATTGGCTTAGTTATGGAAAAAAAAATTTCCCTACTATTTCTCCTCCAAATCTGGAAGGACTCTAGATAACTCCACTATTTTTGGTGAAATCCACTGAATATGGCGTTGCCGCTAATTCTGCTGCTAAGTTAAGCACGGATTAAGTAGTAGTTAATGACGACTTAATTATGGATAAGCACATCATTAATTGTGTGTTTATTCGTTGGTTATAATCCAATTTAATTGGTGTGAAACCCCACTGATTAGTGGTTAATATAGGGATTAACATTAATATAATTCCCACCATATTGATTAGCTCCGCCCAAGGTTATATCGTTGAAGTCACATGGGAGGGGGTTGGCCCCCTCTGGACCCTCATTGTTGGAACTGTTAAAACAAAAATAGGAGTGGTGTCCCTTATCGATTAAGACCCAACGTAGAGGAGAAATGGTAAGGCAGAGGCGTAGTGTGAGGGAGGTCGTGGGTTTGACCCCGACCCTCGCACCATAGTTTTGTTCCACCATACAACTGTCAACCAATAGTTCAAAACTTTGATTAAAATTCATATATGTCTGCATATATGGATGTATGCCCACCTTAGTTGAAAACCTTAAGTTATATAACATTTCCGCCTGCAGATATATGACTCCGCCTGCCTGTAATAAGGTTTAAATCTTAGGATATAGATAATGTATTCAACCCATATAAATGTATCTGCCTCCATAGGTTATAACCTTACTTTAATAAAATGCATTCAACCCACAATAATCCATCTGCTGTCCAATAGTTAGGCCTTAGGGTATATAACATGAAATGTATTCGACCCATAACACATGTCCAGACTTTGGCATAATGAATTAATTCAAAAATTTCAACACAATCCTAACGTTGGATGGGTCCACTAGAGGGGGCACGTGGTGTCCCCTGGCTGCACTACGTGTCTAGCTCTGGTTGGACTATTCCAACGTAAAAAAAATTCTCCTTCAACCTTAGGATAGATATAAAAAAATTCACTTCCAAAGTTCAATAGCGAATCTGATTGTGACACTTGTCATAGTGTCATTGGGCTAAAACTGGAGAATATTCCCTGAATATACCTGGAGTGCTGATTGGGTTTCAATGTCATTAGCCTGTCATTGTTCTAAAATTTTTTTACCTATTTGAGAAAACGAACGATAGGTCATAAATTTTTCATCCAGAGTCAGATTTTGACGAAACGAATTGCGCCAAAATCCTGGGAACGAGCTCTACGCGGTTGTTTTGGTTTGGAGCATTTATGATCACTTTAATTTTTGAGCTAAATACTGAGCCTTTGATCAGGTTCACTTCATAGCTACAGACATACCCAGATCATGACATAAACATGTGTCATACCATAGATCTAATCAACCCAAAAGTAGATCATAGAATACATAGTCATTTCAAGTATAATGATCTCGATCCATCATCGTATTATCGGGTGCATACTTATTTTAGATCATTCACTCATTAATAACCCATGCATGCAATCATACTCCAGATTGAAGTATTCATCAATCACCCTCTTGTATGCACACCGAAACACTTGGATATTCATATCCTTATATAGATTAGGCCTTAGCCAATACCATGGGTCAAAACCACACTAATGCCAATGGAATTATTTGATAGGATCAAATATTTTTTGGCATTCTCATTACTATGGGCTAATACCATGGTAAGGACCCTTGATATTTAGTAAACCATAGTGTGAAAACTATAAGCTCCTTTGCTTCTTCATACTCGCGTGTGTACGCTACATTTTTTTACCGAACCTGCATATACACGACTTCTCTTCATCAGACTTACGTATGTAATTTTATTTGCTTCAGAGAACCTGTGTATATGCGACTTCTCTTTATCATACCTAAATGTGTACATGAATTTTCGTCACAGAAACTGCGTATACTTTCTCAAACTTTACCTTTATCATTTCTTTGTCTCTGACTAGTATTTATTTCTCTGTCACATCTAAACTAGCTTATTTACACATCCTGTTACCATCATGTCAACACATATGTATCCCGCTACAAGTGGGTTTCCATCAAGGACAACAAATTAGTCATAATGCCAACAATATCCCCCTTTGTAATTGATGGCAACCATGTTGGTATTTGATCACCACAACCTGTAGATACCTTTAAAGTACATCAAACACCAAATTACTCTCCCCCTTTGACATCAAGGGAAAAGGGAGGACCAATGCCGAATGGAGGCTTCTCTTTTCCTATACATTTGATCTGCACTATATACTGATAATACTCCCCCTAAGCACATGTTGAATCTTCTGAAATATTTTCAATAAAGTACATGACTCTATGAATCAATTGAATATGACCTTTCCTATCACCAAGGAATCAAAATTACATCAATCACCCAACCAAGTGGGGTTACATATTTGACTCCATAAAAACATCAAATACCCATCATTGGATTACATACATAATTGACTTGACCCTCAATAGTCCAAACATGACTAAGCATAAAAAGAATTACATTATTGGTCTTTACATGAACTTTACATCAAATTCCAGATATGACATTTATAACCAAGACCAAAAAATCTCAATTGGACGAGCATAAAATCATTCAACCAACTACAAGAGTTTCTTCAGCAACATAACAAACATAATTCCAACAATTCATCATTAGCAACAAGGCTAATTCTCCCCCTGAACCTATGCTACCTGTTCACTGTCAAATTTGACCACATCAACTCATACATCAAAGCATATTCATCAATCAGAAAATCATAAATGTCATGTTGTACCAACTCATAGATCATCATAGCTCATTACCACTTATAAGTAACATAAGCAGACTGTAACCATTAACATATGAACAAGAAGGCTAAATAATAACCGTCTGAAGCATATTAGAGTCTATTCTTGAGCCTGTCCCATTATTTCTCTATCATAGAAACATATACGCGACTGTCTATGTAGGAACTCACGTATATACACGATTGTCTTTCAAGGGATCTGCGTATAGAAAGTGAAATAATGAAATTTCACTACTTCAACTCCCCTTGAGATTTTATAGTTTGTACATATATTCGGTTATCACATCAGATGCACTGCCAGAAATATAAGAAACCAAAGTTAACAAAACAACCATGGGAATAATCATATATTGTTCCTTCTGTGATAATACATTACTGATCCTGATAATGTATCTCACATAACTTATGAAGTCACTAGGAGAAGTAAGATTTAGAAAAAAATGGCTACAATATAGTCAACATTCCCTATGTTTCTGACTGATGTTACTTCTTTCTCCAGATTTGCTTCGAATTTATAATTATGTGTTGGAACTTATCCAATCTCCTAGTTATTTTGAACATAATTGACCTGCAATCAATGGCCTTATGCACAAAAGAGTTACAAGAGAAACAATATCCATGAAACCATATTTTCTTCCTTGATCTAGGAGATTCTAATTTAGTAAAAAAATCCTTCTCTTCTAGGGAATCCATGAAATTTTCATCAAATTCATTAATGCGAAATGTCATAAGTACTTGAATATATTGATCAAAATCTCCCTCTTCTCCAAGTGATAACCATCACTATCTTAATGTGAATGATAAATTATTTTATTTTCAAATCATTTCCCCTTTTCATAATTTTCTTTATGAGGACACTTAGCTGCATAATGACCAACTCTACCATAAGAAAAACAATTGAAGGGAAGCTTACCTATGAAGCTTCTGGTGCCTAGTTGGATTTTCTTGACAAAATTTGCCTCATCTTCTTTTGATATATAGCCTGATTTCTTGTGTTCTTCCTTTTCTTTTCCACTTGCAACTGCTTTGAATGCAACTTATCTGATTTCTGAGGGACCTAATTTTCTTATTTCAAAGGTTGTTAAAATCTTGTGGAGCTGTACAACAATAAGGTTTTGTAGATCCTGTTTTTCTTCAATGGAAGACACTTTTGACTCGAATTTTGGAGTTAGAGATCTCAAAATTTTCTCTACTAAGGTTGAGTGTTTTATGTATTCACCCATATTTCTTATAGAATTCACAATCTCATCTATTATCAAGAAGAAACTTGCAACACTTTCATAATTATGCATTTTGAGAGTTTCATATTGAATTATAAGAGTTTGAAGTTTATTACTTTTTAGCTTGGCGTCGTCTTCATAGCTCTGGATGATCTTGTCCCATATGTCCTTTGTTGAATTTACCATGACTTTGAAAAATTCTAATTATGTTAGGCTTCCCAATAAGGCATTGCCAACTTTTGCATTGGTTTCATATTTCTTCTTTTCTGCCGCATCTGTGGGAATTGGTGATGGATATCGATAACCTCCTTCTGGATTCCCCATAAATTTGCACCAAGAACTTTTACATAAGCTCTTGGTCGTATTTTCTAGAAGATTAGATTAATTCCATTAAACAGTGGTGGCCTAATAGTAAATACTCCTTTAATACATCACATCATGACAGATCTCCTTCAAGCGATCAAGCTTATTCTTAAGAACCTGCTCTGATACCAATTGCTAGGAAAAATACTGAGAGGGGTGTGGGGGGTGAATCAATATTTTAAAACTTGCTTAACTTTTTATTTTCTTACTCTGATTTTTGTAAGAAACTTTATTGAAGTAAACATGTGTATGCATGCGACCATTATGCAGACAACAAGTGTATATTTAGTGAACTTATATTTCAGTTAATTCCTTAATTGTTTAACTTAAAACAATGCATTAGTGATTCATCAGACATTTGATAAAAATTAAACATGTGAAGTAAGACCAAAATAAAGCATCACACATAAGAAACACATGAACACCAATATTTAAGGTGGAAACCCAATGTGGGAGAAAACCACTATTGTTGTTGTCTCTGTCTTCAATTTTATTATAATGAAAACTTCTTACAATATTGTACTGGAACAGACTCATACTAGTATGCAGGCACCCACCTGCAGAAGGCTAACACCTTCACTTGTTCTCTAGCACCCACTGGAAGGGAGCTTGAACCGCCCTGATCTTGTTTACCAACACCCACTGGAAGGGAGTTACAACCCCCTGATCTAGTCACCAATTAATACTGGAAGGAAGGTTCAAGTTCCTCACTGAAGGCTCCAACCCTCAGCACCATTGTGGACCATGATTGATAAATTTTCACACTGGATCCACCTGCTTCAAAACATTACAACCTATAGGCCAATTTTCATCAAATTTTCAAAATGGACCCACTACCATCATTTAAGCTCAATACCATATACAAAATTGAAAATGATCACTATACCAAATCATTCATCCGATAAATTAATCACTGAATCAAACAACCACTGACCTAATCAATCACTAAACCAAACAATCACTCAACTAATCACCAACCCAAATCAGCCAAAATTTTCTTAAACATTCAAAACAATGAGATCACGGTAACCAAAAAATCGGTACTGAACCCAAAACATTGTAGCAACCTACTAAATCAATTGCAACCCTGATCAATCATATGAAAAAATTTGTATACTACTTTTCTTAAACAAATCTACGTGTATACACGCTTTTCATGAATGCAACCTACGTACAGATATCAACATGCCAAATTCTGAGCTACTGTCAATCTAAACCAGATAATAAATTTCACATAGACATACTGAAAAATTATGTCAGATCGCAGATCTCTGAACCTCATACAATTAGCTGCATCATGGAAATTCTTCAAAAAATCAATACTCAATCAATTCAACTTCAGACATCACTATTAAGCCCAGATCAAAATTAAGACTTCATTTACAGACAACAGAAATACAACAGGACTTATTAGAATTATCAGAAATATTCTTCAACAGAAACCCTAGCTCTCGTATGTGCTTATCATTAAGAATTTCCGCATGTATATGTGCTTTGCAGGAATAAAACCTACGTACAAATCTTCCCATACTACAGAATCGATACACTACTACTCAGAAGAGTATCCATGTATGTACATACCTTACCAGAGACAAACCTGCATATATATCTACGATTACCAACTCATAGCTGGGCTACACTTCAAAAATACAAACATACCCAGATCACGAAATACACAGTAATAAACATGCGACATACCACATATATAATCAACCCATAAGCGTGTTATACAATACATCGTCATTTCAAGTCTAATGATCTTGATCCATCATTGTATTACTAGGTACATAGTTATTTTAGATCATCCACTCATTAATAACCCATACCATGCAATCATACTTCAGATCAAAGTATTCCTCAATCACCCTATCATATGCACACCAAAACACTTGGATCTTCATCTCCTTATATAGCTTAGGCCTTAGCCAATACGATGCATCAAAAACACACTAATGCCAAGGGTATTCTTTGGTAGGATCAAATATCCATTGACATGCTCATTACTATGGGCTAATACCATGGTAAGGACCCTTGGTATTTACTAAACCATAGTGTGTAAACTGTACGCTCATTTTCTTCTTCATACCCATGTGTACACATGACTTTTATTTACCGAGCCTGCATATGCACTGATTCTCTTCATCATACCTACATATGTACATAGATTTTCTTCATAGAAACTGTGCATATGTGACTTCTCTTTATCATACCTATGTGTGTACACGACTTTGCTTCACAGAACCCATGTATACTTTCTCAAACTTTACCTTCATCATTCCTCTATCTCTGACTGCTATTTATTTCTTTGTCACATCTGAACTTGCCTATGTACACATCATGTTACCATAATGTCAACACATAATTATCCTGATAAAAGTGGGTTTCCATCAAGGACAACACATTAGTAATAACACCAACACTTTATATTATTTTTATTGTTGAATTTCTCTATGTAATTGTCTTATGATGAACAATGAATGTAAGAAAAGATATATATAAGAAAGAATCATACGAAACAATTATGCGTTTAGATAACTATTGAAAAATAAACAACTATGACATAGGTGAGTGGAGGCCCCATGCTTTCTACCCTTCACATTACACATGCATATCATACCCTCCTTTTGCATCATTTTTCAACGAACATACACAATCTCATTTGTAAGCCTCTATTTACAACATGTGAATAACCATAACATTGACTCCCCTTTACTTACATGTAGACTAAATGCATGAAATTTCCTTTACATCACCTTTTTTTCTATCCATTTCCTTTCCTCCACATAGAATCTTCTCCAAAAGGACTTCAAACCTACATAGCCTTTGCGTCCATGTTGCATGCTTCATAAATTTTTCTTCCTAGACTTAGAATATCATTATTCCACTTGAAACCTTTACAGTTTCTATTCTTAAGGCGATTTATGGTGTACTTAGAATGATACACTCCATGAGATAAGAAATTTTTTTTGAGGTAAATGAGGCTTAATTGTCACATTTTCCCATAAATTTTCCCACACCAATAAAACTACATCCAATAGCTTGCATGCATTATGGAGAAAGTGTACACACCAAAAGGATGTTTCATTAAGGATTATTTATGATTTCAAGTTCCTATTAAAAAAATGGCATAATTTATATCCTCACATGTATATGTAAGTTTATTAAAAGTGAATATGGGAAATAGAATAAACAAAGAACCATTATGCACAGATAACATCAATTCTTTAGGTTGCCAAAAAAGAGATATTCACTATCCTATAGCTTGTAGGTGGTACTCTGATCTCTCACCAAATAAAATTTTTGGTAACAAATATTGAGTGGTTAAAATATTTAAGGGTGGTTCTATGTAATATTTGACTCTAATATTTGACTTTAGAGAGCTTGTTTCTTGATGTGCAAGCATATTTGATTCCAAATGTAGGATGATTCAAGTCCATGTAGAAGGTGAGATCTCATTCTTCTAACTCCAAGCATATTCAAAAAGATGTTGTAACTTCCAACTTGGGATAAAGTCTATAAAATCACCAAGGCTTAATATTTCCTTGATTTTTAAGGTGGTGGTGTAAATTTTTTAAAATACTTCTTGGCTAACCCTCTACCATGCCAAATAATCTCCCTTAAACAAGGAAAATTTTAGGGGCTAATATTCGCAAGTGGGATAATTTTCCATGCTTTTTCAAAAAAGAAGATTTGTGAATTTTTCATTTTTTTTTCTTTTAAAAATGATTCGGCCAAATTTTATAGTATAAAGTTACTTTACATTAAATATCTCCAAAATTTTATGGAGACTATATTAAAATTAATTAGAAATTAGAACCGTTTTACAAATATATTGTTATCATTCCACTGGATCTCTAAGGCTAAGAAAGAGTCAAAACAGAGGTAACTACATACCAATCTTTTAGCTTGGTAGCTAGCCCTACCAAACCGGAGAGGGATCTCAACACAATGTCACAGCCAAGAAGGCTGGATGAATTAGGGTTTTAGGCTAGGTATGATATGTAGAAGGGTTTGTTTGAATTGGGTTGTTGGATGAGGATTAGGTCAAAGAGGCCAGGTCAGGGAAAATAAGATTAGGGTTGCAAAGATTCAATGGGGAAAGGTAGGTAGAAAACGTAACACTTTAGGGTTACATGAGCGGGATGGATCAGATAGGTGAGGTGCTAGAAAGATCAATGCTAAGCATGAATTCTTTCTAAACTCAAGAAGATGAACAAACTATGAAGGTTTTCCCAAAGATAGAGCATGAGAGATGAATTATGCTTATCAACATGAAAACTAGCATATCATAGAAATGAAATGGACCATGAAACAAAACATTCATACATAATGAGACATAAGAAGAAAAATTCTAAATTTCCATACCACAGGTATCCCAAAGAAATAGCTGCAACCTTTTCATTAAATTCCTGCCAAATAGATTACACTAGAGTCTTTGATCAATGCATCAACATCCAACCTGTGAGATGAGTCAAAAAGTACATTATATAGACCTCAAAAAACCTCTCCCAACCTTAGGGGTCAAATTCCTAAGTTGAGGAAGTGTTCCACCAAAAAATGAGTTGAATACCTAGAGTGTAGGGAGGTCAAACTGACTCATCCCTCACGTTTTGCAAACTGATTCATTACATGTCATAAAAAATTTTCACCTAATGTATTTACCCTTAGGTAAGTCAACCACATCATAATTACTTTTAAATTAATGACTTACAATGGTAAAAGTCCCATTGACCATGGTCAAACTAGAAAAACTGAGAAAATTGAAATATATCAACAAACTAAGAAAATGTGTCCTATGCACAACGTCCTATCCTAAGCGCAGAGCCATCTTCAACTTCACTTTTGAGGGGGTTCTAGGTGTCCAAATCGCACTCAGGATAGCTCATTGGAAAGCCTGTCTTGTCTAGTTTCTGTTAGACTCCTGTATTTTTATAGTATCACAAGATGACTTCTTATTCCTTATATTTTTTATGCTGGAAATAATATTCCCTGACTATCATTTATTTTCAGAAATGTCACTGCTTTCATTTTTTTCCATTTAACCTCTCCATTACCTTTCATTTTACCTTTTCTCACACTCCCATGCTCTAAAATCCCATTTTTACCCCTAAAATCCCATTCCCATTGCTAAAACCTTTCCCCCCTTCACTCATTCCCCTTTGTTTTCATTAAAAACAAGGTAAAAAACCATTTTTACATTTTTTTAAAATAAATTTTAAACTATCGGGCCCCACTATACAAATCCATTCCCGATATATTTTTAACCCCCCTCCTAAAGTCTTTCTATTCCCCTACCTTATACTATTTTTCCTTCTTATCTATATTGTTCCCCTATCACATTAACCCCGGGTACCACCTTTGATAAACCATGTTTATTAAACCCCTACCCTTATTGTGTTAAAAAACCCCGACTCACCTTTATATTTAAACTCCTCCGCTTTAAATAGATCCCCAGGTCCCACGCATTAGGGGAATTTTGAGGTCTAAAATGGGCCTCATAAGAAAAATGTACAACAAAAATAAACTTTATAACAACCAATAGGATTCAAGATGATGATGTCATCCATAATGGATGATTCACCATTTTTGGAGTAAAAAAAGTAAAAATATTAAAAAATAATAAAATAATAAAACTACTTTTTCAACTCGTATTTTAAACTTATCTCCCAAAATTTTTACTCAAATTTCGAGCGGGAGTACTCATTGGATGAGGAATTTAATTCCTCATCCAAGGAGTACCCATGTTGCATACTTTCGATGAACTCTACTACACGAAAAATGAGAAATACATAAAAAACGTGATTGTAATCACATTTTTTTATGTATTTCTCATTTTTCGTGTAGTAGGACCCATCAAAAGTATGCAACATGGGTACTCCTTGGATGGGGAATTAAATTCCGCATCCAATGAGTACTCCTGCTCGAAATTTGAGTAAAAAATTTGGGAGATAAGTTGAAAATATGAATTGAAAAAGTAGTTTTTTCATTTTTCCCTCTAAAATTTGATGATGTCATCAAATCTTATTAGATTTTTTCCACTATTATTTTATAATTTCCTTAGGAGGCCCATTTAGACCTCAAAATTCCCCTAATGGTTAATATTTACCTACCCATGCTACCCTGTTAACCCTTTTTTGCATATTGAAAATCCCTGGACCCACCCTATATTCAAGCCCTCTGTCTTCGTTCAAAACCCGACCCCACCTATCAAATCAACCGGTAATCGGCCCACTGCTTGACCGCCATCAGAGCTTCACCACCCGATCCCATGAATCCCAGTCATTTTCGCAACCTAAAACGCCTGTTGTTAAGAACCTTTGAGGGATTGTGAAATGGGTGGTTTCGCAATCCTCCCATCTGCCACACGTCGCCCCTCTGCTTCATCGCATCCCCTCAGACCAAAATTCCTAACCACTTATGCACCTTGCAATAAACCATAAAACACCTCCGTGCCATAAGACAAAACCATTGAGCCTTTTAAATATTTTGAAACCCTATGCTATCGCGGTAAAATCTTGAATCTCTATGATAAACCCTGCAGTTTTTCTAAAGAACTGGAAGGCCATAGCTAAACATAGAAATCAGAAAACCTCCACTGTCTGGACTCCTTCCATATTTTTCCCAAGTTCCTTCAAGCGATCACTCTCCTCACTGCAGACTTGTGTTTTAAATTAACAATTATTTGGATTGTGCAGGTGATTAGCGCACCAACAGATGGGATAAACAAACATTGGGTTCTAGTTTCGAAGAATTTGTTTAAATCCAGACTCTCTGGTTTTCAGTCTGAAGACCTTATTCGACAAAGGATTAGGAGCGGAAGAATAAAAAAAAGCATCAATGGAGCAGAAAGGAGGGCAGTAATGATTATTAATGATTATACATTCACTTCAACAAAAGCAAAGTTTATCCAAAATAGAAGGACAATTAAAAGTATAAAAAGAAGACGAAGCAATCAGGTTAAATGGGCAGATAGGTTAAAAATGAAAGTCAAAGTTAAAGAATAGAGTTAAGGAAAATACAATAAAAGGTAAACAGAGGTAAACCGAGCTATCCATGGAAAAGATGCAAAACGATAAAAGGCAGATAAAATAGTAAGGTAAAGAAATAATTTACAGTGACATCAAAGACAATAAAAAGATTATACAGATAAGGACAATTTAAAAGTTTAAAGGCAAGTCAGAGGACAAATCAACGAGGAAGAAAAGGCTAGATGTCAAGGCAACTCAACATTTGCCACTTCTCAATCACATAAGCCACCTCCAACTTAATTTTGATTTAATGAAAGGCATCAAAGTCAATATTACAATCA
Source organism: Pinus albicaulis (assembly GCA_034641835.2). NCBI lineage: Eukaryota > Viridiplantae > Streptophyta > Pinopsida > Pinales > Pinaceae > Pinus > Pinus albicaulis. Next base: position 244,516,042 of record CM076574.1, on the reverse strand, counting down.
AAGATATTTTAGCATCAGTTAAAAAGTTATTACAAAAGTTAATTTTTTGGGCAATTAGTCAAAGATATTTTAAAGTTAGCTCAGAAGTTAATTTGAAAGTTATTGTTACAACAGGTCTGTCAGAGGTATTTTTGACTTGGGCCTTGCATGGTATCAATTGTCAAAAATTCATTTACTCTGTAGTAAATGCAATCTATCATCCTAGATTAGGGCAACCTCCTCAGTTGCAGTTAAATACTGCATGTATTTTCATTATCAGTGTTGGTTGTTGGTTGGTTAGTTGCACTTTTTTTAGAGTCTGACTTGCAAAGATCATTGTATTGGAGCACAGTAACCGTTTTTGAATTGGACATCAGTAATACAAGCATTTCCATAGGATCCTTGAGCTATGTTAATGGTGATGTTATTCCTTTATGTCAATGTTTTCCCTTTGTTTTTCCATACTATACATCAATTTAGCTGATAGAAAAACACAAATTTTAGATTAAGATATGCTGCTTGAGCACCTTGATTTTGTCTGTTACTATTATCTTTATGTTTTCCTTTGAAAGTATAACTAAAGAATTCTTAAATGATCTTTAGTATTACTGGACTGCTGTTTTAAGGTTCCTTTGTGAAGTCTAGCTAAAGAATTCTTAAATGCTGTTTAGTTTTACCAAACTGTTGTCTTAAAGCTTTCTCTGAAGTTTAGTTAAAGAATTCTTAACTGCTTTTTAATTTCACTGAACTATTATCTTGAATGTTTTTCTCTAAAGACATGAATGTAGAATTTAGAGATTTTCTGCTCTGCATTTATGTTGAAGTATAGTTGAAGGATTCTTAATTTCCCTTTAGCCTTACTGAAATCACAAGTTTTATGCCACCTCATATTCATCTTCCCAAAGAGATCCATTTGATATAGTTAGCTTGCCCTGTGAAAACCCATGAAAAGTTGATGTACAACTTAACCCTTTATGACTCCATAACTCAATGGATTAAGCTTCCCACATTTTCTATCTATGCAACCAAATAAATAATCGAACAAAACAATCAAACAAACCACCCCAATGTTTATAACTAGCCAGAAAATATAATCATAAAGCTAAATCAGTTAATCATAAATATAGAGAGAGCCCTCTCTAAGCCCAGGAAGGCTAGGTCATGGACTCCAAAGTGGTTTGATGTTGTTCTCTACCATTTTTTCTTGCCAATCTTACAAATTACAGGGAGTTAACATAATGGCAACCATACTGGGGACTTATTGAGAAAGCCTAATAGTATCAAAACTCAAATAAGAACCCAGTCAAAATAATGTGTGAATTAAGTATTTTTCTTCACAGTTTGGTTTGATTTTTAGCTATTATAAAACTTTCAACCTCTATGAACCTTGGGTCTAAGTTCTAGCTTGTCAAAGAATCTGTACCCATTCCTATCCTGACGTAAACCCTCCTGCAATAGTTGGCAATCCAGAGAAAATCCTAAAGAAAACACCTAGATCTGAGAGTTCAACTGTTAGCAAGCCTATTCACAAGGCAAGTTCCCTACCTGAAAACCTTAAAAACTTGCAGGATATCCAAATTAACTCACACTTGGAACAAAGCTTGTTCAGGACTAAATCCCAGAATTAGATAACCCAGATAGTTTTGGACCCATCCATCTTACAGCAGAGCTCTGTTGTAGAAGCCTCAATCCCCACTCATACACCCATTATCCACCTTCCTCCATTCAACCCTCCACCTCCCTTTATCAACCCCCCACTTGCTAACCCCCCTTGGGTTCTCCAACCACCATCCATGGTAGCCTGGTATGCCCATTAGTCCTACCATTGCCTTTAGTGCCCCTACCATAGGATTATCAGTCCAAAATACCCCTATTTGATGAAAGTAGTTCCACAACTTCCCAACAACATGTGGATAGGATGATTGAATATTTTGATAGACAAGAGATAGATGATGAAACTATTAAGATAAGAATGTTTTCCCAAAGCCTAGGGGGAGAAGCAAGAAAGTAGTTTAAAGGCCTAGCCCCTAATAGTATACATGACCTCCCTGCTTTTCACCAACTATTCCTAAATAAATGGGAAGTCAAGAAAATCCCTCTCCAAATCTTTTCAGAATATGAAAACATCAAGAGAAATGTTGGAGAGAGTGTCCAAGATTACTACACTAGGTTCAATAGTGTATATAACACCCTCCCTCCTCACATGAAACCCCCACAAGGGCTAGCCCTAATGAAATTTCCAGATGGTTTTGCCCCAGAGATGGCTTATCAACTAAGAGAAAGAGACCCTCCTACGTTAGAAGACATGCAGAGGGGTGCAATAAGTGTGGAAGAAAATATGATTTCCAAAAGGGCTAGAATGAAAAATGAAAAGAGAGTCACATATAGGGAAGATCCCGTAGCCTCCAAATCTGATACTAAAATTGATAACCTTGTTAGAATCATGGAGAGGATGATGGAGAGAATCAACCTGAATGAGAGAACTTTACCCAGAGAAAACCAGGCAACCCCTTAGAATAGAAACCACAACCAAAACCAAAACTTTAGGAGAAACACCCCTCAAATAAGACATAGGGAACAGAGAGGACTTGACCAGAAAATTAGGCCTCCTTCCCAAGAAAACTATGCTGATGAGGATGAGGGGGTGATTGAAGAGCCATAATAAAGTCAAATTAATCTAATGGGAGTTAATGATGAGGATACCATTTTCCTCACTGAAGAAGAGCAAGGCATATTTGCCCCAACTCAAATTGAAGAAGAATGCCAAGAATCTGAGGACTATAAACAAAGATTCAAAAATTCTATCATGGATGTGCATAGAAAATATGACCTCAGAAGCAAGAAATCCCAAGGCATTCCCAAGAGAAAGAATTCTGAAATTTCTGCTAGAAAGGCCCTTGAAACTGACCCCAAAAAGACAACAAAAAATTCAAATAAAGTGGTTAAAAGTTCTGATAAAGATAAAAAGAAAAACAGTCTAGAAAGCAACACTAGTAAGTCAACTATCAACCCTTACAAAACTGATTCAACTGATATTCCTAATGAAAATCAACAATATGGAGTTGCTGCAAAAACAATGTTTGATAAGACTGATTCAAATATGCCAAAAACACAGACACCATTTAGTATTGAGAATGAAATTTCCAAGATAAAGATTTCCATACCTCTCACTGAATTGGTAGGCCAAGATGTATATAGATCCCAAGTTTTGAAAGAACTAAACATAAAAGAAAATATTGATACTGTGAATTTGAATGATAACAAACTTGAAATTTTGTTTGGACTTGGAGTAGAAGGTAAATTCCAAGAGGGAGGTGTGCCCCCATTTTATGTCAGTTTGAATATTCATGATAAAATCCTCCATAATGCCATGTTAGATTCAGGAGCATATCATAACCTCATTCCAAAGGTAATTATGGAGAAACTGGGCCTTGAGATAACTAGACCATACAAGGACTTGTACTCTTTTGACTCCAGTAGAGTTAAATATCTAGGCCTGATGAAATATCTTTGTGTTATGTTAGCACAAATACCAGCCAAAAGTCTAGTGATGGATATTGTAGTGGCTAACATTCCCCCTAAATATGGCATGCTTCTATCACACTCATGGGGAGCCAAGCTTCAAGGCACCCTCCAAATGGATATGACTTATGCTACCATGCTAGTCTTTAGTCAACCTAGAATATTGTATAGGGAAACTCATATGAAATACATGGTGAGCAGCCAAGAAAAACCTGATAACTCCCCTCTCTACTCTGTCCACTCCGAACTTGACTCATTTATCATTTACAATGATGAAAACATTAATGAACAAGTAGCAGCTAATGGAAAAATAGCTGAAAATGAAGAAGAAAAGGAAGAACAATTAGACCAAATAGAAAATGAACAACACAAATCTGAACCTGAAACTCTTTGGAGTATGAGCTTTGATGGTTCTTATGGAAAAACTGGATCAGGAGCAGGTGTTTGGGTACACAACACTAAGAATAACCATACAGAGGGTCACTCTTACAAACTGAACTTTCAGTGTACAAATAATATAGAAGAATATGAAGCACTCCTTTTAGGGCTACAGTTACTGAATAAAATAGAAGCCAAAATGATCTCTGTCCATAGGGATTATGAGGTGGTCATTAGGAAAATTAAGGGAGAATATTCAGCTAAACATCCTAGATTAAGATAATATAGGAATGTTTCCCTTGACCTCCTAAAAACATTAAAAAAATATGACCTTGCCAATGGACTAGCATTTGCAGCCATCACTTGTCAATTGCCTCATTATAACAAAAAATACACAGTACAGGTTAAATACAGACCTGCAATTCCTGATAATATGAGATATTGGAAATTTTTTGAAGATGACCAATAGATTGAATATTTCCTACAATCCAAAAATGAGTTTGAAATTCCAAATTCAGACTTAGATCATGAAGAGGACTGCTCTATTGAAGAACAAATATGTAGGGAGGAGCCCTCTCATGATGTTGATATAAATATATTAGCAAAGAAAGATCCACATAAAGCAGAAATGTGCGAAGACCCAGAAAAAGAAGAAATGTGTGAGATAATACCCGGCCAAGAGGACTTGTCCCTCTAGAGGAACATTTTGATTTCAATCATTAGGGGAAAAATGTGATTGCAATCACGTTTTCTCATGTATTTCTATTTTTTCATGTAGCAGGGTCCATCAAAAGTATGCAACATGGGTACTCCTTGGATGTGGAATTTTTTATTTTTTTTCTGCAACGAGTACTCTCACTCGAAATGTGAGTAAAAGCTTTGGGAGATAAGTTGAAAATACAAGTTGAAAAAGTAGTTTTATTATTTTATTATTTTTTAATCTTTTTACCCTTTTACTTATTAAAAATGGTGAATCAACCCCCATGGTTGAAATCATCATCTTGAATCCTATTGGTTCTTATAAATTTTATTTTTTTGGTACATTTTTCTTAGGAGGCCCATTTTAGACCTCAAAATTCCCCTAATGGATGTTGCTAAAAAGCCAAAAATGGAATCCACTGAAGAAAATGTAGAGGAGTGCAATCTAGGCAGTGAGCAAGTGCCCAAGATGGTAAAACTGTCAAAAAGACTGCCAACACCTATAAAGTAGAAATATATTGAGTTATTAAAAGAATTTATTGTTGTGTTTTCCTGGAGTTGTGAATACTTGAATTCCTATGATACTGATATCATCCAGCACAAAATCCCACTCAAAGAGATCCAGAAGTCCTTTAAATAGAATCTACGCAGAATAAATCATGTCCAAATGCCACTAGTTGAGAAAGAGATAAATAAAATGTATGATGCCGGGATAATAGTCCCACTCAGGTACTCATAATGGGTTTCAAATATGGCATCTATGAGGAAGAAGAAAGGAGATATTAGACTCTACATTGACTTTAGAAACCTAAATAAAGCATCCCTGAAGGACAACTACCCTTTACCAAAGATGAACCACATATTGCAAAGGGTAGTAGGCTCCAAAAGGATATCTCTGCTAGATGGCTTTTTAGGGTACAATTAGGTGCTGGTGCATCCATATGATCAACACAAAACAACTTTCACTACACCTTGGGGCACCTTTATGTATGTAAAAATACCTTTTGGGTTAATGAATGCTGGAGCCACTTTTCAAAGGGCAATGGACATTTCTTTCTCATAAGAAATAGGTTTGTTCATTGTGATATATCTTGATAATATCAAAGTCTATTCAAAACTAATGAAGAGCATCTAACTCATTTGAGAAAGGTCTTTTAGAAATGTAGAAAGTACGGTTTGTCTTTGAATCCCAAGAAATTATTATTTGTCTTTCAAGAAGGAAAGCTTATAGGCCACATCATATCTAAAGAAGGGATCAATATTGACCCAAATAGGATTGAGGGAATATTTCAAATCAGTCACCCAAGAAATATAAAAGAGCTACAATATTTCATTGGAAAGACAATTTTTTTAAGAAGGTTTATACCAAACCTTGTAGAACTTTTGAGGAACATCACCAACATGCTCAAAAGAGAGTCAGGAGTCAAGTGGAACAAGGAAGAAAATCATTCTTTTGACTTAGTGAAGCAAACACTTACACAAGCACCAGTTCTAATCAGCACGAACTTCACCAAAGATATCTTCATATTTTCCTTTGCGTTAGAACACACATTTGCTGCTGTAGTACTGCAGAAAAATACAAAGGCATAGGAGTAGCCCATAGCATTCTTCAGCCAATATTTAAGAGATGCACCTTTGAAATATAATATCATGGAAAAGCAGGCTTTTGCCTTAATCAAAGCACTAAAGGATTTCAGAGTCTACATTCTACATTCACACATAATTTCATTTGTGCCCTATATAGTGGTTAAAGAAATTCTAACACAAGATCCTGATGGAAAAAGAGGCATATGGATTGCTGTCATACTGGAATATGATTTATAAATCAAACCCACCAAATTAATCAAAGGACAAGGGCTGGCTAAACTAATGGCTGAAGCAAATTTTCAAGCACTAGACATCAATATGATTCACTCATTGGATGAACAAGAGGAGCTGGTGACTCCACCTATTGAGGAAGAATTCCTAAATTCTCCCTGGTATGCAGATATGCTATATGTGATTTCTAATTTAAATGCTCTTCTTGGTGTCCAAAACAAAGGTCAGATTCTTGAAATTAAAGGCTATAAATTTCTGAATTTTGGAAAAAGTTTTATATTGGAAAAATTATGATGGTGTATTGCTTAAATGTTTTCCTAAAGAAGATGCAGATAGGATTATGCATGAATTTCATGAAGGGGATTGTGGAGGCCACCTCTATTGGAAGACCACTGTTAATAAGATCCTTAGGGCTGGTTTCTATTGCCTTACCCTTTTCCAAGAAATCCACAAATTGATAGTTACCTGTCATAAATGCCAAATTTTTGAGGGAAAAATAAAGCTTCTACCTTTGCCATTACAACCCATATCTGTTGAAGCTCCTTTCCAACAATGGGGCTGGATTTCATTGGAGAAATCCACCCTTCCTCCTCTGCCCAACATAAATGGATCCTTTCTGCAACTGACTATTTTACCAAGTGGATAGAAGCTATTCCTTCCAGGACCACCACAGACTCAATAATTATTAGATTTCTCGAAACCAACATTCTATCTAGATGTGGTTGGCCTAGGAAGATCATTATTGATAACACTGCTGCCTTTAAGTCCAAGAAAATGGTGGATTTCTACCACAAATATCACATTACTTTGGGAAATTCTACAACTTATTACCCTCAAGGGAATGGGTTGGATGAACCCTCAAATAAGAGTTTGGTGAACATCATTAAGAAGTTGTTGGAGGAAAATAAGAAATCATGTCACAAAAAATTGGTACATGCACTATGGAGAGACAGGTTAAAAAATAAGAAATCAATTGATATGTCACCCTATCAGCTAGTCTATGCAATGGATGCAGCCTTCCCAACAACCTTGGGAGTGCCAGTAATGAATCTTCTTCAAGAAGTATAGTTTGAAGGTAATGATATACAGAGAAGAGTAAACCAAACCATTCAGCTGCAACGATCCAGAGGAGTATACAACAGAACACAGCTAGTATAAGAAAATATCAAGAAAATATTTGACAAAAGGACCAAAGCAAATGATTTCAACATTGGAGACAAAGTGCTGAAGTGGGATTCTAGAAGAGAGGACAAAGGAAAGCATGGAAAGTTTGATAATCTATGGAAAGGACCATACATCATTCATTCTACAAGGCGAAATAATGCATTCTTCTTACAAGAAATAGATGGAACATAGTTGTTTGGAGGTCTTGTCAATGGCAGGATACTGAAGCATTATTTCAATTATAAATCTCAGTTTGAATTTTCTTCATTGTATATAATATTTCCTAAGAAAATTTCAAACAAAAAACTGGACCAGGTTGAGGCCCAAAGCAAAGGCCATAAGCCTAGTCTGATAAAACAAAAACAAAGAAAGAAAAAGAAGAAAAGAGGGCAGATAAAAAGAAAAAGGTAAGCCCCATACCAAAAAATGAATGTTTCTGAAAGTGTTGCAAGTCAAAATGCCACTACTTTTAAGAAGGTCTTGTTCAATCATATAGTCTAAACATGATTGTAAAAATTTTGAATTTTTGCTGATAAGTTAGAAAATGAAGATTTTCCAAACCGTCTAATCTTGGCTTGTTATTGGTAGTTTACTTTTTCAAATAAGATTGTGTGTAGCTTTTCCAAAAAAAAATAAAAATGCCACAATTCATGAGGATCAAACTGCTTAATCTTGATTCATTCATGCTTTAAATTTCATATTGATAGTTAGTGAATAAATATTTGGCCAAACTGTTTAATCTTGGAAGATCAATAGTTAGGTAGAGACTAAAAGAGCTCATAAGTTTAATCTGAGCCTTTGGAAGTTATAAGGTTGGAAATAGATAGTTTTCTTTCAAAAGAAAAAATGACGTCAAGGTTTGCAAGTCTAACTGCACCCCAAAAGGAAGAAAAATTATTTTGAATCATAGATTAGGTAGGTATGTATGCAAAATATCTCTCAAAATACTTGAAGCATGTTCAAAATTTTCAATTTCAAGTTGTTTATTCAGGCTCAAGATCAAGTGTGTTTCAGACTTCAGTTTTCACTAAGCATGAATTTCATTTTTTGAAGGCCACAGTCACAAAAGTTGCAGTAGATCAGGATGACAGAGTGGATATCAACCAAATAAATCAGGCTACTGGTCTACAAAGTTCTTGAAACCTCCTAGAAGAGCTACCCTCCCCAGCTGGAGCCACTGTTATAATCCTGTATTTTTACAGTATCACAAGATGACTGCCTATTCCTTATATTTTTTAGGCTAAAAATAATATTCCCTAACTATCATTTATTTTCAGAAATCTCGCTGCCTTCATTTTTTTTCCATTTAACCTCTCCATTACCTTTCATTTTACCTTTTCTCACACTCCCATGCTCTAAAATCCAATTTTTACCCCTAAAACCCCATTCCCATTGCTAAAACCTTTTCCCCCTTCACTCATTCCCCTTTATTTTCATTAAAAACAAGGTAAAAACCCATTTTTACATTGTTTTTAAATAAATTTTAAATTATCTGGCCCCACTATACAAATCCATTCCTGATATATTTTTAACCACCCTCCTAAAGTTTTTCTATTCCCCTACCTTATACAATTTTCCCCGCTTATCTATATTGTTCCCCTATCACATTAACCCCGGGTCCCACATTTGATAAACTCTGTTTATTAAACCCTGACCCTTATTGTGTTAAAAAACCCCGACTCACCTTTATATTTAAATGCCTTCGCTTTAAATAGATTCCCGGGTCCCATGTTAATATTTACCTCCCCCCGCTACCCTCTTAACCCTTTTTCGCATATTGAAAAGCCCTTGACCCACCCTATATTCTAACCCTCTGTCTTCGTTCAAACCTTGACCCCACCTATCAAATCAACCCTTAATCGGCCCACCGCTCGACCGCCGTCATATTTTCACCCCTCGATCCCACGGCTCACAATCATTTTCGGAACCCGAAACACCCACTGTTTAGAACCTTTGAGGGGTTGTGAAATGGGCAGTTTCTCAATCCTCCCATCCACCACGCATCACACCTCTACTTCATCACATCCCCTTAGACCAAACCGCCTAACCAATTATGCACTGTGCGATAAACCATAAACCACCTCTGCGCCATAAGACAAAGCCACTGACCCTTTTAAATATTTTGAAACCCTGTGCTATCACGGTAAAATCTCGAATCTATGTGATAACCCTTGCAACGTTTCTAAAGAGCTGGAAGGCCATAGCTAAATGCAAAAACCGAAAAACCTCCACTGTCCTTAATCCTTCCACAGTTTTCCCAAGTTCCTTCAAGCCATCACTCTCCTCATTGCAGATCTGTGTTTTAAATTAACAATTGTTTGGATTGTGTAAGTGATTAGCGTGCCAATAGATGGGATAAAGAAAATTTGGGTTCTAGTTCCAAAGAATTTGTTTAAATCTAGACTCTCTAGTTTTCAGTCCGAAGACCTTATTCGATAGAGGATTAGGATTGGAAGAATAAAAAAAAGAAACAACAGAGCAGAAAGGAGGGCAGTAACGATTATCAGTGATTATACATTCACTTCAACAACAACAAATTTTATCCAAAAAAAAGGACAATGAAAAGTATAAAAAGAAGACAAAGCAGTTAGGGTAAAGGGGCAAACAAGTTAAAAATGAAAGACAAAGTTAAGGAAAAGACAGTAAAAGCTAAAAGAGGTAAACACAGTTGTCCTTAGTAAAGATTCAAAAAGATAAAAGGTAGATAAAACAGTAAGGTAAAGACAAAACATAGGACAAATCAACGAGGAAGACAAGGCCAGATGTCAAGGTAACTCAATATTTTCCACTTCTCAACCACATAAGACACCTCCATCTTAATTTTGATTCAATGAAAGCCACCAAAGTCAATATTACAGTCAGAGATATTTTAGCATCAGTTCAAAGTTATTACAAAAGTTAATTTTGTGGGCAGTTAGTCAAAGATATTTTAAAGTTAGCTCAAAAGTTAATTTGAAAGTTATTGTTATAGCAGGTATGTCAGAGATATTTTGACTTGGGCCTTGCATGGTCTGAATTGTCAAAACTTCATTTACTCTGTAGTAAATGCAGTCTTTCACCCTAGATTAGGGTAACCTCCTCAGTTGCAGTTAAATACTACATGTATTTTCATTATTAGTGTTAGTTGTTGGTTGGTTAGTTGGACTTTGTTTAGAATCTGAGTTGCAAATATCATTGTATTGGAGCACTATAACTATTTTTGAGTTGGACATCAGTAATAGAAGCATTTCCACATGATCCTTGAGCTATGTCACTAGCACATTTTGGCCCAATTTTCGACGGCCAATTCGTCGCTATTCCGACACATAGGCGTCGCAATCGCGACAGTTTGAGGCGGGGAAAAATGTGGTTAGCCATTACGTCGCAATTTCGACACTTCAATAAAACGTCGGAATTGCGACACCTTTTCTGACATTTCCAGATGTCCATCGATCTTCTGACATTAACCGAATCATCGCTACTTCGACGATTTATAAGCATCGGTCTTCTGACAAACCACAACTGTCGGTCTTCCGACCTTAATAAACTGTCGGTCTTCCGATGCTTTTCAGGTTTTCAAGAAAACATCAGAATTATGAGGTTATTTCTTCCGAAATTTAAAGCGTTGGTCTTCCGACATTAATCAATTTTCCAAACCACCGTCGGAAGTGCGACATTATGTATCCCGACGCTTTGGAGCGTCGCTATTCCCACGAATGATTGAAAATATTTAAAAAAATTAATCATCACTATTCTGACGCTTGGAAGCGTTGCTATTCCGATGCTTTGGAGAGTCGCTCTTCCGACGGTTGGAAGCGTCGCTATTCCGATGAAATGGAAAAAATATTTAAAAAAAATTAAATATTTAACATTGATTTCTTGCTACTTAATTAACGATAAATACTTAATTAACAATATTCTGGGTTCTTGGTACGGTGAACCTATTGGCCCTGTTGGAGATGCCTTTCGAGATATAGAGTTTGAAGCCAATAGTAATACAATACATCAAAATTTTGAAGGATTTGAAACAGAATGTAATCAAGAATCAATTTGTAGGCCTCGTCAAATTCCTAAAACAGTGATGGCACAGATAGCAAATATCTTGTATTCATATCCGAAGGGTATCAACATTGCAAGTGGTGTTGGAGAATGGTTTATGGTCTGATGATGACTATGCTGGTTTTGAATAGCAAAGTATGAGGGTGGTTCCCAGCTCTAGTTGAAAATGAAGAAGAATATGGGTCCTTGCCATATGTTGGAAAGATTTCTGATATTTCTTATATGCTCGAGTTACCTCAGGGTTTGGATATCTTGCCAAGCTTTAACATGGTTGCTGATTTCTATGAGTTTGGATATCTAGCCAAGCTTTAAAATGACTACTGATTTGTATGAGTTCCATGAAGGCATGGTGGATGAGGATGAGTATTCATTAATTATAAAGAGAAAATCCTTGAGCATGAAAGAGATGATATCCCAAAAGTATTGGAATAGATGTGTTTTTGGAAGGATCGAAATCTAGAGAATGAAAGAATATTTATCTACATTAAAAGGCAAGGGTTTGGAAGAAAGAATATTTAGCTACATGGAAAGGCAAGGGTTTGGATGAAGCCTCTTGGATCTCATAAGAGTTGGAACAAATCATTAGAAGAGGTTTTGGAAGGAGTGGTTAGACACTTGGTTTTTCGCATGGAAAATAAGGAAGGGAAGAAAAAAGAGCAAGGAAAGAGAGATAAATAGAAGCAGAGGAGAATGGATTAGAAGGAGAGAAAGAGGAATAAGAAGTGGAGCAGGGGAAGATCTTTGCAACAGTGAAATGAAACCTGGGTAAAATAAAATCTATCTTAGATTCTTGTTTATAGTATTAATGAAACCTGCGTGAAATAAAATATGTCTTAGATTATTCTTTGAAGTATTGTAAACTTGGTTGAGACTTTATATCAACATGGCCTTCCAATTTAAAATTATTTGGCCCATGTATATATTATAGTAGATGAAGTCCATTGAGATATACACATGTAAATTCATAAATCTACAGTTTAATATTAGTGGTCGATGTGCAAATTTGAGTTTTCCGTATGTGTTTGTATATTTAAAAAATGTGTGCTTCCATTTAATAGCTGTGTCCTCTTTTTGATGATTTGTAACCCTGGTTGTTGTTTAAATGCCAACCTCAGCTGCTCGAGGAAGAAATAACAATTTTTTTGATTAAAACGATCTGAGTGGAAAATTCTTAGAAGCCATCCAGCATGAGAAAAATAAAAATGAGCATTAAATATATAAAAGTATGTTACACTTAGATTAATCTGGGTTCATGCCCACCCAAGTTTTCTGAATGCCTTAACTTGTCGCTCTTTCCTTTTTCTGTGCTTTCATTTTTATTTTATGCTCAGATATTGAAAATAGATATTTACATGATACACTTAAAAGGCATGTCCAGAACCAACTCTCAGTCTATCGAATTCGAATTAGCCAAATATGTATCATAAATATTTAAATTAATAACAGGTGTTAAGTTTGAAATATACTACTAAAATGTGAAATCATATTATCTCTATTACACCTTGAAACATAATCTTTCTTTATAATCTTGACACATCAAACTATGTGTTGGTGCTGCTGCTGATTTCGGGGCATTACAGTATTCACATTATTTGAGACCATGTCATATGTTTATTAATGAATTTGGTTTCTCTGATCTTAGATTCAAATGACAATTTGGTAAAAAATACTATTTCTAGTGAAAATGCATAGAAATGATATAAAGGAACTGTATATCCCTTAAAAATTTAAATTGCAAGCTGAAACTCATTGATCTTAGATTCAAATGACAATATTAAGCCACTCTTAAGAAATACTACTTCAATCCACTCATAATGCAAAGAAATGATGTAAAATGAACTGCATATCCCATTCAAACTAAATATTTTATATTGCAAGCTCAAAGTATTTCTTTTATTGCTCCTCTTAATATTAAGAGAAGTTACACCATGGTACAAGTGTAAGTCGATTAGACACTGAAATCTACCCAAATACAAGAACTCAAGGTTTACAGGATGGCATGGAGTGTATTTCATAAACCATTCACAAACAGAAAATCCCAGTCCCTTCTATTATTTTAGCTTGATGGATGTTCTAAATATGTTGCGACATTCTATTCTCCGCATTCTTCTTATATGAGAAACCAATGCACTTGATTTGGGCATTAGGAGCTATCTAAACCCAAAATAAAAATTGTGAAGGGATAAATAGAAGATACCTGAAGCTCGTTTTATTACTGCCTTCTACCAAAGAGAAAAATAAAAAAATGGGGATACTTGTCTATGAGACATTGCCCTTTCATGAAAGCTATAAAAAAATAGATCATTAAGACAGTCCCTAGGAAATCCTTCTAGTCCATCAGGATACTCCTGAATCTGTGAGCCACTACTCTTTCGGAATACCCTTCAAACAATACACCAAGCATAAGAGAGGCCGAAGGCAAATTGTCATGATAAATACTAGAGTTTCTACTTCATGGTACTCCAAGGTATGTAAAATATTGTACCAACCAAGAGGTTGACCACAAGACAACCTGGGTAAGCTGTCAAGGAGGATAAAATTTGATGACATTGAAAAGATACATCTTTATTCATTAGAAGTTACATGGCTGCCAGTCAAGATTGCATAGGAATCACAAGACCAGTAGCTACAACTTTCACAAAACTATGAAAATTTCGGCAGATAATTTTGGACTTAGGATGAAAATGTGCAACAGGGTTTGTTAGAAATTATAATGTGGCTAAGAGGATTAAAAAATGTGCAACAGGGTTCGATAGAATATTGTTGTATACCTTCTAATATTATTCCTCCTAAATTTGAGTCTATTAAGTGTTAATTATTATTGTACTTGTTGGATAAGTAGACATGGGTAAGTCACCTGCAGCTTCATCGCATTTCTATACATGTGTTAATAGAGATAGAGGGAAGCTTTTGTAATCATTCAATCTTTAAAAGACTTGCCATGGGTCAATTTGGGGAATCGAAGCTAGTATGAATCCCCCTCTTCTCAAACCGGAGAAAAAATCATGGAGGTCAAGGGCAATGGTAAGAAGAGAAAGGTGGACGAGGAATCCAATGGCACTACTCTACAACTCTCGAAGGACGATCTACACTTGCTGTTGGAGCCACTGAGCAAAGAGCAGTTGATCTCTTTGATGGCCAATGCAGATTCTTCATAACCTGCAATTGCAGAAGAAATTAAAGATGTTGCAAGCAAGGACCCTGCTCATCGGAAGCTGTTTTTGCATGGATTGGCTTGGGAGAATTCTTCACAGACCCTATGTGTTGCATTTGAATAGTATGGGGAGATTGAAGAAGGCACTGTTATTATGGATAAGACATAAGGAAAGTCACGAGGATTTGGCTTTGTCACATTTAAGCATATGGATTCTTCTCAAAGGGCATTGAAAGAGCCTAGCAAGACTATTGATGGGAGGATTACTGTAAGCAATTTGGAAGTGGCAAGCACAGGTCCTGGTCAAAGTACATATCAGGCTCAAAGGAAACTTTACATTGGTGGTCTTTCATATGACACAACCAATGATAAGATTTTAGAAGTTTTTTCCAAATATGGAGAGATAGAAGAAGGTTCGGTTGCATATGATAAGAATACCAACAAATCCAGGGGATTTACATTTGTGACTTTCAAGACTATGGAGGCTACAAAGCAGGCTCTTAAAGAACCAAGCAAAACCATTGATGGAAGAACTGTTACTGTGAAACTTGCAACTGATGGCCAGAAGGAGAAGCTATCATCACAACTTGTAGTATCTCCACAAATGCAGTCAATTCCACAGATGCAAACAGCTTATGGAACAGACTATCAAAGCCTAAACTCATATCATAGGCCAGGGCCATAGGTACCAGCATCTGCACCACCACCAGTTGGTTACTCGGCATATCCGTCAGGCCTTACAGCATATGGATCTCAGCCTCCTCCATATGCTACACAACCTACATACGGAGGAATTTCATCTGCTTCTAAATATGGTGTTCTAAGCTCCACAACACCATACAACTCAAACCAGAATGAAAAATATGCAACATCACTCCAAGATCCATGACTGGTTCCATCAAGATTGCACACAACAGGTGCTGGAGCAGGTCCCAGTCTAGGATACCCATACTATGGTTCATCTGGAACTGGCTTTTGATCAATCAATTTTTTTAGAAATATGTTCAACAAATCAATGGTAGTTAGTTTTGGATTCTACATGCATTAACAATTTAACTGGACTGTGAAGCTATAATAATGGAGTCCACTTGATAGTAGTCTACTCACTATTTTAAATGTCCACGGGGTTGTTGTGCCTTTTGATGAATGTCAAGAAAACCAAAGTTGCACACTGTTTGAGCTCAATTTTCTAAAATTCTGTTTCAGTAAGAAGAAATTCGTTATCATATATGTTATTAGTGGAGTTTTCCAACCAATGTAATCTCACTAAGCAGTTTTGATTTTATTTGAATTTAAGTTGGTGGCATGCTATTATCTAAAAAAATGAACCCCACCTCCCCCTTTTGCAGAGAGGTATACCTTACCAACTATGTGAATATGGGGGTATACGTGGCCATGGAAAATTCACAGGCATTCAATATTCATTTAAAAGGTTTTCCACCTCAAGTTTGATGTGGGAGAAAATTCCTGCATGATAGCGCCATGACTCACCAAACTGAAGTCTAGGGCTCTCTCACAGTCTAAGTTTAGAAGGTACAAAGTTCAAACCAGTCAAGTGACAGCTTCAGCGCTAGTACAACCCTTGCTGTACTTTAACACGAGTTTCCTTAAGCGACCTTCAAGTCTGCGATCATTATAAACCCTGTATCCTTGAGAAATTGACATCTTCAAGCAATAAAGGAAGAAGCCCAACTCCTCTGTTTCACTGAAGAATCTACATCTTCGTGCAATAAGGCCTGACTCATATTGCTAGATAATCCAATTTTTCCAGCGATATATCACTAGTAAATAATATTTTTGTAGCGATAAAGGAAAGAGATGATTTCATGTATCAATGAAAATGATCTTCTTGGAGCGATAAAGGAGAGAGCACACATCCTATGTATTGCTGGAAAATGATATTTATGGAGCAATAAAGCAAGGGCTCGATTCCTTGTCACTGGAAAATGTGAATCTTGGAGCGATAGGCTTCAAGTCTGCAAAGCTAGAAATTATGAATTAGATGGGTATAAGGCCTTTGAAACTGGAGAATTTAGATTCTCAAGTAATAGGATTGAATCCCAGACCTTGTTTTTGGAGACATGAAATTTCAAAAATGCTAAGCGTTATGGCTAGTTCCCTTCTACTTAGAAATTGAACTCCTATGTACATATCGCCATCAAAGAGACTAATGGTCATCAAAGTAACACGCATTTGTGGGCAGAGTCGCTGGCCCTGCAGCGAAATTGAACACGCGACCTTCATCTTGCACTGGATCTGAGAATCCTGTTCATAGGGTTGCAGGAGATGGTGCCATGGCTGTGCATGTGATAGACAGGGTTTTGCGTGATTGGTCGTGGGTTTTTTCTCTCAGGTATAAGGATGGTGTGCATAGCTTGGTACCTCTGAAGAACACCATGGGCATAAAGGGTTATCAGTTTTTTATGTAGGGTTATCAGTTTGATAGAAAGGATTGATGAGTTCAGGATTCAGAAATGGGCCTATCAGTGAACTAAAACAAAGAGAAACCAAACAACTATTGCCGTAGATGCAAACAAGAACTTCTTAGAAACCTAAAGGGCATTGCATTATCATTGGATAAACACAAAAACTTAACTTATCACATCCTTCCACCAAACCTGCGACAGTATGGCCGCATCCTTCCTCCAAATCTGCAATAGTATGGCTGCATCCTTCCTCAAAACCGGCGACAGTATGGCCACATCCTCTCTCCTTCCCTAGAAAAACCATGCAACCGGAGGGAAATGAACAAGGGAAATTAAAACTTTTGATATTTGAAAATTTCAGACATTTTGAAGAGGGAAATTAAAACTTTTGATATTTGAAAATTTTTGACATTTTGAAATGAAATACGTGTGTTTTCTAAGTCCACTCAAGTTCCATTAAATAAAATGTGTGAGAATTTTCTTGGGGTTAATAATGGACTTGGGTAAATAAGTGGTATTGTTGATTATAAATAATTATTAATGAGGTTAGATCTAAGGCATTTATTTAAATTATTAATTATATAAAATTGTTGAATTTTTATTTCATAAACTAGGGATTTTGGTTGATTTTTTAATCTAATTATGTGATATTAAAGATGAATTATGGTAACTTAAAAATAAGTTTTATGTGGTTAAAAGGGAAGTAGTAATGTTATGGTATGAATGATTATTTTCAATGAAATTTTTGGTTTAGTAAGGATAAATCATCAAACGAAACGACCTGACCCGAACGCGCCCGGTCGGGCGACCTCGCACGACGCGACACGATGCGCCCGACCGAATGATGCCACAAGGGAGCAAACAAAAAACGGGTTGCCCGAACGTGCATAAGGCACCCGGGCAGTCATAACTTAGCAAAACTGATACAGGCGCCCTCAAATGAAACGACCCAACCTGAACGCGCCCGGTCGGGCGACCTCACACTGCGTGACACGGCGCGCCCGACCGAACGATGCCACAAGGGAGCAAATAGAAAATGGGCCGCTCGAACATGCACAAGCTGGCACCTGGGTGGTCACAACTTAGCAAAACTGATATGGGCTCCCTCGAATGAAACGGCCCAACCTGAACGTGCCCGGTCGGGTGACCTCACACGACATGACACGACGTGCCCGAACGAACGATGCCACAAGGGAGAAAACAGAAAACAGGGCACCCGAATGTGCACAAGGCACTCGGGCAGGGGTTAGAATTTAGGGGCTACTAGGGTTAGGTTTTAGGGGGTTAGATGGGTTAGGGGTTAGGAATTAGGGTTTAAGGGGTTAGGGTTAAGGGTTTAATGGTTTAGGGTTTAAGGGGTTAGGGGTTAAGGGTTTATAGGATTAGGGTTTAGGGGGTTAAATGGGTTAGGGGTTTACTAGGGGTTTAGGGGGTTAAATGGGTTAGGGGTTAAGTTCGGTTTAGGGGTTAGGGGTTAAGGGTTTAAAGGTTTATGGTTTAGGGGTTAAACCATAAACTAAGATGGTTTAAAGGATAAGCATGAATTAGATTGTAGCAGTGTTGAAACAACTAAAAGTTGTCCCAAACAAATAATTGATAATGCGAAACCTTCTTCTGTACCAGTCAAGAAATACTACATTCATGTGAGAGCAAGAAGAGGCCAAGCGACTGATAGGCATAGCCTAGAAGATAGGGCATGGTTCCCTCTTTTTGATGAAATATTTGATCTACATTTTGTCTATCGAAGATTAACCATTTTGACCTTGCCAACAAGGCGAAATTAACCCAATCGTAGGTCCCAATATGTCATGATATATATTAACTCTAGATATATATGAGAAGGAATAATAAAGACATAGATTGATAGAGGTGGCGAGACAAGGGGAGTCACAAGGGAGAGATGGAGATAAAAGGAAGGAGAAGGGAGAGAAGGAATGGAGAGAGATATAGGGAGAGGAGTGAGAGAGGTAGAGAAGGGTAAGAGAGTGAGATAGTGACACAAAGATGGAAGGGAGGTAGAAAGAAGGATAGAGGGAGGGATATAGTGAGAGGATTGGAGGGTAGAGAGAAAGAGAGAGAGAGAGAGAGAGAGAGAGAGAGAGGGAGATTGGGGAAGAGAGAGGGAGGTATAAGGAGAGAAGGGGAGAGAGAAGAAGGACAAGAGATAGGACTTAAGAGAGAGGAACCAATATCATAGAAGAAAGAATATGTGACCAAATTACTCTATATGGAGATGGGAGATAGGGGCACCCTACCTACCTACTAAATGTCTAAACCAAATGTGATGTAAATGTCTGTAATGGTGGTCGATTATACAAGGAGAGGATTTTATGAGGAGGCACTAGATTTTAAGGCGGTCTCAATTTAGCATTTTTGATATGACCACCCTCACATGACCCAACCCAACTCGACCCGACCCACTCGAACGTGTTTCCTTGGGTGGCGTCATGACACGACACGACCTGACCAGACCCGACCCAACCCGACCCGCCCGAACATGTTTCCTTGGGTGCCCTCACAATATAAGCATGACCTGACCTGACCCGACCCGAATGCATTTCCCTGGGTGGCATCACACGACTCGACCCGACCAACCCGAATGCATAATTTCCCTCGGTGCCCTCATGACAAGGCCCGACACGACCCGACCCGGTCGGACATGACGTTCCTTGGGCGCCCTAACATAACCCAACCTGACTCGACCCTGTCAAACATGTTTCCTTGGGCGCCCTCACAGTACAACACAACTCGACCCAACCCGACCCGAACACATTTCCTTGGGCGACATCACACGACCCAACTTGACCGGACCTACCCGAACGTCAAAGGCACGAGGGAGAAAATGACAAATGGGTCACATGAATGTGCACAAGGTACATGGGCGGTCACAACTTAGCATTTTTTATACTATCCCCTTCACACGATTTGACCTGAACAAGTTTCCTATGGCGCGCCCCTCACACGGCATGACCTGACCCACCTGAACAAAGGGCACGCAAGGGAGGAAACAGAAAAAGGATTGCACAAACGTGCACAAGCAACATGGGTGGTCACAACTTAGAATTTTTTATATGACCACCCTCATACGACCCAACCCGACCTGACTCGACCCACCCAAACGTGTTTCCTTGGGTGGCCTCACATGACACGACCCAGTCGGGCAACCTCACACGGCGCGACGCGGTGAACGATGCCATAAGGGAGAAAATGGAAAATGGGCCACCCGAACGTGCACAAGGCACTTGGGTGGTCACAACTTAGCAAAACTGATACAGGCGCCCTCGAATGAAACAACCTGACCCAAACACGCCCGGTCGGGCGACCTCACACGACGCGACACGGTGCGCCCGAATGAACGATGCCACAAGGGAGAAAATGGAAAATGGACCACCCAAATGTGCACAAGGCACCCGGGCGGTCACAACTTAGAAAAACTGATACGAGTGCCCTCGAACGAAACGGTCCGACCCGAACGCGCCTGGCCAGGTGATCTCACACGGTGCGACACAACGCACCTGAATGAATAATGCCACAAGGGAGAAAATGGAAAACGGGCCACCTGAACGTGAACAAGGCACCCAGGCGGTCACAACTTAGCAAAACTGATATGGGCACCCTCGAACGAAACGACTCGACCTGAACGCACCTAGTCGGGCGACCTCACACGGCGCGATGTGGCGCACCCGAACAAACGATGCCACAAGGGAGAAAACGGAAAATGGGCCACCCGAACGTGCTCAAAGCATTCGAGTGGTCACAACTTACCAAAACTAATACGGGCGCCCTCAAACGAATAAGCCTGACCCGAATGCACCTGGTCGGGCGCCCTCACATGGCGCGCCTGACCGAACGATGCCACAAGGGAGAAAACGAAAAATGGGCTGCTCGAACGTGCACAAGGGACCCAGGCAGTCACAAATTAGCAAAACTAATACGGGCACCCTCGAACGAAATGACCCGACCTGAACGCAGCCGGTCGGGCGACCTCACATGGCGCTACACGGCATGCCCGAACGAACGATGCCACAAGGGAGAAAATGACAAATGGACCACCCAAACGTGCACAAGGCACCCGAGTGGTCACAACTTAGCAACACTGATACGAGCGCCCTCGAATGAAACGACCCGACCTGACCCGAATGCTCCCGGTCGGGCGACCTCACACGGTGTGACACGACGTGCCTGATCGAATGATGCCATAAGGGAGAAAACGGAAAACGGGCCGCCCGAATGTGCACAAGGGACCCAAGTGGTCGCAACTTAGCAAAACTGATATGGGCACCCTCGAACGAAACGACTCGACCTGAACGTGCCCGGTCGGGCGACCTCACATGGTGCGACACGACGCGCCCGAACGAATGATGCCACAAGGGAGAAAAAAAAGAACGGGCCACTCGAACGTGGATAAGACACCGGGGTGGTCACAACTTAGCAAAACTGATACGGGCACCCTCGAACGAAACAACCCGACCCAACCCGAATGCACCCTGTTGGGTGACCTCACACGGCACGACACGACACTCCCGAACGAATGATGCCACAAGGGAGCAAACGGAAAACGGGCCACCCGAACATGCACAAGGCACCCGAGCAGTCACAAATTAGTAAAACTGATATGGGCACCCTTGAACAAAACGGCCCGACCCGACCTGAACGCGTCCAGTCGGGCGACCTCACACGACGCGACACGACATGCCTGACCAAACGTTGCCACAAGGGAGAAAATGGAAAATGGGCTTCCCGGACGTGCACGAGGCACTCGGGCAGTTAAAACTTAGCAAAACTGATACGAGAACCCTCGAATGAAATGACCTGACCTGAACACACCCGATCGGGCGACCTCACATGGCGCGACATGATGCGCCCAACCGAACAGTGCCATAAGGGAGAAATCGGAAAACAGGCCACCCGAACGTGCACAAGGCACCCGGGCGGTCACAACTTAGCAAAAGTAATACGAGCTATTGAGATTCAACAAGATGATGAGCTTAGTGAAAAGAGTCACCTTCACTAAGTGGGCCTGCAGGCTATTTTTGGCGCAAGTCTATTTTTAGACTATGTCTATTTTTAGACATGATGATCATATTTTAGAAGTTTCAGGATGCTATTTTTGGATGGTTGATCAAGTTGGAAAAATAGATGAAATTCTATTTTTAGAATATTGGGCGAATTCTATTTATAGATCGTCAATCTAAAAATAGATGCATGTCGATTATTATTAGCTCTTAATAATAATCATACTCTAAACAACAACTTATTATCTTGGAGCACTTTAGTTTAGTGCACAGATGTGGCACATTAGCTGACAGAAGGAATTATGATATTCCTAAGGGTTTACTGGAGCTAATTCATGGAGGACTCAGTTAGAACTCAAGTGGCAGAGTTATGACATAGTTGGAAGAAATAGTTATGGAGTTGTATTCATTTTAACTCAGTTAGACTCAGTTGAGCTAGTTGTATCTAGTCTAACTGAATGATACACTAGTGAAAGTGGAGTGAATTAATTAGTTAATTAATTCACAAAAAATAACTCATTAATCAACTGAACAATAAAACAATTAACTACAGTGCATGGCAGTTTCAGTGGAGACCAGTGGAGAGATAGGTGAAAGGACAAGATAGACTATCTATTGTGACTATTAGTGATGCATTGATTGCATCACACATACATTGGAGATGCCAATGAGGATTGCGCAGTCAATCCAAGAGTAATTAAAATTCATTCAGAGCTATTCTTCAGCAGGGATTGCGCTGTGGAGGAAGGCTAGCAGGTGGCAAATATTAGTGCATGGATTTGCAAGATTGGGCCTGATTAGTGTATGACGAGTGTACTGTACTAAGAGCTTCTGATAAGCTTTGTATGCTTGTATGATATTTTCATATGATCTCCATGTTACTTAATATATAGTTGGGGTTTTCAGCTTCAGGCTTTCCCGGTAAAAAACTGTGCTATGTGCGATTGAATATTTTTGTTTATGCTTCACATGTGTGTGCAATTAAATTTTCCGCAAAATATTAACGAGTGGAATAGATTCAGTATCTTGCATAAAGTTAAATAGTGTGAGATCAGGTGGATCTTGGACATATGCATGCTTAGTGCATATAATTTCTACATGGGCACCCTCAAAAGAAATGGCCCGACCCGACCTGAACGCGCTTGGTCGAGCGACCTCACACGGGGCGACACGACGCGCTCGAATGAACGATGCCACAAGGGAGCAAACGGAAAACGGGCCGCTTGAACGTGCACAAGGCACCCAGGTGGTCACAACTTAGCAAAACTGATACGGGCACCCTCGAACAAAACGGTGTGACCTGAACGTGCCCGGTCGGGCAACCTCACACGGCGCGACACGACGTGCCCGATTGAATGATGCCACAAGGGAGAAAATGGAAAATGGGCCACCTGAATGTGCACAAGGCACCCGGGCGGTCACAACTTAGCAAAACTGATACGGGCGCCCTCGAATGAAACAACCCAACCTGAATGCGCCCGGTCTGGCGACCTCACACGGCGCACTCGACCAAACGATGCCACAAGGGAGAAAATGGCAAACGGGCTGCCCGAACGTGCACAAGGCACCTGGGCGACCACAAATTAGCAAAAATGATACGGGCACCCTCGAACGAAACGACCCGACCAGAACGCGCCTGGTTGGGCGACCTCACACGGCGCGACACGACACACCCGAACGAACGATGCCACAAGGGAGAAAATAGAAAAAAGGCCACTCGAACGGGCACAAGGCACCCAAGTGGTCACAACCTAGAAAAACTGATACGGGCACCCTCGAACGAAACGACCCGACCTGAATGCACTTGGTCGGGCGATCTCACACGGCGTGACACGACGCGCCTGATCGAACGATGCCATAAGGGAGAAAATGGAAAACGGGCCGCCCGAATGTGCACAAGGCACCCGCGTGGTCACAACTTAACAAAACTGATACGGGCACCCTCGAACGAAACGGCCCGGCCCGACCCGAACGCACCCGGTCGGGCGACCTCACACAGCGTGACACGACGCGCCTAACCGAACGATGCCATAAGGGAGAAAACGACAAACAGGCCACCTAAACGTGCACAATGCACCCGGGCGGTCACAACTTAACAAAAATGATACGAGCGCCCTTGAACGAAACGACTTGACCCAAACGTGCCCAGTCGGGCGACCTCACACGGCGCAACATGGCGCGCCCAACCGAATGATGCCACAAGGGAGAAAATGGCAAACGGGCCACTCGAATGTGCACAAGGCACCCAGGTGGTCACAACTTAGCAAAATTGATATGGGCACCCTCGAATGAAACAACTCGACCTGAACGCACCCAGTTGGGAGACCTCACATGGCGCGATACGCTGCACCTAACCGAACGATGCCACAAGGGAGAAAATGGAAAATGGGCCTCTCGAACGTGCACAAGGCACCTGGACAATCACAACTTAGCAAAACTAATACAGGCGCCCTCGAACGAAATGGCCCGACCTGACCTGAATGCGCCAGGTCGGGCAACCTCACACGGTGTGACACGACACGCCCGAACGAACGATGCCATAAGGGAGAAAATGGAAAACGGGCCACTCGAACGTGCACAAGGCACCCGGGTGGTCACAAATTAGCAAAACTGATATGGGCGCCTTCGAACGAAACTTCTCGACTTGAACGCGTTCGGTCGGGCGACCTCACATGGCGCAACACGACGCGCCCGACCGAACGATGCCACAAGGGAGAAAACGACAAACAGGCCGCCCGAACGTGTACAAGGCACCCCGGCCGTCACAACTTTGCAAAAATGATACGGGCGCCCTCGAATGAAATGACCCAACCTGACCGAAATGCGCCTGGTCGGGCGCCCTCGAATGAAATGACCCAACCTGACCGAAATGCGCCTGGTCGGGCGACCTCACACAGCCTGACACAACGCGCCTCGAACGAATGATGCCATAAGGGAGCAAACGGAAAATGGGCCACCCGAATGTGCACAAGGCACCTGGGCGGTTAGAACTTAGAAAAACTGATACGGGCGCCCTCGAACGAAACGACCCGACCTGAATGCGCCCGGTAGGATGACCTCACACGGCGCGACATGACGCGCCCAACCGAATGATGCCATAAGGGAGAAAACGACAAACGGGCTGCCCGAATGTGCATAAGGCACCCGGGCGGTCATAAATTAGCAAAACTGATACAAGCACCCTCGAACGATGCCATAAGGAAACAAATGGAAAATGGGCCACCCGAACGTGCACAAGGGACCCGGGTGGTAACAACTTAGAAAAACTAATATGGGTGCCCTCAAACTAAATGACCTGACCTGAACGCGCTCGGTCAGGCGACCTCACACGGCGTGACACGACGCACCCAAACGAACGATGCCACAAGGGAGAAAATGGCAAACGGGCCACCCGAACGTGCACAAGACACCCGGGCGGTCACAACTTAACAAAAGTGATACAGGCGCCCTCGAACGAAACAACCCGACCTGACCCAAACGTGCCCGGTCGGGTGACCTCACACGACGCGACACGACGTGCCCGAATGAACAATGCCACAAGGGAGCAAATGGAAAACGGGCCACCTGAACATGCACAAGGCACCCGAGTGGTCACAACTTAGCAAAACTGATACGGGCGCCCTCGAACAAAACGACTTGACCTGAACGTGCTCGGTCGGGTGACCTCACACAGCGCGACATGACGCGCCCGACTGAACGATGCCACAAGGGAGAAAATGGCAAATGGGCCACCCGAACGTGCACAATGCACCAGTCACAACTTATAAAAAATGATACGGGCGCCCTTGAACGAAACTGCCCGACCCGACCTGAACGCACCCGGTCGGGCGACCTCACACAGCACGACAGGCGCGCCTGACTAAACGATGCCATAAGGAAGCAAATAGAAAACGGGCCGCCCGAACGTGCACAAGGGACCCGGGCGGTCACAACTTAGAAAAACTGATACGGGCGCCCTCGAATGAAACGGCCGCCCTCGAATGAAACGGCCTGACTCGAACACGCCCGGTCGGGCGACCTCACATGGCACGACACGGTGCACCCAAATGAACAATTCCACAAGGGAGCAAACGGAAAACGGGCCACCCGAACGTGCACAAGACACCCGGGCGGTCTCAAGTTAGCAAAACTAATACGGGCGCCCTCGAACGAAATGGCCCGACTTGAACGCACCCGGTCGGGCGACCTCACATTGCGTGACAGGGCGTGCCCGACCGTGGTTGGGGGCACACATTAAAAGTGAACCAAGGAGTGAGCGCATCACGTCTTTAATATTTTATGAAACTCCTTAGAAGTCCCATCATAACCACCTTCCATCTTCATCACAATGTTCAACTAAAGATATCTTATTATGTTGCTCAAACCATTCAAAAAGGGGACCCAAGTTAGATTATTATTTATTAAAGCAGAGGCCAAAGAAATTAATTTCCAAACTATCGCAATAGTGACGCTTTCATACAAACGTCGCAAGAGTGACACTTAGCCCAAACTGCCGCAATAGAGACGCTTTTGCCCAAACTGTCGCAATAGCGACGCTTTTTCCCAAACTGTCGCAATAGCGACGCTTTCCTCAAACATCGCAATAGCGACACTTAACTCTAGTCTGTCGTAATTCCGACGCTTTTTCCCAAACTGTCACAATTTCGATGCTTTTCTACAAATGTTGCAAGACCGAAACTAACTTCTAAGTGTCGCAATACCGACACTTTTCTCCAAACGTCAGTATAGCGACAGTTGTGGGCGGGATTTGAAAAATTGAAAAAATTTGGGGAAATTTCCGACATTTGGTCAAAAGTGTCAGAATTTCCGCCAAATGTACTAGTGTGTTAATGGTGATGTTATTCCTTTATGTAAATGTTTGCCCTTTGTTTTTCTATACTGTACATCAATTTCTCTGATAGAAAAACATAGATTTTAGATTAAGATATGCTGCTCGAGCAACTTAATTTTGTCCGTTGCTGTTATCTTTATGTTTTCCTCTGAAAGTATAACTAAAGCATTCTTAAATGATCTTTAGTATTACTAGACTGTTGTTTTAAGGTTCCTTTGTGAAGTATAGCTAAAGAATTCTTAAATGTTTTTTATTTTTACCAAATTGTTGTCTTAAAGCTTTCTCTGAAGTTTAGTTAAAGAATTCTTAACTGCTCTTTAATTTCACTAGACTGTTATCTTGAATGCTTTTCTCTAAAGACCTGAATGTAGAATTCACAGATTGTCTGCTTTGCATTTGTGTTGAAGTATAGTTGCAGAATTCTTAATTTCCTTTTAGCCTTATTAAACTCAAAATTTTTGTGCCACCTCATATTCATCTTGACAAATAGATCTATTTGATATAGTTAGCCTTCCCTGTGAAAACCCTTGAAAATTTGATGTACAACTCAACCCTTTATGACTCCATAGCCCAATGGATTAAGCTTCCCACATTTTCTATCTATCCAACCAAACAAAGAATAAAAAAAAAAATCAAACAAACCACCCCACTATTTATAACTAGCCTAAAATTGTAAAATATAATCATAAAGCTAAATCAGTTAATCATAAATACATAGAGCCCTCTCTGAGCCCAGGAAGGCTAGGTCATGGACTCCAAAGTGGTTTGATGTTGTTCTCTGCCATTTGTTCTTTCCAATCTTACAAATTACAGGGAGCTAACAGTTTCCAGACCTGTGCCCAGTTTCCACAATGGTCAATGTTTGACCCTCCAAAACTTCATTCTTCCAAGACTGGTCAAAATCGCAGTGCTAACCTTCAAAACATGGTAGAAAGGTCATTTTTTGAGTGTTTTTTGACCTTTTGACTACCTATTTAACCAAAAAAGTTTTGTAAAGTGGTTTTTTTGAATGTAAATGGCATTTTGAATCCAATAGTAGTTTCAGTTTCTCATTTGGAGTTCCATAGGAAAAGCGCAGCGCCGCTTTTGCCAGTTTGACCGTGTTGCAATTGCCAAAAACACAAAATTTCTCAAAAATTTCAAAATTTTCCCAAATTTCTTCAAGTGTTTTGCTGTGGATTGATGATGAGGTGTAATAGGATATGACAGATGCCTTAGCAATAATATCAAGCTTTTCCCCTTATTTTTGTTTGGT
Organism: Pinus albicaulis; assembly: GCA_034641835.2. Taxonomy (NCBI): domain Eukaryota; kingdom Viridiplantae; phylum Streptophyta; class Pinopsida; order Pinales; family Pinaceae; genus Pinus; species Pinus albicaulis. The sequence goes on along the minus strand of CM076574.1, from coordinate 244,487,763 downwards.
TAGGTTTTCAAGTCTTGATTTGGCCTTTTGTAGCTTTGAGCTTGCAATTTTGTTTTTATTGAAACAGTGCTTGGCCCTCTTTCTCAATATGTGATTATCATTGTTTTAATTTTCCAGGAACTTCTTAAGATGCTGGTTGGCCCTGTCAACCCACTACTCCTGTTTCTCATTGATAATCATGGTAAACTGTTCATTCAAAGTGAGCTGATTAGCAAGCTCAACCTCCTTTTTCCTCTCTAGTTCTAGAGCTCTTTTCAGCCCTCTAGTCCTAGGTCTTCTTCTTGGCACTTGTTATTCTGCCTCATTAGTTTCACCATACCTTTCATATGCCTCATCAAGCAAGGCCTTTGCCTTGTTTTATTCTATGTTTTCCTTGAGAATCTGAATCTCCATGATGGCCTTCTTGGGCTCGAGTTGTTCATTTTCCTACTCATAGTATGAAATGACAAACTTAGATCTCTCTAAGTCGGTATGAAGCTCACTGATTTGGGCATCCTTCTGCCTGATAATAATTTTGGAGGCCTCATCATCATGCTCATCATCTAAATCAACAAGGTCAAAATCAGTCTATGTTTCATGGAGGTCATCCTCATCATGAATGGATGCCTCATGTACATCTTCCTGTACCATATTTTCTTTTCCCTTACGTACCTGCTTTTTTGGTGAAGAAGGTAGGCCCCCTCCCACAATATTTGGGTCAAACACCTACCTATTCCCTCTCTGATATGTCTTTTCCATTGTGCTCATTTCAGCCTCTTTCGGCTTACTCACCTTAACTTTGCTAGGTGACTCATGCTGCTCATGAAATGGTGATGATGGTGGTGATGGTGATGGAGATTGTGAAGTGGACTGAGTTGATGAAATGGTAGGCACTGTGGGCTAATATGGAGGCATAGATGTAGTAGGGTGAGATGAAGAAGTCACATCTTCAGCATGTGGAACTTGTGGAGCAATGAAGATGTCATTTGCTATGAATGTGTCCCATGAAATGTTCAACTGGTTAAGCCGATGGAGGAAAATGATTTTGATCAGGGAGTGGTGGAAAATACTATTCATATGCTAGTTAAAATCTCTCTTTAGAACAATGTATGCCATTTTTTTATGCTCCTGAATAAAAAGTATGGGATATTGAGCAATTTAACTCTTGTGAAGTGCATGAGCAGTCTTATGTGATAAGTGTAAATTCTAGAGAACTTCCCTTCACAAGAGAAATACTTCATGATGATCTTCATTTTGGGGGCATACCTATTAAGAATATATCTGAAAGGAAAGACCCTCTTCCTCTCATTTATGTATATTGGTTTGATAAATGGCTCATACTACTGATCCTCCAAATATTTGGATTTGAACCACCTCTTAGTGATGTTTGGAATCCCTATGGCAGCAACAATGATGGATGTAGACATTGTGAATGTCACACCTTCTACGGTTATGTGATTGTCTTTAAGATTTACACTGAATAGTATGCTCAAAATAGGGTGATGTTGTACCCTTTCAATCGTGTTACAAAACTCAAGGCAACCAACATATTGAAAGCATGAAACTTTCACTGGTGAAGCTATCAGTTCTCTAGTGTTGGCGAGCTCTAGATTTATGATTCTATCTTCTTTGTGTGGCCTTATATGCTATTTGTCCTCTTCCTCCAATCTATCCTCCTCTTCCATAGAGTCTCTATATTCTTCCATGATGTCTTGGTCTAGAAACCCTAGGGGAGGAAATGGGAATGGGGATAGGTCTAGGGAGTCAGGATTAGGGTAGGAAAATTTAGGGAGATGAGGGAAGGGGTTGGGGAACTTTAGGGGGTGATAGGAGGCCAAGATACTTAGGGAGTTGAAAATGATAATTGGATTACAAGTTTGGGGTAGTGGCTGCCTAGGAATTTTAGTGGCCTAGGACTTAGGGTTTTATAGGGAAGGGGTTTAGGGATTAGGAAAGAGTAGTGTAGGGGTAGGGATGGGTTGAATAGGGATGTATAAAGGTATTGTAGGGTATATGGGTAGTAAATTGAGAGTGAGGGAGTGAAAATAGGGTTTTCCACTAGACACTTAGTAAATTTTTCTTATGAATAAAACCACCATAAAAATGACACTTAGGAAAGCAGGGAGGCAAAGATTTTGTTTTAATTACTTTATAAAGGAGGAAAGAAGCCTTTTCTGAAAGTTTGAGAAGGTTTGAGGGCGTTTTGATGCTTCTAGGGCTTGCTGGGCATAAGCACAATGCACTGGACAAAAGCACATCGCCTTGGCCAGGAGCACAACGCTTGAGGTAAAAAAGTTAGTGCCAAATGCCCTACGTGCAACGCCTCTCTCCTATGCACAACGCCAAGAAAAATTTTGCCTCTATCTCTGAAAATTGACTTCTTCGGACTGAGGGAGTGAAAACTAGACCTTTGGATGTGAAAATATGTTTGAATGGGATGTCTTAGTGGTCTTATACTTCATGAAATTGATGATTTGGCCCTTGGGACTGACTTTCTTCCTTTGTTATTCACTTAACCTTTTGAAAATTTACCCTTTACTTGAATTTCTCTTTGAAAAATTGATCATCTGATGACTTTGAGAACACTAGGATTTGACATTTTTGATGCTTTGGCATGTTGGAACTCTGAGTTAGTAGCTTAGGATGGTCAAATTATTACATTTTGAAAGACATAAAATTACATAATAAAAATATTAAAAATTACATTTGATCTCAAAATTACATGACGAAACAAGATATTTTCTTCACAAATCATCTTCAAATGGTGAAAAGATATTTATTGGATCACCCTTTATTTGCTGGCCTTATGTAGTGGAGATGAAATTTTATTGGACCTTGGAAACCCTAATGACCTAATGAAACCTTGGAAAACCCTAAAAGACCTAATGAGACATTGAAGGACTGAATTTCAAGATGACATGTCTGATATTGAATTTATGGATGATGTACAGTCAGCAAGGTATGAAACTATGCCAACAAGTAATAAAATTTGAGGAAGAGTGATGTTTTTTGGACTAGGGCTACCATAAGTGAGTAAATTTTTGCATGACCTAGTGGAATGATAAAAAATTAATGAGTGGGACCCCTAAAATGATATGAAAAGAGGATTTTTATCATTGATGGCAGGATGCAAATACTAACACTAACATTGGCCTTATTGGGGATGATAGCTCTGAAAGAGGTGTCAAGAACCACAAAACACTAGATTTTGCAGATCAGTTCCTTATTCATTGGGCTAATAAGGTAAAATATTCAAACTAATAACTATGACTGGAAACTAATAACTCAGAAGAAATAGCTTGACTCAAGACAAACTCAAAATTGACTGAAAACATGACTCAATATTGAATTACTTGAATGAAATAAAAACTTACTAATATTATTGATGGCAGCATATCACTAAGACTTGAGGGCCTCAAATCCTGATGAAAACCACCTTCTTGCTAAAGGCATATGCACAATCATGTGAAGTGATCCTTCCAATGTAACCAATCCAACAAATTGCTACTTACTGAAATTCTGCTCTCATTTTCCTTGAGCAAGAAAAAAAATAAATAAATAAAAATACTAGGCCACTCCAAGTGTTCACTAAACATGTGCTTCTGGTCCATGAAAAAAATAAAATAATCCCTAATAACTGTAGCAAATCAATAAAAGGATCTTCAAAAATATGAAATGTTACCTTGTCTTGAGATCCAGCAAAAAAAAAGAACACTCTTAATTCTGATCTGAAAGAACACTTGGTAGTTCATCCATAGGAGAGCATAGGGAAGTATGAATTTATGTTTTCTGAGTATTGGCTGTAAATTCCTCCAGCACAGGAAAATTTGATTCTATCTCTGGCATATTTTCCCTCTTAGACTCATTCTCTTTCCATTCATATTCTAAATGATCTTTGAACATAAAATATTCTTCAAGATTGTTAAACATGACAGCCTTACCCTCTTTATGAAAGACAACAATCTCTACTAGGTGATATCTTTGCAGGAAATCATCATCACAAATTGGCTTACTCTCAACAAGTTCCTGTATAGTTTCATCAATCTCATGATTGCCATCATTTAAACTTAGATTTTCATTTTCAATGATGGAAGAGGTTTCACTAACACATTATTGACTATGTGAAAACTACAAACTTGCATCAGCTTGGGTTGTAATATAACTATTCAAGAGCTGATCTATCTCATCTTCAGATAGAGGAGAAAAATGAGTTTCATATCAGTTAACATTGGCTTGATGATTTTCATTTTCAAGATCAAGAATATGCATTTCTCTTTCTAGGTCCTAGTATTTTTCATCCAAGGAGGAAACTACTGATTCTTGTTGGGAGGAAAAATCATATAGGGCTTCTATGATCTCATCATCTAGACACTCTTCATCCCCATACAAATTTTCAGGAAACTCAAGGAAATTATTAGAGATCTCACAACAAATATCAATCATCGACAAGGAATAATTAGAGCTTTGATAATTTTGAAAGAAAACTAAATGAAAGTCCTTTAGAGAATATAAACTAGCATATGGTAGACTCTTATACCATGATATTGCTTTTTCCTCCAAGGTAACCATACAAATATTCATTAGACAATCTTCAGGAAACTCAAACTTTAGTCTGTGAATATGAAAATGAAATTTGACCAAATTCAAACTGGCATCTTCACCTTCCTGACCCTTAAACTTTAACAGTCCTGATTGCTAATCTATACAAGGAATACAGTTCAGAAAACCAGGAATATGAGCTCGATTCATAGGAGCATACCTTCGAGCAATCGAATCCATTTTTACAACAGTGAGTTCACCAAGAATATCTTCAAACTACCGATTCTTGAAAAGTGGAGTGCCATGAAAATTCTGAACCTTGGGATTTTTCTACACTGGAGTCGTAAGTGAATGATGCACAACCTTCTTGTGCCATATCTGATCTTTTTCATTCTTTCCCAGGGAAGATTTGTATTTTCGCTTCTCTGACAATGGTGCCAGTATTTTATCACTCCACCAGATCTCTAAGGCTGAGAAAGAGTCGAAATAGAGGTAACCACAGACCAATATTTTAGCTTGGTAGCTAGCCCTACCAAACTGGAGAGGGATCTCTCCACAATTTCACAGCCAAGAGGGCTGGATGAATTAGGTTTTATGCTAGGTATGATATGCATAAGGTTTTGTTTAAATTGGGTTGCTGTATGAGGATTAGGTCAAAGAGGCTAGGTTAGGGAAAATAAGATTAGGGTTGCAAAGATTCAATGGGGAAAGGTAGGTAGAAAACCTAACACTTTAGGCTTTCCTGAGTGGGATGGATCAGACAAGTTAGGTGCTAGAAAGCGCAAGGCTAAGAATGAATTCTTTCTAAATTGAAGAAGATGAACAAACTTTGAAGGTTTTCCCAAAGACAAAGCATGAGAGATGAATTATTCTTATCAACTTGAAAAATGGCATATCATAGAAATGAAATGGATCATGAAACAAAAAATTCATACATAATGAGACATAATAAGAACAATTCTAAATTTCCATACCACATGTATCCCAAAGAAATAGCTTCAACCTTTTCATTAATTTCCTGCCAAATAGATTATACTAGAGTCTCTGATCAATGCATCAACATACAACCTATGAAATGAGTCAAAAGTAAATGATATAGACCTAAAACAACCTCTCCCAACCTCAGGGGTCGAATTCCTAAGTTGAGGAGGTGTTCCACCAAAAAATAAGCTGGATACCTAGAGTGTAGGTAGGTCAAACTAACTCATCCCTCACCTTTTGCAATCTGATTCATTACATGTCATCAAAACTTTTCACCTAATGCATTTAGTCTTAGCTAAGTAAAAGACATCATAATTAATTTTAAATTCATGATTTAAATTGGTAAAAATCCCATTGACCATGGTTAAATTGGAAAAACTGAAAAAATTTAAAAATATCAGCAAACTGAGAAAATGTGTCCTATGCGTAGCGCCACTGCCCTAAGCGCAATTCCAAATTCAGCTTCAATTTTGAAGGGGTTGCAGGTGTCAAAATTGAGCTCAAATTAGCTCATTAGAAAGCCTATCCTGTATCATTTTCAGATCTATGACCATTTTCCGAAATGGTAAAGGTTTGACCCTCCAAATCTTCATTATCCCAAGACTGGTCAAATTCGCAGTGCCAACCTCGAAAACAAGGTAGACAGGTCATTTTTTGAGTTTTTTTGACCTTTTGATGGCCTCTTTGACCCAAATGTTTTTTTTTAAAGTGGTTTTTATAACTGTACTTGGCCTTTTAAATCCAATGGTGGTTTCATTTTCTCCATTGGAGGTCCCTAGGAAATGTGCAGTTGCTAGGGCATTGCGCTTTTGCCAGTTTGACTGTGTCAAATTGCCAAAAACACAAAATTTCCCAAAAATTTCAAAATTTGCCAAAATTTCTTTAAATGTTTTCTGCGGGATGATGATGATGTGTACTAGGCTATGGGAAATGCCTCAAAATTAATATCAAGCTTGTCCCCTTCATTTTTCTTGGTTAGGGTTTCAAGTCTTGATTTGGCCTTTTGTAGCTTTTTGCTTGCAATTTCATTTTTCTTGAAATTGTGCTTAGACCTCCTTCTCAATATGTGATTATCCTTGTTTTCCTTCTCCAGGAGCTTCTCAAGATGTTGGTTGGCCCTTTCAAGCCATTTCTCCTGGTTCTCATTGAAAATCATGGCAAATTTTTCATTCAAAGTGAATTGATTAGCAAGCTCAGCCTCCTTTTGCCTCTCTAGTTCTAGAGATATTTTCATCCCTCTAGTCCTAGGTATTCTTCTTAGAAATTGTTATTTTGCCTCATTTGTTTCACCCTACCTTTCATAGGCCTTATTAATCAATGTCTGTGCCTTTTTTTCTTCTCTTTTTTCCTTAAGAAGTTGAATCTCCATGATGTCCTAATTGGTCTTGAGTTTTTCTTTTTCCTGCTCATAGTATGCAATGAAAAGCTTAGATCTATCTAAGTTGGTCTGAAGCTCACTGATTTGGGCATCCTTCTGCTTGATAATCATTTTCTAGGCCTCATCATCTAAATCAACAAGGTCAAAATCAATCTCTGTTTCATGGAGGTCATCCTTATCATGAATGACCGCCTCGTGTACATCTTCATCTGCCATCTTTTCTTTGCCCTTCTGCACCTTCCTTGTTGGTGAAGAAGGGAGGGTCCCTCCCACAATCTGTGGGGAAAACACTTGCCTATGGCCTCTCTGATGTGTCTTTTCCATTATGCTCATTTCAGCCTCTTTAGGCTTATTGGCCTCAAATATGCTAGGTGACTCATGCTGCTCATGAAATGGTGATGATGGTGGTGATGGTGATGGAGTATGTGAAGTGGACTGAGGTGATGTAATGGTAGGCTCTGTGGGCTGAGATGGGGGCATAAATGTAGTAGTTTGAGATGAAGAAGGCACATCTTCAGCATGTGGAACTTATGGAGCAGTAAAGATGTCATTTTATATGAATGTGTCCCATGAAATGTTCAAATAGTTAAGCCGATGGAGGAAAATGATTTTGATCAAGGAGTGGTGGAAAATAATATTTATCTGTTAGCCAAACTCTCCCTTTTGCACAATGTATGCCATTTTTCTATGCTCCTGAATAAAAAGTATGGGATATTGAGAAATTTTACTCTTGTGAAGTGCAGGAGAAGTCTTATGGGATAAGTGTAATTTCTAGAGAACCTCCCTTCACAAGATAAATACTTCATGATGATCTTCATCATGGGGGAATACCTATTAAGAAGATAACTAAAAGGAAAGCCCATATTCCTCTCATTTCTGTACATTGGTTTGATAAATGGCTCATAGTACTAATCCTCCAAATCATTAGATTTGAAGCACATCTCACCCATGTTTGGAATCCCTATGGTAGCAACAATGATCGATGTAGACATTGTGAAAGTCCCACCTACTAGGGTTACCTGATTTTCTTTGAGGTTTACACTGAAGATTCTTCTCAAATCAAGGTGATGTTGTACCCTTTCAATCATGTTACAAAACTCAAGGAAACCAACATACTAAAAGCATGAAACTGTTATTGGTAAAGCTATTATTTCTCTAGTGTTGGTGGGCTCTAGCCTTATGATTCCACCTCCTTTGTGTGGCCTTCTCTATTGTTTGTCCTCTTCCTCTAATCTATCCTCCTCCTCTTGCCTATCTTCCCCCTCTTCCATATAGTCTCTATCTTATTCCATAATGTCTTAGTCTAGAAACCCTAGGGGAGGAAATGTGAATGGGGATAGGTCTAGGGAGTAGGGATTACGGTAGGAAAATTTAGGGAGATAAGGGAAGGGGTTAGGGAACATTAGGGGGTGATAGGAGGTCAAGATAATTTGGGTGTTGAAAATGATAATTGGATTACAGGTTTGGGGTAGTGGCTACCTAGGAATTTTAGTGGCCTAGGACTTAGGGTTTTATAGGGAAGGGGTTTAGGGATTATAAAAGAGTAGTGTAGGGGTAGGGATGGGTTGAATAGTGATGTAGGAAGGTATTGTAGGGTTTATTGGCATTGGATTGAGAGTGAGGGAGTGAAACTAGGGTTTTCCACTAGACGCTCAGTAAAATTTTCTTATGAAGAAAACCACCATAAAAATGACGCTTAGGAAATCAAGGAGGCAAATATTTTGTTTTACTTACTTGATAAAGGAGGAAAGAAGCATTTCCTGAAAGTTTGAGAAGGTTTGAGTGCATTTTTATGCTTCTATAGTTTGTTGGGAATAAGCGTAGCGCACTAGGAAAAATCATAGTGCCTTGCCTAGGAGCGCAACGCCCAAGGTAAAAAGGCAGCACCAAATGCCCTACACATAGTGCCTCTCTCCTATGCACAGTGCCATCTTACTAAGCGCAGCGCCAAGAAAAAATTCGCCTCTGACTTTTCAAATTGACTTCTTCGGGCTTAGGAAGTGCAAAATCAACCTTTGGATGTGAAAATGAGTTTGAATGGGATGTCTTAGTGGTCTTATACTTTATGAAATTGATGATTTGGGCCTTGGGACCCACTTTCTTCCTTTTTTATTCACTGAACCTTTTGAAACTTTACCCTTTACTTGAATTTCTCTTTGAAAAATTGATCATCTGATGACTTTGAGAACACTAGGATTTGACAGTTTTGATGCTTTGGCATGTTGGAACTATGAGTTAGCAGCTTGGGATGGTGAAATTATTACATTTTGAAAGACATAAAAATTACATAATAAAAATATTAAAAATTACATTTGAACTCAAAATTACATGATGAAACAAGATATTTTCTTCACAAATCATCTTCACATGGTGAAGAGATGTTTATTGGATCACCCTTTACTTGCTAGCCTTATGCAGTGGAGATGAAATTTTATTGGACCTTGGAAACCCTAATGACCTAATAAAACCTTGAAAAACCCTAAAAGACCTAATGAGACCTTGAAGGACTGAATTTCAAGATGACATGAATGATATTGAATTTATGGATAGTGTATAGTCAACAAGGTATGAAACTATGCCAGCAAGTAATCAAATTTGAGGAAGAGTGGTGTTTTTTGGACTAGGGTTACCATCAGTGAGTAAGTTTTTGCATGACCTAGTGGAATGATAAAAAATATCTGAGTGGTACCCCTAAAATGACATGAAAATAGGATTTTGATCACTGATGGTAGGATGCAAATACTGACACTAACATATGTCATCAAATATTTTATATTTTTCATATTAGAGACTATTATATTCACCAAGGTTTCTAAACTTTGAGATAAATCTCTATCCTTAAAATTTTCCCTTACCTCAAATTGACATAAGCATGTTATCTGAACCATATTGGGATTTCACTTGGTTTCTCTTAAGGATTGTTGGTTACTACTTGACCACTTATATCCCCATGTATGTTTTGTATATCTTGCATTTCTTCCTATAGGAGAAAGTGATGTTCTAATAGGCACAAATAATCTTGAATGAAATTTCATATCAACTTTATTATTTGATGAAAACAAAGGAGTTCTTCATGACCTTGTATCTAGTATTTGCCTTAGTATATTGAAATATATTTTAAGGTTTTCCCTTGAGGGGAAGTGTTAATATTAATGAAGAACCAATTCAATTTGTGTGTCCCATATCGTGGAGACACAAAGCTCCATTTCATTTTACCAAATTATAAATTTCCTTCTCAGGGAATTTAGATATATGTGCATTGGAGCAAAGCACAAAAGTCTCATAAAGGCATCATTATATTTTTTTGGATGGAAAAGGAAATATGTATATGAAGAAGAATTCACTCATATTAAAATTTACAGTTTTGAAGGAAAACGTCTTCTCCTTCCATGTTTTCTCAATGATATATTTTTCATTACTAAGCTTTGCAGATATTATCAATTTTGTGATTCATTATTTGGTAGGAAGAGAAAGTTGCCATTCATTAATACTCCTTTTAAAATTGGTGACACTTACGAAATTTTCCTCATTTGGCTAAGATAGCTAAGTTTTTTTTATTCTTTCGAATTAAAATAAATTGATGCATACAAGGGTTTTAATCCACAAGGAAATTTCATGGCTCATTTGTCTAGAATTAGTTATAGTACTTCTTTCATAAGGGTACAAGAAATTACTAAAGAAGTTGATGATAATGATCCCACCACTATAGAAGCTACTCCTAAGAAAAGAAACAAGTTTACAATGATGGTGTAAATACATGAGACAAATCAAACACCCATGTAAAGAAAACTAATATACAAAGGAGGGTAGTTAATCTAGACATAGACAAAGGAGTAAATTTACAAACAACACTGATGTTGGTTCTATCCATTTTCCTCATAAGAGTTCCTCTTTTACCCACAAAAGTCATGGAATATTATAGAAAGAAGAGAGAATAATGAAGAATGTGTGGGAGATGGAGATGGTTGAGATTCTTCTTGTTCTTACCTAGAGAAAAAACATATTGTTTCACCTTCAAAAAGAAAAAGTATTAGTAAAAAGGTGGTTGGGACTCTAAGAACCTAGTAGTAAGTTGATAATTTCAATCAAGTGCTCACTTGGGTTGAAATTCAAATGGCTAAGAACCAATAAATTGTAGAATTAGTTAATCTATAAAGGGTTTACTATTTTTAAGGAAGAATCTATGACATTGCAACATACCATGCACAATAAAGAAGATATAAAACTTGAAATTGAAAGAGTTAATGTTAATAATAAGAAAGTTATAGAAAAAGGAAATTCAAAAATTAAGGTCAAAGATCCAAAAGCCTCCAAATTTCTTGAATTCCATCAAGCCACATGCCATGCATTGGCTCACTCAATAAAAAAGAAAGAATTAGAAAATGCCATACTAAATAAAAGGAAAAATGAGCTTGAGGATGTTTTGAGCTTGTTGTGTCCACAAACCACCCCTTGAAAAACAATTTCACACAAAATATGGGGACCCTTTATTTGAATTTTTAGAAAAATATATTTTTTCCTGGCATGTTAGTAGTTGATGATTCCTTTGATTGGGTTTTTCTCTTTTTGTACATCCTTTATTATGGTCATTATAATTGCCTTGTTTCTTGCTAGATTGTTGGCACCTCTTCGATATCTTTCGTGTTCATGGAAACCCTCTCTTTATGGCCAGGAAAAGATTATGTAGCACCTTTGGTTGCCACACCCATTCACTTTTCACATTGTACTTCATTGGGTTTTTGTCTCCTCTTCTTGGTTTGATACCTGCAAAGAGAAAAATGAGAGAATTATTTATAAAACAATGTACATATAATTTAATTTTATTGTAAATTACTAGTGTTAATATATATAATAATGTACATAATATATATATATATATATATATATATATATATATATATATATATATATATATATATATATATATAGATATATAAAATTTAATTCACAAAATATATTGTTAATAAATATATTGTAAATAAAATAATGTAATGTAATAGTATTGCATCTTTATTAAATACCATTATGTAAATATATAAATGATATTGTAAATATTAGATAACTTATATAACAATATAACAAGGCAATTATAATGAGTGATAAATGATATTCTAATAAATGATATTGGTGGTGAGTATATCTGTAATATCTTTATATCTTTTTTAAATAACATTATGTAAATATATAAATTATATTGTAAATAATTTAAATAATTTAAATTGATTGGTCCAATTACATGAAAATAAAAGAGGAGCAAACAAGTGAAGGATGAAAAAATCATGAACCGACCTTTTCCCTGTAAAACTATAAAATAATCAATTGTTGAAGCAAAAAATGGGGAAGGGGGGATTCAAATCTATCACATGGGAGAAAATTTTGTAATGGAAGGATTGGAGATTACACTCTTGTTTTTTCTGATCTTTTCTTTGTAGTATTTGCAGCCTGAGAGGTAGGCTTCTTATCGAAAGGCAGAGAAAAATAGCAGAATGATTTTGACATAAAATAGAAAGCTTTAGTGCTACTGCATGAGAAATATTTCTATGTGAAATTTATTTTTGAAATTAGAGTTGTGGCAAAAGAAAGTGATTTGCTATGTGCGTTATTTTTAGAGAAATTTTTCCTTTTGTGAAACAATTTTGAAAAGAATTAGAATTTCAAGGATTGTACATATTTATTGAAAAAACATTTATTTATTGCATGCATTCGTTTTTTTTGCATTATTGTGAGAATTCATGGGTTTATTTTTGTTTCTACTAAGTATCCCAGTTTCAATTCAGTTTTGTTAGTGATTGGTATGATAATGTATATTTGCATTATTGTGATTTCCATCTGATGTACTAATTGATTTATGTTGATTTTTGTAAAGCTATCTTTACAGGGTTTAGCATAATTGAAGCGAATTGTGAAATCAATGAAACTAGTGATTCACAATTCGCTGACAACTATTTGTTAGTAAATTGCGATCTCATTTTGTTTTAGTTTATGTTATGTTTAATGAGCTACCTCTTGGACATAATGACAATATTGAATTCATACTTTTAAACAAATCTCATCCCTTTGCTCCTTTGTTTGGTGAAATAAGGACTATTCCCATTTCATCGAGTTTGGAAGAATCTCTCTCAAGCACCCCCTTTCCATTTTGCATTTGGTCGATCATCCCATTCTTGACCTCACATAAAGCTCTCTTTCGTAGAGGCAAACATCTTAGTGGTTTGATCATGCCCCCAAATTGATAAAGGTCTCCTTTGATGTTGATGAGGTCATTTTTTCTCATCAACAGAACCCTATACCTTTATTTTTTGAGCCATTATCTATCATCACCCTAGAAAAAATACCTCTAAGAACACCTAGATCATGTTCTAAAGCTAAAAAAGCCACTAATTTAAAGCTAAAAAAGCCACTAATTTATTCATTTTGATTAGAACATAGGTTGATGAGAACATATATAAGTGGCTCAACACAATTTGGGAAACTAGGAAAGTTGCTCTTAATTCAAGCAATTTGACAAACAGAGTTTCTTCTCCTACTAAGTATCTTCAAAAGGATATAGAAAACGATAAATATTTCTATAAAAATGCATTAAGTACATTTGTGGCAAGGTTATTAGACATGTGTTATTACATGAGAAAAAAATAAGACCTCTCTTCCAAAAACATAATCGAGTAGATTAAATCTTGTTGGCTTGCAAGGATCGGTATCCTTCGAAAACTAATAACTAGTTGTAACACTCTATAATGGAAGAGAAGTCAATTGTTTCTAAAAACTATGGATATAGTAAAGGAACTTAAATTCCCCTTACTAATAAGGGATGCCATGATTCTTACTAAAGACCAAGTTGAATATTAATTAAACATACTCACAAGCTCAACGAATTCTTTAAAGAAGAGATATGAAAATGGTTGGTTAATTTTGTGAATGATATTGAATATCATATGGCTACTTTACAATCATTGCATTATGAATGCAACGTTATTGAAGATGAGTTATTTTTCCGAAAGTCAAACATGACATAATGGTAGCACCATTAAGAGATTATAATAAAATTTGGCTCAAAATGTGTTCGATACAATAACTAATATTTTATAACTTCCAAGATGTAAGAAGTGGTTATGCTAATTAGGCTCTTTTGTTTTAAGAGTTACGGCTAGAATATGCAAGGAGAAATAAGCCCATCATTATTGACTTCCAAATTTTATTACCAATATAATAATATAATGAAGTTACTAATATAATAATACTAATCCCCTATGAGTAATGCACATAAATAGTATATAAATACAAAGCAATAGTGGGCATAATGAATGAACCTAGTCAACGTAATAATTAAAAAAAGAAAAGAAAAAAGATTGCACGACCATACTTTTTTGATTGCATGACAAAAATTTAGCATGGAATTCACTTTTTTTTTTAGGGGAAAAGTAATTAAAAAAATAATGTCTCATGAGGAGGAGTTATAGGAAGGGATCATAAGGAATTTGGGGACACTAGTTATTAATGTATCCTTTCTATGCATGTGATGAATAAAATTTTTGACAAGGTGACCAAGGTAATCATTTTTTATTCATTGTTTGAATTAATATATGTGGTTGATGAGAGGTACATTGCTGGCATGAGGGTAAGTAAACCCGGGAGAGAGAAAAATGAAGGAATTATATTTGTAATTTGAAAATATAATATACTTTTAGTGGAGGTAGGTTGAGGGGTTATCAACTATCTAGTTGAGAGATTCGTGGGGTGGAGAATCATATGCCAGAGAGTCATCTTTCCACCACTAGTTGATGCCCAAAGTTACTTTCCATTAAAGAAAATACTTATAGCTTAGAATAGGTAAGTGCAGTCAACTTTATGTATTATCCATTTACCAAATTATGCATGCATTTTTTATTGACTTTTTTTATAAAATACAAGTAAAACAAATTATTAGAAAATAGTTAAACTAGATTCAAATATATAATTAATTTAGAAAAAAAACGTTTTCAAGATTTTATTTTTGAAATGCATGTAGAGATGTTTTACTTTCTTCTCTTGCATTCTCCATGACTTGGAAAATTAGATGTTAAATTTATCTATAACCATGGTCCATATCCTAATCATTTTATTATTTTCTTTTGCCTAATGTTAATGAGAATAAAATTATAATTTGATGCTATAGTAGATAAGTTAGTCTTAGAAAAACCACCCCTACACATAGTATTAGAGAAAGGTTTAAACTCTCGAGACTTTTGGGAGGTGCAAAGTAATTTTTCAAAATTAGGTTTAAACTCTCGAGACCTTTGTGAGGTGCAAAGTATTTTTTTTAAATTTTTCAAAAAGATTATGTGAATATGATCCTTGAGCTTATAAGCTTCTTATGGTTTATATACATGTTCATTTTATAAGTTATTTTAAAATAATAATAATAATAATTATAATATTATTCTCATAATAAACTTTATATATGTTTACACTTCTAAAATAATAATAATTATAACTATAATATTATTCTCATCATAAACTTGATATATGTTTACAATGGAAGGAGACAATGCTTTAAAATAGGGGAGTTATTAATCATAATTAACCATGTTAAGGTAAAACATATTAAGTAGATAAGACAAATATGAATAGATGCACACATGATGAAGTTAGGATTTTATTATAGCAAATAAATATTAATCTTATTATAATATGTAAATTCTATGAAACTTATTACGTATAGAAACAATATAGCTCCTAAGAAGTGAAGGGAAAAAATTTTATAAGAAGAAAACCTAAGGGATTAGGCTATAATGTGATCTCTAGAGGAAATAACTACTATATTAAAAAAATTATCAATAATCAAAATTCAAGCACCAAAAAACATCCAAGTTAAAATCAAGATGACATGAAAGTGGAAGAGAAAAATCTAAGGTAGAACCAAGGAAAATTGGAAGGTCCAAATAAGACAAGGTCCTTTACATGTTTCCATTGAAGTTTATAAAATTAGGCTACCTATATTTTAAGTTGAGGTAGGAGAAAATAAAGCTGAGGTTTGGATTTATGGATTAAAGTGACACATCTTTTATAAACCATATAACTCACTTGTGAAGCCTAATGGATATGGATTTTCTTAAGAAAACTACATCAACATGAGGAGAAAAGGTTGCACCTTTCTCTAATAAAGGTGATATGGGAATTATTTGAGGAAAGGTTTTAGTATATGTATCTATATTATAAGTACATGGATAAATAGAATAATACTTATCACACAATAAAGAAAAATGGAAAACTTATTGATGTACATGAAGAGATTTGTGAAAAAATTGGATTACTTGGTCATTAATGATGGATGATAGGAAAAAAGGTTTGTCCTTAGATTTGGTACTTAGGTTAGAATATAGACCTATGTGTGAATATATATAAAGGAATGGATATTGATTTCTATTCAAAATCCAGTTTCAGGGCTAGTTCCCTTACATATGCAACAAAATCTAGGAAATTATTACATTCTAGAATCCCAAAATTGGAGAGTCTGTAATTATGCGTACTTTTAACTATGATTCTAAAATCATGTCAGATATATATTCAACATAAAACTCCTTGTTTATACTAACATAACATATAAACCAAAAAATTGCAAAGAGACTAACAACAATTACATTTTCTTTTGTTCACAATGATTCATTATCATCCTCCTAGTCTGCAACCTTCGGGGATGAACCGTGCTTGGTATTCTTTTGTGTAGGCTCGAAACCATATTAAATGGAAGCTCCACATAAGAGTACCCCTCCATCGCCTAAATCTTCTAACTTCACCACTCATGCACCCAATACTTCAATTTATAAGGGTAGTCCTTCTCTGAGATATTCAAATTGTCTCTGTTGAAATTCCAACTTATTGTTGATTAATAGCTCAAAGTATTTCCTTGCATGATCAAGTTATTAGTCTTTGTACTAAAAAAAAATTAGCAATCCTTCTAATGGTTTAATTAACTGGGCCAGTAACTAATTTGTTTCATTGTCTTCCAAAGATTAACCAAGTTCAATCAACATCACTCTAAAGGAATGACCAAGAAATATCACAGGTAGATTACAATTGAACACAAATATTTGGATGACCAAGGAATGAAAAAATAGTGATGCAATATTTTGGGGCTCTAACCACTACGAGTACTTAAATAGCCATTCTCCCTCTTATGTTATCATCCTTGAGCATTTAAATTAAACATAATTCCCTCACCAGAATGAGAAAACAAGCAAGATTAGACGAACAATCCAGCAAAATGAATGCAGTGAGACTATAAAAAGGATTCTCTCGAGTAAATATTGTGTGAATATTTACTTATTTAATTTTTCCTACCATTTTTACACCCCCCTCTGCTGAAATTATGCACCAACTGGACTTTTGATAATGATCGCCAGTTCGAACATCATTTACACCAAGTTTACACATTATTGTAGGCTCCTCATTAAAGACATATTGTGATGAGGCCTAAGTATTATACCCACCATACTGATACGATATATCACATAAATTTGTGTGATTTGGCCATTTATATTGGCTTTAAATCCACTTATTTTTTTTATTTGTATTCATGGTATAGCATTAAAAAGAGTCTCATCCTTATTTAAATCTAGCTTTCCTTGAGACAACAGAACTCCTTTTTTATCTAATGATTCAACCAAAGTATTTTGAGTTCGACAAATATGGAAGAAATCAATCTACTCAAAATGCTTGATTTGAAATCCAATTTTTTGAAGGATAGGTGGAGAGTTGAAGTTTGAGAATCCTTGTGCTTTTCTGATTTTACGAATGATAAACATTGAGTCCCCATACACTATTAGATTTTTAATGTTTTTGGATTTTTCTAGTTTATCCCTTTCCATAGTGCCAAATATTCTACCTGGTTATTTGAGGTCGATCCCAATTCCCATACATATTGTGTTCCAATTTTTTCATCAAGGCATAGACTAAATTCTCCTACTCCCGCCACCCCCAGATTTCCTTTGGAAGCCCCATAAAAAAAACAAATAATATTGTCATATTTTCAATCTCCATTGCCAAAATTCCTCTATCTCTTTTTTGATACAATAATTTCTCAGTCCAAGAAGGCAAAGGGAGATTTTTTAAACCTGATCCTAAGGATTTTTCACTTGGATCTATTCCTTTTATTTTGAAGAGAGATCATCCAACTCTGAGGGGTTGAATCCTCGTGATAAAATAGATTCAAAGAGAAGGAACATTCCCTTACTAGTTGTATATAGAGGATATATGTAATTTCCCTTGAATATTGCGTTATTTCTTGCTAACCATATTGACGAACACAAGTATTTGGGAAGGCATTCCCAACATCAAATTGGTAGTGATGTGACATTTCTTACTCAAGAATTTTTTTTTTCTAGTATTGAAACATATATTCCAAAGTCATAAGTATCAACTCAAGATTTATTAAAGGAGTGAATGTTTCTCGCCATACTTCCAATTAATATGGACACTATCGAAAGAGGTGGGAAATGATCTCTTCTAATGCTTTTCACAAATCGCACTTTTAAGGGCCCTGCATGCTCCTTTTTATTAGATTTTTTATTGTGAGCATTCTATGATGCACTAGGGTCCAACAGAAGGTGCTAACCTTCGATGTCCCATCTTGATTCCATGTTTTATAACCATTGGGATGAGGAAGTCTAGTGATAAGGCAAGCATATCATTCTTTAACAGAATACTCGAGGTGAGGACTGGAATTCCATGTATGTTGATCCCTAAGCATAGAGGAAATTTGATCCATTACTTTTAGAGACAGAGTAAGTAGAGCCCATTGTTGTTTTAATTACGTAGGGAGATTTTGACACAACCCTCCTATTCAATTTTCGTGCTCATCCCAGCTAGATATATCCCTTATTCATGAAACCTACTTGCTACATCCATAGGGGAAACTCCTTAAATTCCACTGGTCTTTCAAGAGGTCCTGCTGAAATAAAACTATCCTCCGATATTTTGATACTCGCTCTATTTATAGCTCACTAGATTAGGTGTTTTGTTATAATAAGGGTTTATTTCTTGGAGAATTTCCAATTTTTTGGTCCTTTACCAATCCATTATACCTCCTCCAACTTGATTACACGAGTTTTATTTAAATTTTTTTTTAGGAAGGTCATTTTCCACCATTCTTTGGAATCATATAGGAGTCGTCATATAATATTTTCTCCAAGGGATACATTCATGAAATCAGTATCTTTGACAACTATCCCTCCAAATGGTTTTGGAAGTTGAATCACATTCCAATGTACTAAATGGAATTTATTCTCATTGTATTACCCCCTTGCTACAAAAATTGATGAAGAATATTATTTATTTGATTAATAACTCCTTTGGGGGCCAAGAGCCTAGAACACAAGTATGTTGAGATGGTTGACAATTCTAACTTAAAAAATATTGTTATTCCAACTATATTCAATCATTGATCTCCCCAAGAGGAGATATTCCTTTTGATTCTTTCTATTATTTAAACCCATTAATCTAGATTGGAGGTGCCTAGTGAGATGGGAATACCCAAATAATTCAGAGGAACCTCTGCCAAATTCAAATGGAAATTAAGTGACATTTGAGATCTATTTTAGAGTTGATTCTAGGTTATTCTATCCAATTAACTAACTTTTTCCTTATTTACCAGCCCTCCAGCTAACTCCAAATAGATGTCCAAAAATCATTTAAATCGAAGGGAAATGATCTTGGAAGCTTCCCCCAAGACGAGGCTGTCATTCACAAACTGCGAATGGTTTAACCCCTTTATGTTTTGAACTATATTTATTCCTGGAAGTGTGCCTTACCTTCTTGCAATTTCTAGATTTCAACTTACGATTTTTTCCATAAATAGATATAAAAAAAGGGATAGAGGAAAACCTTGTCTAAGACCCCTCAAAGCAGTAAAAAAATAAGATGGATGACCATTGATCAAAGGGGCGTTCCACATAGATCCTATACAAGATTTTAACCAGTTGATAAATTCATTTCTAAAATAAAAGTTTGACATTATAGATAATAAGAAGAAATGGCTTTCCAAATCAAAGGTGTTAGCCATATCCACCTTAATTACCATTCCAGGTTCACCTCTTTCTTTGCTAAAGTGTATGGCTTCCTAAGCCAACAATATATTGTCAAGGATATGACAATGTTATAGAAAGCCACCCTGATTTTTAGATATAATTTCTAGTAATACCTTCCTCAATTTGTTAGCTATCAATTTTGTTAGGATTTTGTTGGCTGAGTTGCATAGTGATATCGAGCTAAGTTGGATAGTGAAAAAAAATATCTAAGACCCCTCAAAGTAGTGAAAAAAGAAGATGGATGGCCATTAATAAGAGGGGAAATCCGTGAAGCTCCTATACAAGCTTTTCCCCAATTGATAAATTCATTGCTAAAACCAAACTTTTCCATTATAGAGAATAAGAAGGAATGAATTACCTAGTCAAAGGCATTAGCCATATCCATCTTGATTACCATTCCAGGATCACCTCTCTCCTTGCTTAAGTGTATGGCTTCTTGAAAAAACATTATATTGTCAAGGATCTAATGATGTTACATAAATCCACCTTGATTTTCAGATATAACTATCAATAATAGCTTCCTGAATATGTTAGCTATCACCTTTGTTAGGATTTTGTAGGTTGAGTTGTATAGTGATATTGGTTTGAAATGAGAGAAATTAATTGGATTATCTTCTTTAGGAATTGTTGTCGCTACGACCAACACCATCCAAATTTTTTTCTACACTCAAATTTTGGAGCCTATTGTGGATCTCATGATCGATTGTTCCGTATTCACTTCTCGATCATTTGATGATTTTGAGCTCCCTTCTTGGATTGGAAGTGTTGAAGTCACTTGCTCAGACATGTTCAATCTGTAACAAGTGCATGAGAACATTATTTTACACATGCTTAGAATGATCCATAAATACTATGCATGTGCGATTTCCAATCCATGCCGATAGTTTTTGCGCACTGACATCGATAGTTTCTCAGTTCTAGCTATGTTTTTACTTTCATTTCGATGATTTTTTTTGAATTTTTGCCTCTGCGCACCTTTATTTTCACAAGTGTCATTTTAATTTATTCGGTTGTCGCTTTTTCCTAATTTTTCTCTAATTATTTTTTTTTCATGTTATCTTTGTTTTGGCATGTTCTACTTTCACTATCGTTCACATATTGCAAGTTGCGTTCACACTGTAGCAATTGTCATCTTTTCACATAATAAACATTACACAATGTACATAAGCTTGTTTTGGTGGTTTTAAGAGGTTATATTTTTTAACTTAGTTTATCTTACCATGTAGACATCTGTCGCACTCATTTCCAAATTTTTAAGCATTTTCGCACATGTGTCGTCACGGTCGTCACAAAGTGTACCTTTAGTGTCGCACTTCTTATAAGTTGTTGTAAAGGTTTCCAAACTAAGGAAAGTATGTTTTCATGTGTTACAGATGATATATGATGTGTCATCAAGTGTCTAAGTGTGTGATCATAATCAAGTCATATCACTATTCACATCAGTTTCACTGATCCCACATAGCCAAATTTCTAAAAATTCCCATCAAATTTACCTCATCGGACCTTCCTGAATTACACATTGTGCAGTCCCAACCCTCAAGCTATAATTTTTCCTCTTGACACTACACAATGTGCAGTTCTCGCCTCCCACTACTATGCACTGCACAGTTTCAGTGCTCAAGCCTGAGCCTTAGCCTCCAAAATTGTACAATTCAACCCTCCATCCTGGTCCCAACTGTGCATTGTGCAATCTATGCTCAAGCTCAAACCCTAAGCTCAAATACAAAATCAATAGGCCTGATATACCTCCTAGAACTGCACAGTTGGTTGAAGCAGCACAAAATACCTCGGCCTGGCTCACTGAATCCCAAAACTGTGGAATTTTTCTCTCCTACCCAGTTAGTACTGCACATTGTGCAGTATCAAGGCTCAAGCCTCAACCATGATCTCTTTAAATACACAAATACACAATCACCTAGGCTCCTATGTCCTTTATAAATGTGCAATATGTTGATCCAATGCCCATATTGTTAGTTTTTCACATTGAGCTCCCAGATTGCACAATTTTCTTCCTCAACCCAGCCTGAATTGTGCACTTCATAGTCTCAAGTCTCAAGCTTCACCCCTGACTTCTTGAGTTGCACAATTGCACATTTATTGTATCTCTTTACCAGCCTATCACTTGGTTCCTGTTGAGTTGGTGGATAAATATGCGCCATCTTAGACTAGGGTTTATCAGACTGATGTTGTCTTGTCATGAGTGGATTGCAGATGGAGGTAATCTATCATGCTATGGAAAGATGATGAAGAAGAACATGGAGAAGGAGGACATGTTAGAAGACACATATGGAGCTAAAGAAATAAGATGATCATTAGGCAATATGAAAAAGGAACACTAGATTACAACAAAAGATCAAAGATCAGGAACGCATGAAGGCTCCATTTGATTCAAAAACCTTTGGATGGTAGAGATGAAAAACAAAGCATATCTCTCCTGAAGATGAAAAATTGGATACATCTCCTATTAAATACAGAAAGAAAGAAAAAACAAAAAGGATATCTTGGCTCTGTCACATCATTATGCAATCCATGTCATTATTTTCATGTCATTTATTGTCACGATTCATCATATGCCACATCATTATTATGGATTGTGTAATTATCTACTAAAAATGTATTGTGAAGTTTAAGTCCAAAGGACACATGCAAAATATGAAGAGTCATGTAAAGTTGAAATTTCATAGGAAGGAAAACAGTCATGAGGGTAGTTGAAGAGTCACAAGGAGGTGAAGCATCACCCAATTGGTTATATATACACCCTCATTGTATGAGAAAAGGAATTTTTCACCTTGGTTCCTCCCACAAGTTATTAAAGAGTCAAGCTAGTTCTTTTTGGGAGCAAGGAGTGGTTCCAACGCTCCACTATTGGAGCTAGTGGTGTTCATTGTATACATGTGTCTTGGAAATTTTACTTAATAACAAAAGCCTTCATGGCCAACACGTTCTTCATGCATGGATTATGAATATTTGTAAGACTATTATGCAGATTTTTTTATTTCATGTTTTCTTTCACCTATGCTAAAGTAGTTGAACTATTTTGGTTAATTTAGTACTTATCATATTTATAATGTGTTGTAATGGTTACTATAGTGTCACATCCTCGTGGACTATTACGTTGGATATTAGACCAATATTTCGTGTTCATTGGTTGTAAGACCGTTACATCTTTGTGGACGATTCCATTGGATGATTATACAGATCCTTCTTAGTTGTGTGTGTCTCTACTAGGGTGGTACTGTTACCTCTCTCTTAGAGGCTCAATTATTTCTCCCCCTCCTCGTTAGAATAAAATTGAAACACCTACAATCAAACACTCACCAGGTAGAGTTACTTTCTTTTCAAAGGCACCTCTACACTTCTATTTCTTTCTTACAGTTAGAGCCGAGGAAAATATTCAAGAATATATGGTAGTCAGGCCAATACCTTAGTGGGGCTCCTAATCCAAATGGAGTGAGGTATAATTGGGAATTCACATTGGGGAGACCCCCTTGGCTATCATATTTCCAACACCGTAAATAAAATGGTGCTAGAAGGAGGGATAGATGACAATCTATGCTCGTTGAGTCTGTTTTGAACCTCTTATCTAAAATGGCTCATCCTAAAATCTTACTGTTGGGGTGCTTCTCTAATTTATCCATTTATCAATTTTTAATCCCCGATGAACCTCTCTATCACTTGTATCAGTTAAAATTTGATGGTGAGGATGGAACAACAATAACCTAGCACATTTCTGATTTTCTTAAATTTTGTGAATCTTACAAAATCGATGACCAAGGGTTTGCTCGTGTGCTTTTCTTCCTCACCCTTGAAGGTCGTGTTAATTTATGGTGTCATACCTTACCACCTGCTTCCATCCATTCTTTTCATCATTTCCTCAAGGAGCTTCATCAAGCCTTTGATGGGTATGATTACCGAGATGTTTATAGAATAATCAATCAGTTAAGAATGAAGCCTAATGAATTATTTGAGGATTTTTATGATGATTCATTAACCTTTGTTGTGAATTTACTGAAGAAGATACAGATTGGGATTTATTTAAACAAAAGTTTCAGCATTTGGTTCATATCTCTTTTCATGGTGAATCAAAACCACCTGATGTTTCTACATCCCTAACTCTTGTGAACCATGAGACACCTCTAATTTTAGAGGAGGAATTCATTGCTCCTTTTTTTCTTTGTCCTCCTTTTCTAGTTCCAATAAGGGTGCCTCTTTGCGATGATAATAAATTTTGGAGATCTGCTAATCAAATTACTAATCCATTTTCTCATTCTTCTTCCACTTTTCATGACCCATATGTTACACTGAAATTTTTCACCATGACATTTTAGTACTCCCTTAGAAGTCTACGATATCAAAGTTCCTAAAGTCAAGCCTTGAAATTAAGAGAAAATCTCATAAAATTCTTAAAAACTCTTGTACTGCACTTTCTCTTAGTATTGCTTATGGTGCCGCACTTTATTTCTCTAAATCATGTGGAGCTAAACACACTTTATGTTTATTAAAGGTGTAGACCCTTGTAAAAGATAAGAAAAGGTGCAAGTAAAATCTAGAAGCTCAGTTTGAGTCATTTTTGGAAGCTTCTAGAAACATTCTTGCGGTGGAAAGTCCGCTCTTTTCAAGTTCATGCATCCCATCCATTAAGGAGCTAACCCCTTAATGTAAGGAGCTAATCCCTTTGAAGGAGGATTCTATCCCTTCTTGTATGGAGCTGTAACTTCCTATCTTTCACTATAAAAAGAGGCATAGGGCATCCTCAAAGGGTTACAATGGATGAGTTGAAGTTTTAGTATTGTTAGAGGTGAAATGCTGTTGAAACTCAGACCCTTTTAGCTGAGATTTTATGTGGGAAAGATTACATACCTGTATGTAACTCGGTTGGAAGAGTTCAAGGCTTGTCAGAGTAAAGGAAACGCCTGTTCTGGACCCTAGGAAGGCCTGTATGACATCAAGGAGGACATGGTTGTAAGGCTATTCTTATTTAAGTTAATACAAATAAGTCTGTTTTTCTCAATAAGCTGTCAATTGATTGGTTTATTTTATGGATTCCTTGATCACCATAATAGATATGATTTATGAATATATGCTATGCAGGTGCTATTTGATGTTTGCTTGTTTGTGATTGCAGATCTTCGAAGGCAAATTTTTCGGGCGACTGAAGGATTACTACTACAAAAAAGTGTTGGATCAAAGGTAGGATCGTTAAGCCTTTATAGCATTTAATTATGAATCACAATATATCTAGAGAAAGATAGATTTAATTTTCCATTTGTTGCTAGCTGTCCGTAGGAAACTTGGGAAATGATTGAGAGTTTTTTATTTTTTCTTTAGTTTTCTTGTGTCCGCTGTTTTCTTTTATAGACAGTGCGGGCAGTTCCGCACTTTTCCTATACCCACAGTGTGGGACCACACTGGTTTGCACTGAATCCTGCGGACCCTGTCAAATTTTTTGAAAAATATTAAAATCCTCTTTTCTGGATTACTTTGTTAGATTATCAGTGGATACCCAGACTTGTATCTTCTGTCAGAAAGCCTTGTTTAAGAGTTTATTTCAACATTTTTAGTTTTGAATGATTTTCTGAAAGATCTGCATGTTATAATGAATTTTTCTTTGTCTTTATTCCGCTCAAATATTAGAAACCTTGGTATACCTTTAAATCATTGGTATTTCCTTGCTTTCTTGCTGAGTCTGACATCAGAGCAGAAATTGTTTTATGAGATTTAGATCCCATTTTTCTCATTTGAAAATATTTAAAAAACTTTTGTTGATAAGTTTGGAATCTCACTTTAATAAAAAACCAAAATTGGATGTTTTTTTAAGTTCTTGCTGATCCAAGCAAAGAATTTCTTAGTTAGATAACAATATGAGTAAGACATCCTCAAAATATTTGAAGTTTTAATTCAGATTTAGTCTTAGAATTTTTAGATCTCAAAAATAGTGTTTTAGCTTTGAGTGTTATTTCTAGGAATTGTAGTGTTCTTTTGAAGAAAAACTTGGTTTGTAGTTTCGATCTTGAATAAAAGGGATTTCTTATTGAGCAATAGATCATTTTGAGTTCTCATTGAAATTAGATTTCTTTTCATTTATTCTTGTTTGAAGGAAAGATTTGTTTTTAAAAGATTGCATTTCTCAACTCTTCCTTTAGATAGAATTCATTGAATTAAAACAGATTGTTTCTTATAATAGATGCATTTTTAGTGTGTTTTGAGTCGGGTCACTACATATCATCAGTTTCACTTTCACACCTATTGTCCTAAGAAACAAATTTTTAAAATCAACGCTTAAATTAAAATCAATGTAGTAATTTTTATATTTCTAGGGCTCTTTTCACCAATATAGCTTAGGTTAGTGTCTTGGAGTAGGGAGTAATTAATTCTCCAAGACAATTAAAACAAACAAGTAGTTGATCTTGCGGTAGGAAAAAATACAATAGTCACTTGTATGCTCTGGGAAGCTCCTCTTAAAGGATTCAAGCACGAGGTCATATCTGAACCAGTGGGATAATCAATTCTATGTCATTGGGAACGATAGAAGATATGCACGTATTAACAACGATAAACCTCATATAGACCATTGTCGAGGAGCCTGGGGTCACTTGTCGGTATACCTTGGATTATGTCAAAGAGCCTTCAAGGGGATTGAGCTTTGTTACTCTACCCTTGCACGTATGTCAGACCGTAGACTGTTACCCCAGGTATATTAGTTCTTGTTGGTAACCATAGTGACCATAATCTTTACAGTTTTTTCCTAAGGTGACGGTGGAGGAAAGATCCCACTGTACCTGGAGCAAACGTCGACTAGACTCACTTGGACTCTCTGGAGATTTATCTTCACTCGAGATGGTTTAAGTGGAGAAACTTGCATCGTACTGTTTCATTAAGCAGGTTGTCTGGGTAACTATTCCAACCGTCCTTTCTACATTAAATACTACGATGTTGGATTTCATCACCAACTAGTGTTTTTAGTGTGGGAAGCTATTGTTTGTGTGTGGTTTGATCTCCTAGATTTTTAGGCGTGGGATTCATTTTTTTGTTTCCTTAGCGACTCTAGGAGTTTTCATTTAAATTTTATTTGATTGCGTGCGATTAATAATTTTTAATCGTGGCTGAATTACCAAGACAATCGTGTAGACTCTAGGGGAAGCCCCCTGAGTATACACCAAGCCAACTTGAAGGGCTGCGAGCTATAGTATCGCCTAGTGACAGTAGAATTAAATCAATAGAAGTAGGATAGTCATCTATAGTTATTCATGCTGATTATCAATTACAAACAACAGAGCATATTCAAGAGCCAATTTCATTTTTCGAAGTTACTGGTAGTCTTTCTCCTTCCAGTGAATTAGCTGAAGAACCCGAAATTTCTGAGCCTGACACTGAACTTGCTGTATTGGAACCATCTTTAGAATTTGTTACTCCAACTTATAGTGATCCCGGTTCACCTAGGGTAAGACATATCATTACTGAAAATCTTCCTTCTGACCTCATATCTATTGAAGAACTTGTTGGTCCAGACGAAGACATAACTCTTCCAGAAACACAACAGACTTTGAATCTTAGGGAGCGTGAATCAATATACTACAGTCCTTTTAGAAGTGATGCTTGGTATTTATCATTGAAATATTTTTTAGAAAACCCGAGTCTTATTTTTTCACCACCTCGAATTCCTTTTCATCCTACACCAAGAGGTTATTATCCTTCATCAATTATGTCAGGTGAGTCATCTATGTTTTCCCAATCACCGGAAAAAATTTTATACGGTGGTCCTTCTGTTCCTTCAGGGTACCAGTCACTCTCTGGTACTTTCTCAGGAGCAACTCCTCGACCAACTAAACAAGTGTTATCAACTGGTAAAAATGGAGCTAAAACTGAAACGTTAAATGCACAGCAAATTTTTATGATGTCTGGTAATATTCCAAATCCTCAACCTCAAGGTAGTCAGTTACCACCTGGAGGGCAACCTCAAGGTAGTCAGTTACCGCCTGGGGGGCAACCTCAAGGTAGTCAGTTACCGCCTGGGGGGCAACCTCAAGGTAGTTAGTTACCGCTTGGGGGGCAACCTTAAGGTAACTTTTTACTAGGACAAATTGTAGGACAATATTATTTACTTGGGGAACAACTTCAAGGAAAGTACATACCTCAAGGTTATCAACCTCAAGGACAGTAAATACCCCAAGGTCAACCCCAGACTCAGTATATTCCTCAGGGTCCTTATCAACCCCAGATTCAGTACATACCACAAGGTTATCAAACTCAAGGTCAGTACCCAACTCAAGGTTTCCAACCACCTTCTGGTCAATCATTTTTACAAGGAGCTGGAAATTTACCACTTAATTATCAACCCTACGTTCAACCAGGCTATGGTCCTTCATATGCACAACCTTCTACGGGTCAATAACCCGGAATGAACATGGTGTGGAATCCATCCCAAATTCAACATACTATGCAACCTAACGTGCAGTTACCTAATACCCCTGGACAACCTTTATTTTCTGGTCCAACCCAACAATATGTCCAGCCTACTGTTCAAGTCCTTGCACCTGGTTCTATTCAGCAGCCTGGGCCTAGTACACCTCAAACTCCGCCTAAAACTCCTGCAGCTACTGCAACTTCTGTTCAACCTACAACACCTTTTTATGGAGTATCTGTAGCTCTGATTTCTTCTATCCCTCTAATTCCTCAAGCCTTTGTGCCACAGTCAGGACCTACAATTTAGACCACGGTCCAGATGCCTACAGGACAAGCTAGTACCAGTACGATTGTCTCTAGTCAACCACAGTTTACTTATCAACCGTACCAGGGACAATATCAATTTGGTCAGACTACACAAAATCCAGCATATTAGTATCAGCCGTACCTTGGGTATACTTATCAAATACCTCAACAACCCTAGTATGGTCTGGTTAATCCTGGTTACCCAGGAGGTTTCACGATTCAAAATGCACATCCAATTCTAGGGTATCCTGGATATCCTCCTCCTGGCACTGGTTTGATCACACAAGGTTATGAAGACCCTAGCCATCGGTTACCATTCATAGAAACTTTAGATTTACCGGATCTATCGTGCCTTACGAACGATCCCATTTTTTATCTTCCATATTGGCCGCCGATGCCTAACAAGTTGCCCAGTGATATTCCAAAATTTGAAGGTAAGTCAGGAGAAGACCCATCTAATCACGTTATGACTTATCACCTCTAGTGTGCATCCAATTCACTAGTCGATGATTCAATTCGATTACGTCTTTTCTAGAGAACTCTCATTGGTCTAGCTACCAAATGGTACATTGAGTTACCATGCGGCTCTTTTAATAATTTTAACGCGCTAGTTACTGCTTTCTTAACCCATTTTTAGTTGCCTGTCAGATACGACAATGGCACATAATTGCTGACTTCATTAAAACAGTCTACGTCTACATACATATTTGATCATATTCATGAGTGGAGACGTAGAAGGTGTTTAGTGAAAGTCGTTATTCTTGATCAAATTTTGGCTGAATGGTTTATTAAATCTTTATTGCCCAAAATTACTGAAGATGTGGCCAAAGGAGGCGTTGTTATGGAAGAGCAAGTCATTGCTCAAGCTCAGTACCTTGACCTTGTATATACTCAGTCAGGTACTCTGTATGATAAAATCCCCGATTTACCAAGACCTCGTCAATTAATTGCAACTCCTTCTGGCTCTCATGTCGTTGATGGTGTAATTGGCTCTGTTAGCACTGGTAAAAGTAAGAAGAAGTCTTCTAAGACCACTTCTCTTATTATCACTTTACCCGATTCACCCAAAAAAGATTCTTCCCAAGAAGCTTCCGCCGATATTCACATTGTAGAGTCATCTACAACCAAATCTAAAACTGGTGGTAAGAAGAAAGGTAAGAATAAAAAGAAAAAAATCTTCAAAAGAGAAAAACAAGGCAACTGAACCAACTGATGAAAAATGCAAACCTTGATATCCTTGTCTCATCTGTGACCAGGATCATTTTACAAAAGAGTGCCCACATAGAGCCGAGGTATCAAAATTCGTTAAGGGTTCGCCTATACCTGCTGTCTTGAAGGATACCTTTCCCACTCAAGATAGTAAAATGGTTGGATCTTCCTCCAATACAGTTGAGGATATCTTGATGGTTGCAACACGATCACAAGATTATGGTAGTAAAAGTAATGGTAAAGAAGAAGAAACATCCAATTATGCATCGACTACATCTCCCTCAGTTTCTGTTCCATTAAAGATCGAGAAAAAAAATCCTAACTTAGTGATTAAACCACCTGCAAAAGGTGTACTTCGTAAATCATCTTTCAATACACATGTGAGAGCTTCTCAGAATTACAATATTGTTGAAGATTTGGCAATTTCACCTTCAGCAATGTCAGCTTTGGAAGTATTGCAATCATGCCCAGCCCAAAGAAAATTGCTTTTGTCAGCCTTAGGAGCTGTGGATCTCTAGGATTCGAACCTCATGATCTTCGATTTAGAGAATTTTACACCCCGCCTACCCCATCAAATGGCTTTTCATATTCTGGTAATAGTAAAAAACAAACGTATCTTTTGTACTGTTATTGATGAAGGGGATTCTACGTGTATTATGTCGTTAAAATGTTGGAAATCACTTGGTTCTCCGACAATTAACCAATCACCAACTATTCTCAAATATTTTGATGGAAGATGTTTTTAGCCATATGGTATCTTACAAGATCTACCAATAGAGGTCGAAGGAAAAATGGTTAATATAGATGTGGAGGTGGTTGATGCCCCTCTAGATTACAACCTTCTCCTGGGTCGCAGTTGGTCTTATGCCATGACTGTTGTTGTATCATTGATCTTTCGTCTCATCATGTTTCCTCATAAAGGAAAGATCGTTAAAATAGATCAGCTCTCATATTATTCATTCGACCCAGCCTCTACTGATAGCATCCAACATATCGGAAAATTGACTATCCCTTATAAGGATGTCGGAGTAGGTTTACTTAAAGATCTATCTTTAGTGGGAAATTTTTCCCTGCCTGCTCCCAACGTACAACTTCCTATTGCTAATATCAATATTATTTCGTCAAGTACTATGTCCTTTGATGATCCTTGGATAGTACCTTTAGAATCAGAATTAGATTCATTCGATGGCCTGATGCCTTTGAGTCCTTTTGAGTTAGCATATCAAAATGTATAGTCATTTTCTAATACTCCTTCAACTGAGTCTGATCCAATGAATGTGATCAGTCAGGAGTCATTTTCAATATCGAGCTTAGCTTCGACACGAATTCTGGATCCTGCTCAAGTATTCAATACTGATGAAAATATTCGTGAATTCTTGTCGATAGATGAGTTACCATGGGAATATCTTCATCATAGGTCTTCGTTTTTAACTGATCTAGATCATTTTGAGAATTATTTTTCCTCCATTTTTACCACTGATTACGTCAAAGAACCTCAGAATCCTTTCTCACATATAGATTCTGAATTGAATTTAGAAAATATTTCTGCAACGGTTCCTCTTGACATTTAAATAAAACTTGGAATTGTTGAAAACATTCATATAGGTGCTTCTTGTACGCCAGATGACATCCAAGCATATAAAGCCCTATTTCAGGAATTCCGCAACATTTTTTCCTGGTCATATTAAGAAATTCCAAGAATCGATCTGTAATTTGTTGTTCATGAAATTAAGACATACCCGGATACTAAACCCATTAGATATAGATTATGTCAGATACATCCGAGAAAAGCTGTTGCTATCAAAGCAGAAGTTGAAAAATTAATTCATGTAGGTTTTATTTATCCGATCCCGTTAACGGACTGGGTATCTAATATTGTTCTGGTCAATAAAAAACAAGGAACAATACGAGTATGTATCGAATATAGGGATATAAATCGAGCTTTTCCAAAAGACAATTATCCAACCCCTTACATTGATCAAATTATCGACGATTATGTTGGAAGTGAAACGTTCTCGTTCATGGATGGATTTTCTGACAACAATCAAATAAACATACTCCCTGTAGATCAACCTAAAACAACTTTCATTTGTCCATGGAGTACTTTTGCTTATCACAAACTACCTTTTGGCCTTAAGAACGCTGGTGCCACTTTTCAAAGGGCCATGTCTTATGCATTTCACAACATTAAGCACATTTTGCAACCCTATCTCGATGATTTTCCTACTCATTCTTCACATAGAGCAGATCATATTACTCATTTACGATCCATCTTTATACGATGTAGGCATTATAAGATTCGCTTGAATCCTCACAAATGTGTTTTCTGCATACAATCCGAACAATTGCTGGGATTTATTGTCTCAAAGGTAGGCATTCATGTTGATCCATTGAAGGTTGAGGCAATCATCAATTTACCTCCTCCTTCTGCTCTTCGCCAACTCCAAATTTTGCAAGGGAAAGAAAACTTTTTAAGTCGATTCATTCCTAACTACGCCGAGTTAACGAAAGATTTCACTAGGTTGTTGAAACAGAATATTCCTTTATTTTGGGACGAGGTCGCTGATAGATCTTTTAATACTCTAAAAAATGCGTTGACCCATGCACCGTTACTGCATCCTCCCAACTACAACCAAGATTTCTTTTTTTACCTCGCCGCTTCCGATTCCACGATAGGAATGGTTTTAGTTCAGGAAGATGAATTCCATAGTGAACATGTAATTTAATATCTTAGTTGAAATTTGCATCCGACTGAGATCAAATATTCATATGTGGAGAAATTGGCCTTGGCAGCTGTTCAAGCTGTCCAACATTTTCGTAACTACATAATTTTACGCAAAATGACAGTGATCTCTGATTGTAACCCTATGATGTACATTTTGACCAAACAATTTCTAGGGGGAAAATACTCCAAATGGATTGTTATCCTGCAGGAGTTTGAAAATTCCAAATCCAATAAATCATTGATATTTTCTGAACTTATGTGTGATTTCCCATGTACTGATACGTAAACTGTGGCGGAACAACCAATCGCGGATGAATCCTTATTTCTTATTAGTACCATTGATCCTTGGTATGGAGATATTATTGCTTATATTTGTTGAGATTGCAACAAGATGACGAGCTTAGTGGAAAGGAGTCGCCTTCACTAAGTGGGCCCGCAGGGTATTTTTGGCGCAAAGTTTATTTTTAGACTATGTCTATTTTTAGACATATGGATCATGTTCTATGAGTTGCAGGATGCTATTTGTGGATGGTTGGTAAAGTCGGGAAAAATAGATGGAATTCTATTTTTAGACATACTGGGCGGAATCTATTTTTAGATTGCCAGTCTAAAAATAGATATGTCGAATATTATTAGCTCTTAATAATATTTGGACTCTAAACATTATCTTATCCTCTTGGAGCACTTCAGTTTGATGCCTGGATGTGGCATATGCAGCTGACAGAAGGAATTATGCTATTCCTAGGGTTTAGTGGAGCTATTCCATGGTTGAATTCAGTTAGAACTCATGTGACAGAGTTTGGTGGAGTTGATGAGACAGTTAATGGAGTTGTGTTCAGTTTAACTTAGTTGAGATAGTTGTATCTAGGCTAACTGATTGATACAATTAGTGAGAGTGGTGTGAATTAATTATTAATTAATTCACTAATTATTAAATCATAAATCAACTAAATAATACATCAATTAACTTCAGTGCATGGACAGTTTCAGTGGAGACCAGTGAAGAGGTAGGTGAAAGAGAAGTGTGACTATCGGTTGTGACTATACTGGTGCATGAGATTTGCACACACATTGATAGAGAAGCCAATGAGGATTGCGTAGTACATACTGGTGTGATTTGAACCTTGATCTCATGATTATCCATATTGGATTGCGCAGTAGAGTCTGGCTAACAGGTGGAGAAGATTGGAGCAAGTGTTTTGTATCATCTGAGCTTGTGTAGTGTGTAACAATTGGAGATAGTGCTGAGAGCTTGTGAGGAGTTTGTACTATGATTGTTACATGATCTCTATCATTATAATATACATATAGTTGGGGTTTTTCAGCTTTAAGCTTTCCCATAAATACTGTGTTTATATGTGTGATTGTTTATGGTTTTAATGTGCGCATGCAATTGTTTTAATTTTCGCAAATTGATGATCAATAGTAGAAGAGGTTATGTATTATGAATGAAGCTCAAATAGTGTGTGATCAGAATAATCTTGGCGAATAATTTAACAGTTATTCAAATTTCTACATGGTATCGGAGCAGTATTGATCATCGGAGCAATTGCAAAACATTGAAGCGATTGAGTTTTGTGCTGGTGGAATTCGAATTTGTAGCAGTGTTTTCTTGGTGTCGAAGTTGAGATGTATTTCAACGGATTACGATTGGAGTATGCCCTTGAGGGCAGCTCGAATTATATTGCATGGAAGAACAGGATGGAAGCGGTGTTAGATGACAATGGGTTGAAGGAGTTCACAGATACTGAAGTCCCAAAGCCTACTTCTAGCGATGCTGCCATAATTGAGGCTTGGCAAAAGAAGACAGCAAAGTGTCGAAGGATTCTGTTGGAGGGTGTGAAGGATCACATAGTGTCTAGCTTTCATGGTAAGGCTTCTCCATTCTTGATGTGGAAAGCCTTGACAGATTTATTCCAAAGCAAGAGCGACCAGAGGAAGTTGGCCCTCAAGGATAAACTCAGAAACATAAATATGGAGAAAGGCGATAGTATGCCAAGTACCTCACGAAGTTCATCCAATGCAGGGATGAGCTAGGAAGTGTGGGGGTGACTGTAGATGATGAGGACTTGGTGAGCTTGGCTCTCCTTGGGCTTTTGAAGAGTTGGCCTTCCTATCAGGACTCTGTAAATGGTCGGAAGAAATTGCCAGGATGGGAGCGACTTTGGTCAGATCTTGTGCAAGAGGAGATAAGGCGGAGTACTAGGGATGGATCATCATCAAAGAACTCTGATGAAGAGAATTACGCTTTGGCTACCAGAGCAAAGAAGGGGAAGAACAAGAAAGCTTCTCATTCCGGTGCGAAAGGCAAAAAGCGGGACATGTCCAAGGTGAATTGCTTTCACTATCACCAACACGGACATTATGCCACAAATTGTCCACAAAAGAAGAAAAATAAGCAGTCTACTGGATCTGCAGCTGGAGAGGCCTTAGCCTCGCAGTTTGAGCTATATTTTTCGCTGATCGCATGCTTGGTCTCAAGTGTGGTGGGATCAGTATGGTTTCTGGACAGTGGTGTGTCTTTTCACATGACAAGAGATCGAGATTTGTTTACTGATCTAGATGAGAAAGATCTTGGAGTGCACATCGAGATGGGAGATGATGGTAGATACAGTGCGACCAGTATCGGTACCATTTCCTTTGAGAGGGAGTCTGGTAAACCCTTTGTATTGAAGGAAGTGATGCATGTTCTAGGATTGAAGAAGAATCTTATCTTTGTGGCGATGTTAGAAGACAAGGGATATGATGTTTTCTTTAGCGAGGGAAAGGCTTTCCTGCACAGTAAGGCAATTGGTGAGACCTGGAGGATAGGGGTTCGAGTTAAGAACCTTTATCAATTGCAGGTAGATGGCTGCGCAACAATGGCAGGCAAGGCAGAAGGAGTGGTTAGCCAGGATGATGGCAAGTTGTGGCACCGGAGATTGGGCCACCTTCACCATGGAGCTTTGATGGTGGGACCAATGATTTCATCGGGGCTTCCTAAAGGCACTGCGCAATGCCGTACTCAGCTGCAAGGTGTACCTTGGGAAAATTTATGAAAGCCACCTTTCACGAGAAGGATAGTCACGCCACGACGATCCTTGAGAGAATTCACACAGACGTGTGTGGACCTTTCTCAGTAGCTTCGACAACAAAGAACAGGTATTATGTGATATTTTTTGATGATTTTTCTCGTAAGTGCTGGATCTTCTTCATGCAGAAGAAGAGCGAGACATGCTCAAAGTTCTGTGAGTTCAAGGCACTGGTTGAGAAAGAATCGGGGAAGCAGGTGAGGCTCTTAGGAGAAAAAATGGTGGTGAATTCATCTCTGGTGAATTCAAGGACTTTTGGTAATATGGTGACAATTCAAGAGAGCCTAGTTTCTCATAACCCACAACAAAACTAAAGTTATTTGTTGAAGAATGTATCAATCGTGGTGCTGTATGTGCGATGTTGCATGATCAGGGCCTACCCATTCACTTGTGGGCGGAGGCATGCAATACTGCAGTATATGTGCAGAACCATTGTCCTCACATGATACTTGGCATGAGTACACTCGAGGAGGCGTTTTCTGGTAAGAGGCCTGATATTTTCCATTTGAGGATTTTTGGTTCACCTGTTTACATTCATGTGATGAAGGATGCTAGGAAGAATTTGGAGCTGACTGCGAAGGTTGGGATATTTGTGGGGTACACTGATATGCCCCACAACTATCATGTGTATTTTCCAGACAGTCGCAAGACTGTTGTGCGACGAGATATCAAATTTAAGGAGGAGAAAGCCATGAAGTGTTCGCTTGAGAGGGAGCTACACTTGCATGTAGAGGAGGAGCTATTAGTTCATAAGGATGAGCTTCAGGATGTGGATCAGCCACAAGAGGAAGTTCATGGAGTGGAAGAGACCACTCATGCAGCGCCAACCATCAGAGGGCGCAAGCGCACTACAGAAGCTGAGCGACTGGCTCAAGATGCAGAGAAGGTTGTAGGACCACCTACAGCACAGCGCAGACAGAGACAGTCACCGGACCGGTACATTGGATACATGGCTCTTGTGAGAAAATGTGTCGTGACAGAGCCATCCTCTTTCGAGGAAGCTGTGGAGGACCCCGCATGGGTAGATGCCATGGTGGAAGAGTATGATTCAATTGTCAGAAACAGTGCATGGGAGATTGTCCCAAGGCCGGAAGGGAAATTAGTGGTGGGTTCGAGATGGATCTACAAAGTGAAGCAGGCAGCTGACGGGAGTGTGGAGAAGTACAAGGCAAGATTTGTTGCTCGAGGCTTTTCACAGATTGAGGGGATCGATTATGAGGAGACCTTTGCACCTGTCGCAAGGTATTCTTCCATACGGACGATTATTTCTCTCTCAGCGTAGATGGGGTGGCACATTCATCAGATGGATGTGAAGACTGCGTTCCTCAACGGAGTCATTGAGGAGGAGGTGTACATAGAGCAGCCCGAAGGTTTTGAGATCTTCAGCAGTGAGTCGCATGTGTGCAGGCTCAAGAGAGCATTGTATGGGTTGAAACAAGCACCTCGTGCTTGGTACACATGGATAGACAATTATTTCACCAGACTTGGATTCTCCAAGAGTGAGGCGGATCCTAACCTATACCAGATTGTGGTGGAGGGTAAGTTGCTGATCATTTTACTTTATGTAGATGATTTGATTTTGATAGGTGATGAGCTGTTGATACTCTCATGCAAGGAGGATCTTGCAAAAGAGTTTGAGATGAAGGACTTGGGCCTCCTTCATTATTTTCTGGGATTGGAAATTTGGCAGCGCAGTGATGGACTATTTGTTTCTCAGGGTAAGTATGCCCGGGAGATACTGGAGAAGTTCAACATGCATGGCTGCAAGCCTGTTGATACTCCTCTTCCTGGTGGTTGGAGGAAGGAGGATGCTACTTCGACGGAGGTAGTGGATGCCACTGTTTATCGACAGTTGGTGGGGTCACTTATGTATCTGGTCAATACATGACCCGATATATGCTATGCAGTTAACCAGCTTTCACAAGCTATGGTTAAGCCTACCAAGCTCTTTCGGAAGGCGGGGAAGCATGTATTGAGATATCTCAGAGGCACATCGGGATATGGATTGTGGTACAAACAGTCGGATGAGGTGAAGCTATGTGGCTTCACGGATGCAGATTGGGCAGGGAGCCCAACGGACAGAAAGAGCACATCTGGAGGGATTTTCAGTATCGGGTCGACAGCAGTTTCTTGGTACAGCAGGAAGCAGAGATCCGTGGCACTCAGTTCAGCAGAGGCCGAGTATATGGCAGCGAGTTTGGTTGCATGCGAGGCTATATGGATGAGGAAGATCCTGGTCGGGTTGTTCGGTTCACACTTAGAGCCTACTGTGATTTATTGTGATAATCAGAGTTGCATCAAACTCTCGGTTAATCTAGTATTTCATGATAGATCTAAACACATTGACATCCGGTATCATCATATTAGAGATTGTGTGCAGCGGAGAATCATGTTACTTTCATACATTCCTATGGAGGATCAGGATGCTGATATCTTGACGAAGGCGCTCACCAGGAGAAAATTCGAATACCACAGAGGCAGGATAGGGGTTGGAGATAATCCATATCTTGTTGAGAGGGAGTGTTGAGATTGCAACAAGATGATGAGCTTAGTGGAAAGGAGTCGCCTTCACTAAGTGGGCCCACAGGGTATTTTTGGCGCAAAGTCTATTTTTAGACTATGTCTATTTTTAGACATATGGATCATGTTCTATGAGTTGCAGGATGCTATTTGTGGATGGTTGGTCAAGTCGGGAAAAATAGATGGACTTATATTTTTAGACATACTGGGAGGAATCTATTTTTAGATTGCCAGTCTAAAAATAGATATATCGAATATTATTAGCTCTTAATAATATTTGGACTCTAAACATTATCTTATCCTCTTGGAGCACTTCAGTTTGATGCTTGGATGTGGCACATGCAGCTGACAGAAGGAATTACGCTATTCCTAGTGTTTAGTGGAGCTATTGCATGGTTGACTTTAGTTAGAACTCATGTGATAGAGTTTGGTGGAGTTGATGAGACAGTTAATGGAGTT
Source organism: Pinus albicaulis (assembly GCA_034641835.2). Lineage (NCBI taxonomy): Eukaryota > Viridiplantae > Streptophyta > Pinopsida > Pinales > Pinaceae > Pinus > Pinus albicaulis. The sequence continues at coordinate 244,449,132 of CM076574.1, read as the reverse complement.
GTGTTCAGTTTAACTTAGTTGAGCTAGTTGTATCTAGTCTAACTGAATGATACAATTAGTGAGAGTGGTGTGAATTAATTATTAATTAATTCACTAATTATTAACTCATAAATCAATTAAATAATACATCAGTTAACTTTAGTGCATGGATAGTTTCAGTGGAGACCAGTGAAGAGGTAGGTGAAAGAGCAGTGTGACTATCAGTTGTGACTATACTGGTGCATGAGATTTTCACACACATTTATAGAGAAGCCAATGAGGATTGCGTAGTACATACTGGTGGGATTTGAACCTTGATCTCATGATTATCCATATTGGATTGCGCAGTAGAGGCTGGCTAACAGGTGGAGCAAATTGGAGCAAGTGTTTTGTATGATCTGAGCTTGTGTAGTGTGTAACAATTAGAGATAGTGCTGAGAGCTTGTGAGGAGTTTGTACTATGATTGTTACATGATCTCTATCATTATAATATACAGATAGTTGGGGGTTTTCAGCTTTAAGCTTTCCCATAAATACTGTGTTTATATGTGTGATTGTTTATGGTTTTAATGTGTGCATGCGATTGTTTAATTTCCGCAAATTGATGATCAATAGTAGAAGAGGTTATGTATTATGCATGAAGCTCAAATAGTGTGTGATCAAGATAATCTCGGTGAATAATTTAACAGTTATTCAAATTTCTACAATCTTCAGATCCAATGTTTTCGGCCTTAGCTTTCACAGTCGCAACGACGAAAAATACGTTTCCAGTCTCAAAAATATCATATTGTAGGCGACACACTCTACCGTCGCGGTGCAGACTCAGTTTTTCGATGTTGTCTAACCCATCAAGAAGCCGAATTTTTTTTAAATGACTATCACTCTGGAGTATGTGGTGGTCATATGTCTGGGTACGCCACAGCCCAAAAGATATTGCGCACAGCTTATTTCTGGTCGTCCTTGTTTAAAGATTGTATTTATGCACTCCGAAAATGTCATAATTGTCAAATATTCGATCGAAAAATGCGTGCACCACCTGTTCCTCTTCACCCTAGAATTTTTGTCGGTCCTTTTGCAAACTAGGGCATTGACTTCATTACATGTAACACTCACTCAGCCGGGGGGCATGGGTATATTATTCTAGCAGTAGATTATTTTACCAAATGGGCCAAGGCGATGCCTACATTTGCGACCGATGGAAAAACTGCAGCTAATTTTGTATTCAATCATGTGATTTCTCATTTCAGTGTACCCCAAGCGATAATTACTGATCATGGGAGCCATTTTCGAAATATCATGATGACCGAGTTAACAGACCAACTTGGCCTGCGCCATGACAGTTCTACACCATATTATCCGCAGGCCAATGGTTTAGTTGAAGCAATTAATAAATTTTTAGTCACCATGATCAAAAAAATCATTAGAATTCATAAGTCGAATTGGCATACCATGCTCTCTTTAGCACTTTGGGCATATCGAACCTCAACAAAAACATCGACAGACTTTACCTGTTTTCAACTAGTTTATGGTTTAGAAGCGGTATTACCCATTGAATGCGAGATAATGTCACTCCAAATAGCCATAGAATTACTACCAGACACTTCTGAAGAGGAAAAACATTTTTTTATACTTGGCTCAATTAGATGAGAATCGACGCACCGCTGCATTAACTACCAAGTCTCATGCGAAAAGAATAAAAGCTCAGTATGATAGAAGTGTTACCCCTCGTAATTTTTCAGAAGGAGACCTAGTTTTGATTTATGATCAAGCCAATGATAAACTAGGGGCTGGGAAATTTGAACCCATGTGGCATGGTCCTTATATTGTCAAGCGACAGCTTGCAAAAGGGGCCTATGAATTGATTGATTTTGACGGGGTCTCTTTAGGTAAACCCAGAAATGGACTTTATCAGAAGAGATATTACGTTTGATTTTTGTGTGGAGATCTTCTTAGTATATTAGTTACTTTATAGCTGGTGTGATATATATTAGAAATGTGTGCCTAGCTTAAGTGTGCTGTTATTACTATTCCTTCTTATCTGGATACTTTTGATATCGCAGATGTCGACGTCCTTTCAAACATATATTGGTTTTGTTGATGGCGCTTGTCGTAGTATACATAACATGTATTTTGTAGCTTGGGTTATTTACTCACCCACTGAAGAGTTAGTATCGATGCATGGGGTAAGCCTCGGTCAAACAACAAACAATATTGCTGAATATAGTTAAGTTATTGAATTATTATCGGAATCCATTTCATTTTGAATTCAGAGTTTGATCGTAAGGTTAGATTTTGAAATCGTTGTATTACAGTTAAACTGAGTATATGCCATTAGAAATACAGTATTATTAAGATTATTTTTAAGGGTTCATCTATTGGAACGAGAATTCGATTATATTGAGTATCAACACATTCCAAGAAATTTAAATACATTAGCAGATGCAATAGCTTCTAGTGTTATAAACAGACATTTCCAATAACAAATTAATAAATCAACATTTGATAACATGATTGAACAGGTAACTGGAAATAATAGTATACCATAGTATAGATGTAGTGTTCAAAAAATAATACATCATCTTCGATCATAGGCTCAAAACCCCTTATGATCGAAAAAAAGTGATACAAAAAATGAGTCTACAAGTCAATCATCCACTATCCATGGTGATGATCATGATAATACACTACTGCTAATACACTACTGCTCATGCCACCCTAGTCAAAAACCTCCTGAATGGTCCAGGAACACCAATGACATATCTCTGTAGACATAGTGGGATATCATCTATGGTGGTCTCAGGAATATCCATAGTGAGCTGCTCCAAATGGTGTTCTAAATCAGTCAGGATCTCTGTAGTCTGATCCTGTGGGGGTGGTGGTGGTGCTGCTGCATACATTTACCTCCGGTCAAAGGGGTGGAGAATGGCTGGTTGACTCGGACCCACATCTGCATTTGAAATTTTTGTTATCAGTTTTGGACGATTTAATTAAAAAATATAAATTAGAAATTAGAACATGTCAAAAGAGATTTTTTACCTGACTCATCCCACTAAGCTCCTGGAGGAAGGGGCATATCTTGGTTGCTGCGAAAATCCATTCCCGCATAAGGAAAATCCTCTATCACAAAAATTTGGAGTTCTAGCCAATGAAAATAAGTCAAGGGAAATCGAACAATCTCCCACCCTTGCTGTGGCGGGCCATCAAAGCAACCCAACGAACCATCCTAAGCTCTCGAGGTCGACCAGCATCAACAGGAATATACTGTGGGGCTAACATACGGATCCTCTCTAGAGAAAAGGTGATGACAATGACCCATATTTGAAGTTGTTTAACTTCCCATTCTTTGCTCTGATAAGTTAGCCTTTCACATTTTCCAACACTGACTCGCACCAGTTGAATATGGTGCCTCGAAAACAATCTACTGTGATGCGCATATGAGATCCAGTAACTACATGCAAAGATGCACTTCCGCACAACTTGACAACGGTAAAAGAAATCAATTTTAACTCGGGATGGATGATAGTTTTAATGTCAATCTGTTTGTATTGGGGATTGGTTTCATCATTTCAAAACTCTAATTGCAGGCTGGAAATAGACTGGCCACCTGGCCTAGCCCAAAATAGAGATAGTGGTTCGCCTCTCCTAGACAAACCAGTCAAAAAATATATGTCTTCCAGCTCAATCTCGAGCCGGTGACCTCTGATCATGAAACACTGGTCCGGAACATCCCATTTACTCACCAGCCAAGTAAGAAGATCCACTTGAGCTCTCATGCCACTGATAGCCCAAAATTTGTAAAGCCTGCATGCTCTTAAAACTTGCAGAGTTGGTTGATGAATCATTGATGCTTCATCTACCTCCTCATGTTACCGTTCTCGCCAAATGAGCATTGTAGATATCCTACAACAAGTAAAATGAAGGATTAGAATCATTTTGAAGCAAAAAATTTGGGTATTTAGGAAGAAAATATGTTTTTAAATTCATTACAACGCCCCCGCACTTTACGCTTAGGGACAATGTGTAGCTCCACACGGGCCCTATGTTAAAAGTGCGGGGCCCCGACATTTTCCTTTGTAGAAAAATGTCGGGGTCTGCAGGTACCCAATGTCTTACCTGCGAACCCCCGAGGGTGGATTTTTCAACCTATTTTCCTCCCAAAAATGAAAATTTGACTCTAATTTAAAAAATTGAACAGATGAAAAGCAAGATAAGGAGGTTGTGGATTACTTGAAACAGATGGTTTTTGATTCTGACGGTCGGTTTGCCCAGAATCTTCTCCGAAGCGTTTTTTTCCAAGAGCTCTAAAAACTTCACTCCAAACTCAAACGGTAAAAATGAACTTGAAAAACTCCTTCACTCCAAACTCAAATGGTAAAAATGAACTTGAAAAACTCCTTTTTATAAGTTTTTTCGAATAGATGAATTTTAAATTTGTTTATTTTTCACTTTAAAAAGTCGGTTTTTCAAAATATTTTTTATTATTGAAACATATATGTTTAATTTTTCGAGTTTTTGTGCAAAATAATGGATTTTTCAGGCAAAATGGTCATTTTTGACGAAAAGTAAACTTTTATCACTTTTTCGGGCTCTTTAAAATTTACGAAAAAGCGAAACCATGGAGTCCTCTTTTAAGCCCTTTTCAGACTCTCTAAAAATGAAAAGAGTGCCTAGTACTTGACTATTCGAACTCGTTAAAGTAAATGAACGGTCGTCCCTTCAGTATAAGTTTACCCCTTTCTGGACTGAAATGGACTATTTACGAAAAAGGTATACGTTGACTAATCATGGTTAATAGAGTTCTCTCTTGCATTATTTTATCCTTTTTCGGGCCTGAGAGACTAAATTTACTAAAAAGAACACCCATGGAGTTTTCTTAAGTTTTTTCTTCTGACTCCCTAAAAATGAAAAACACCGAGTTTCTCCTATACTGGACTCGTTAAAATTTAACAGTAAAGGACCTGTCGATTACAAACAAGAACATACCACTCCTTCTTAGGGTTCGATTTTAAACTAAGTTGGACTCATCCAAAGGATGAGCTTATAAACAAGCAAATGTTATCCTCCTCAAGCTTGTCAAAATTAAAGAGGTACTTGCCAGAAATGGTGGGGGAAAAAGAGAGAAAAACAGATTCATTTGTTACCCTTTGATTTGTAAAAGCATTACACCACTCTTGAACACGACACTTTCTGTCGCATTTCCACCTGGGTTGGGAAATCCTTTGCCTATCAGTTAATCAAACCACATTGAAGGTCTTCAGCCGATTTCTGGGTATTAGCTTAGGGAAACTGTCACCAAACCATCTGCAGTGTCGTTATGTGTTCAAGAGGACAATCAAACAAACCATTCATCTGCAAACACTTGTCTCCTTTCGCGTTGACCATCCCTGAGTTAGTCCTTGCAATAAATTTCTTCAAAACTTGATCTCTGGTTTCATGTCGTGAGCTTGATTATGACGGATCGCTTTCTATTGACGACAGCTCATCATCTAGGAAGTTGATCTAGAATCTGTCAGTACCTTGAAATCTGCATGCCTTAATGGCAGGTTTCTCGCCTTCGACGACAGGTTACATCATTGACCTTCGATCGAAAGATTTCGTGAAATGTTCGACTTCATATCACTTATTCACATTTCGTGGATTGTACTGAGTACTTTGAGATCCATTGTCATTATTGGTAGTTTCTCTCACACTTGTTAACAGTTCACAGTTCACATCATTGACTGGTAATCAAGTGGTATCTACCATGTTCGACTTCAACACATTTAATCGCATGGATAGAATCGTACTAGTTCGGGAAGCAGAAATCAAGACCCTGGATTTAGTTTCCACCATCCAAGCTGCGAGGAGTTTTATTATTCATTATGCAGTAGACTATTCATTACAGATGGCTGCGCCCATGCTGTGTCTACACTATTGATGTAATATTAAAATCATTTCTGTATCAGAACAAGTTTAGTTAGTTTTGATCTGAGTATGGGAATGCCTACCTCAGCGATGATGTATATACATATATGTGTTGCGTTGAATGTTTTTACAGGGTTCCAACTGGGGTGTCCACAGGCTAATCCTTGAAATGATAAAGTACATCACTCTTCGAATACTCTCAGACTTCACACTTTAGGGGGCAATTTGTTACACTGAAATTTGTCACCATGAAATTTTTGTACTTCCTTAGAAGTCTACAATATCAAAGTTCCTAAATTCAAGCCTTGAAACTAAGAGAAAAGCTCATAAAAGCCTTAAAACTCTTGTACCGCACTTTCTCTTAGTATTGCCTGCGGTCCCGCACTTTTTGGCTATAAATCATGCGTAGCCAAACGCACTTTCTGTTTATTAAAAGTGTAGACCCCTATAAAAGATAAGAAAATGTGCAAGTAAAATCTAGAAGCTCAGTTCAAGTCATTTTTGGAAGCTTCTAGAAACATTCCTACGGTGGAAAGTCCGCTCCTTTCAAGTTCATGCATCCCATCCATTAAGGAGCTAACCCCTTGATGTAAGGAACTAATCCCTTTGAAGGAAGATTATATCCCTTCTTGTATGGATCTGTAACTTCCTCTCTTTCACTATAAAAAGAGGCATAGAGCAACCTCAAGGGGTTACAATTGATGAGTTGAGTTTTTAGTATTGTTAGAGGTGAAATGCTGTTGAAATTCTGACCCTTTTAGCTGAGATTTTATGTGGGAAGGATTACATACCTGTATGTATCTCGATTGGAAGAGTTTAAGGCTTGTTAGAGTAAAGGAAATGCCTATTCTGGACCCTAGGAAGGCCTGTATGACATCAAGGTGGACACGGTTGTAAGGCTCTTCTTATTTAAGTTAATATGAATAAGTCCGTTTTTCTCAATAAGCTGTCAATTGATTGGTTTATTTTATGGATTCCTTGATCACCATAATAGATATGATTTATGAATATATGCTATGCTGGTGCTATTTGATGTTTTCTTGTTTGTGATTGCATATCTTCGAAGGCAACTCTTTCGGGCTACTGAAGGATTACTACTACAAACAAGCGTTGGATCAAAGGTAGGATCGTTAAGCCTTTATAGCATTTAATTATGAATCGCAATATATCTAGAGAAAGACATATTTATTTTTCTGTTTGTTGCTAGCTGTCTGTAGGACACTTGGGAGGTCTGTCTTGTCTGCAAGAATGACTCATCCATCCAACACCATATTTAATGGAGGAAATCCCAGAATGTCTCATGAAGCCCATGGTGAAGACTAATTCCCTCATTCCGCAACATGATGTTACTATTCATAACTCTAGTCTCAAATATGATTTGGATTTCTATTATCCTCTATCATTTAAATGACATGACTCTTTTTACCCCATCTTCCCGGTCAATCTTCTCCACTAGCCAAATTTTCACACTCCCTTGATTTTCGCGTTGTTGGCTCAAATTGCGATCAGATACAAGGTAGTCACATTACATACGTAGAGGAGAAGGAAGGTGAATATGCTTTCAATATTTCTTCCATTTTTCAAAATCCTCCATGTGAATATGATGCACTTCCATTCTTAGATGATTTTTAATCTGCTAATGTCGGTAGTGAATCACATGCAATAAATTATTTCAATCAATCGATATCCTTGGGAAATGATAATTCTGATTATGATTACTTTTTTGATGTATGTGATCATGAATGCCCGGGTGCATCAACTGATCTTTTAGTTTCTCATGAAGATTTTTGTTTAGATCTAGAATCTGAATCAGTCAAAGAAGATGTTCTTATCAAAAGTTAATCTTCATTTCACTTTACCTTTTGTTCTACTGTTTGCGATGCATCAACTTGTGATGGAGATACTCCATGCTCTTTAGGTTACTCATCCGATGAGTTATCTTCTCAATTAACGTAAGTAGGTGAGGTTATACATGATGAAAATGTAAGCAATCAACTAATTAAGAACTCTTTCCATCCCTCAACATCTCTTCTTTCTCATGAAGACAAATCTTCGAATAAGTTTTCTCACAAAATTTATTCGATGCATGCATATTCAAATTTGCGATCAAAATAAACTTTCAACTTGAGTAATATGATTGTTGAAGTTGAAAAATCTAGTCAAATCAACGACAAAGATGGTTTCCATTTGGTGAGGAGTAAAACCAATGGTAGCATCTATCCTCATACCATACATGATCTAGTTCAATATTCAAAATGTGATTTTTCAATCTCTAAAATTTTTGGAACTTGTCAGCAAGTTGAGGCACTTCAAATTCCATTGATGGTTATGTTAGAATCTCACGACTCTAGTAACCTCCTCAAACTAAGTTAGATCTGGTTTCTCTATCACAATCCTTCTCTTTGCATGGTTTCACTCTATGTAAATATATTTTTGAAAGATGTTTGGTATCATAGATGTAATGTTTCAAATTTTCAATATTTCACTTCTGATTAGATGTAAGAATCTTCTTTAGATGGCTCATCTTCATGTGAATCTCTTGTACTTAACTCAGGTTTGGAACATGGTTCTCTCATAGAGTCATGGAATTTCGAAATTTATCATCTCAAATAATATATTTGGCTGAATAATTCATGCCTATTGGATTAATTTCTTAATAGTCAGCTCCTGCTTTTTCTTGCGAATGTTATATTGCAAATATTTCCATTCATCACACTTGAAATACTCTTGCATGATAATGAATGCATGAGTTATTGTGTGAATAAAATTCTTCTCTATTCACTATGTGCTGACTGGTCTCATGTTTATTTTTTGTTGGTATCCCTATTGAATTATTTCGATGATTATGGTTCTTGTATGGTTTGTCGCCAGTTACAGGGAAATTTTTTGTCACATTTGTTATGCAAGGAAGTTGGTTCGACTATTTAGAGCATTCAAAGAGTTGTTCAAATTGTTTTATCTTCGTTAAATACTAACTAGGAATCTAATGATTCAATAATGCCATATGAGCATAATATTAAATATCATTTATTTTATCATTTTCCCACTAGTATATTTGATGACAGTTGTTTCACATCGATTAATCTTTATGGTTCATCTCACCATTCAGATGCTTGTCAAGCATCCGAGGCACTTCATCTTGCATTGATGGTTATGTTAAGTCCTCACTATCTTGAGAAGCCTTCTCGATATGATTAGATATATTTTTCCTCACAAGATTCTCATCTTGATACTGCTATTTTAATTAAAGATTCATTATTCCAAAATTTTCAAGATTTTCAAGAGGATTGTTTCAAATTTCATGATCCAATCGTTGAATGGTTTGAGAATTATTATTTGGAAAGTTCCATTGTAAATAACATGTTTTGGCCTTTTCTCATGCTTGCTAAGGAGGATGACACAGAAGAAGTTTCTTTCACAATAATTTGTCAAGGATTGTCTGATTATGGTTTCTGTTGAAAAGGTAATATTGCAGACTGGTTAGAAGTAGTGGGTGTGACACATATTTCTGCCCACAAGAAAGACCTTCAAATTGTTGTGCAAGATATTCAAGTTCTTATATTTTATGTTACACATTGTTTTATATTTTTTTAATCGATAACATCTTTTTGATTGTAGGTCAGGAAAAATTATTGGAAATTTCATTATATGTGACCCCAACCTTATAGCTGTTAGGATATGAGTAGGAATAGCTACATTCTATTTTTCCCTCTCTTGAACTCATCTCGCACTTGTTCTCTTTAGTCTCTCTTGTATTTTCTGATTTTTGTCTTGCATCATGTTTGGTTTAGCCTCCTTTATTTGTGCTTTGGTTTCCTTTCCTTGTTGTGTGTTGTATTTCCTTTAATTTTGTAAGAAATTGCATGAAGATTCTCTGTTGGCTCAAAAATGGAATGTGGAAAAATAGAAAATATCTTTCTGACATTGTGAAATTTTGCTAACTCTCTGCCATTCTTCCTTGTCTTGGTTACACCTTTTGGTAAATGACGATCCAATGGAAAATACAATCCTTGTGTTAGGAAAGTCTCGTGTCGAACCATGATCTCCATGTCTATTCTAGAAACCTCATGCCTACACTTGGGTCTTTACATTTTAGGTTTTTCACGCTGATCCAAACTAGAGAAGTACAAGGGGAAAATATAAACGAGCAACCCAATATCAGAGGTCTTATATATGCTTCTCTGAATTGACAACCTCTCCTTCTCTCAATAAGTAGGGATCACTCTTCCACCCATGAAATAAATAAGTGTCGATTCACAGTCCTATATAAATAAATAAATAAGGTGAAAGAAGAGAAAGGATTCTTGTGCATAGAGGTTAAGAAAGAAACTCTGCTAGGGTACTGTCCGAGCTCATTGGAAATAGAGCAATGGTTTTTTTCCTAAAGTGACTCCGTTGAGGTATTGTCTAGGCTTGCTAGAAGTAGAGCAATACCAGAGATGAAAAACTACATTGAAAATATAAAGCTCGTGAACTTAATCACCCTTTCCTGATTTGAAACAAGTGTGTGATCATTGATCTTATGTTTGTGTTTAATTGAGTAAAGGAACGAAGGAGACTATGTTTATCTATGGGGTAAATGGGGAATCCATGGTAATATCAATTATGAATCAATACTTCCTAAAGAACTAGAACCTGCATGAAATAATTGACCAAGGCATATAAGCTAGAGTTCTACAAGTGTGTCGCCAGGTGTTTTAGTTGCGACAAAAACCCTCCAAATTTTTTCCTACACATGAGTTTTGGAGCATATTGTGGATCTCACGATCGGTTGTTCCATATTCACTTCTTGATCAATTGATGCTTTTGAGCTCCCTTCTTGGGTTGGAAGTGTTGAAGTCACTTTCTCACACATGTTGAGTTTGTAACAAGTGCATGCGTGCATTATTTTACGAAAGCTTGAAAAGGCATAGCATGAACCATCAAGATTTTTCCTGTGAGATTTTCAATCCATGTTGATATATAGTGCACACTGACATCGAAATTTTTTCACATCTAGCTATGTTTGTACTTTCATTTACATGGTTTTTGTAAACTGTCACCTCCATGCACCTTTGTTTTTGCAAGTGTCATTAACATGTTTTTGGTTGTCTATTTCACTTGATTTAATTCTAATTAGTGTTTTTTTCATGTTATCTTTTCTCTAGCATGTGTTACTTTCACTGTCGTTTAGATATCACAAGTGTCATTCGCACTGTAGCAATATTCATATTTTCACATGATAAGCATTGCAAAATGTAAATAATCTTGTTTTGGTGGTTTCAAGAGGCTATATTTGTGAAAATGAGTTGATCTTACTAGGTATACATCTGTTTCACTCATTTCGAAAGTTTTAAGCATTATCGCACAAGTTTCTTCATGGTCATCACAATGTGTACCTTTAGTGTCGCACTTGTCGTAAGTTGTTACAAAGGTTTCCACACTGAGGGAAGTATGTGTTCATGTGTTTTAGATGATATATGATGTGTCATCCATTGTCTAAGTGTGTGATCACATTCAAGTCATATCACTATTCACATCAGTTTCACTAATCCCACACAGCTAAATTTATGAAAATTCCCAGCAACTTAGCCTCATTCGACCTTCCTGAACTGCACATTGCATAGTCCCATCCCTCAAGATACAAAATTTCCTCTTGAAACTATGAAAAGCATAGTTCCAACCTCCCAGGACTATGCACTGTGCAGTTTCAGTGGTCAATCACGAGCCTTATCCTCCAAAATTGTTCAATTCATCCCTCTAGCCTGGCCTCAACTTTGAAGTGCGCAATCTATGAGCTCAATATCAAACCTTGATCTCTTGAGCTACACAACTACACAATCACCATGTGTTATATAACTCCTAGAACTATGGAATTGGATGAAGTAGTGCAACATCCCTCAACCTAACTCACTGACTCCCAAAATTGTGTAATTTCTCTCTCCTTCCCAGTCAGTACTTAACATTACATAGTATTAAGGCTCAAGTCTCAGGCCTAATCTCTTGACTTGCATAATTGTGAAATAATCTAGGCTCTTCTATCCTCCATAACTATGTAATAGGATGATCCAGTTCCCATCCCCTTGTCCTGTCACATTGAGCCCCCAGATTGCGTAGATTTCTTTCTCAACAAAGCCTAAAATGCACATTGTGCAGTCTCAAGGCTCAAGATTCACCCATGAATTCTTGAGTTGCACAATTATGCAGGTATTGAGCCTCTTTCCCAGCATGTAACACAATTTTGGATTAGTCAGTGGATCAATATGCACCATCTTAGACTAGGGGTTTATCAGAATGATGTCACATTTTCATGAGTGGATTGTAGATGCAGGTACTTTGTCATGCTATGGAAATATGAAGAAGAAGGAGACGGAGAATGAGGTCATGCTAGAAGACACATATGGACCCGAAGAAATAATATGATCATCGGGAAAGAAGATAGAGGAACATTGGATTACAACAGTTGATCAAAGATCAAGACCACATGAATACTCCATCTGATTCATAACTCATTAGAGGGTAGATATGAAAAACAAAGCATATCTTTCATGAAGATGAAAATTTTGATACGTCTCTTATTAAAGAAAGAAAAAAATAAAAAACAAAGAAAAATTGGCACTTCCACATCATAATGCAGTCCATGTCATCGATGTCATGTCATGTCCTGTCACGAGTCATCATATGCCACATCATTATTGTGGATTATGTAATTATATACTCAAAAAGTATTGTAAAGTGGAAGTCTAAAGGGAACATAAACAATATGAATATTCATGTAAAGTTGAAAAGTTATAGGAAGTCAAACAATCATGAGGGTAGTTGAAGAGTCACAAGGAGGTGAAGCATCACCCCATTGGTTATATATACACCCTCATTGTCTGAGAAAAGGAATTTTTCACCTAGGCTCCTCCCGCAAGGCATTAAAGGGACAATATAGTTCTTTTGAGGAGAAAGGAGTGTCTCCATTGCTCTAGTATTGGAGCTAGTGGTGTTCATTATATACATGTGTCTTGGAGATTTTACTTAATAATAGAAGCCTTCATGGCCAACATGATATTCATGCATGGATTATGAATATTTGTAAGGCTATTATGAATATGTTTGTATTTCATGTTTTCTTTCATCTGTGCTAAAGTAGTTGAACTATTTCGGTTATTTTAGTACTTATCATATTGAGAATGTGTTGTAATGATTTTTATGGATATCACAACCTTGTGGACTATTCTACTAGATATTAGACAGATATTTTGCGTTCTTTGGTTGTAATGACTATCACATGTTTGTGTACTATTACATTAGATGATTAGATGGATCCTTCTTGGTTGTTTGTGTCTCTACTAGGATGGTACTATTACCTCTCTCTTAGAGGCTCACTTATTTCTCTTCCTTTGCAGTAGAATAACCTTGACACACCTACGAATTAACACTCACCAGGTAGAATTACTTAATTTTCGAAGGCACCTATGTACTTATATTTCTTGCTGATAGTTAGAGCCAAGGAAAATATTTAAGAATATATGGAAGTTGGGCCAATACCCCAGATGGGGATCCTACTCCAAATAGTGTGAGGTGTAATTTGGACTTCACATCGGGTAGACCCCCTTGGTTGACGAATTTACAACACCATCAACAGGAATCAAATCCATAAAGGAGGATAATGTGCCCCCAGGATTTTTTTTTTTTTGGAGATGAGTTGAGAATTCTCAGCAAATTCTTCTTTATCATCATCCAAAAATTTATGAAGAAACTAATTGAGAATTCATCTAGTCCAGGTACCTTATTAGGGTAAAACATATATATTTCTTCAATTTTTAACTCCTCTTCAATTGGTTTGAAGATATTTTGATTATCTGTATTATTGAGCCTTGGAGTTATAACCCTTTTTTATTTACTTATCTTGACTTGAAGCTACCTTAATTGTCCTATTCCACCCTTTCCCTGGTATATTTTTCCTATTATCTATATTTTTTACCAAATAAAGACATTGTTTATAAATCATATTTTTTGGGTGATAATATAAGATCGTATTGTAGTTTCCACCTAGTTTTGGGTTACTCATGTGATGGTTGGAAATAATGCATTTTATTGGTTGCAAATTCTTGAAGAATGTATATTATTACATGAGATTTCTTAATGGGTTGTTACTCCTGATCTTGTTACTTTACAAGCCATGAAATATCATTTATATAATTTCATTGGCACTTGAGCATCTAGTCTTTGACTAATGCTCAAGTGAGAAAGCAACAAGGAGCCAACCTAACAATGGATATAATCTAAGGTTGTTATAATAATTTGGGACGTATTGTAATAAGATAATATTTTGAATCATTTATGTAACAAATTTTATGTGTGCAACAAGATTTTATAATCTTAATATGTGCTAATTAGTTTTGGTATCTTATTGGGTCACTACCCATATAACTTGTATAAATCAAGGAACATTTGAGAATGATTGTTTATAGAAGAATTAGTGAAGTCCATGAGGTGTATCAGAGAGAAACGAACCATTGTACCCCTGTGTTTCCTACCTTATGAAGTTCTAGTTTTTTGTGTTATTGTTCGTAGCCCTGATTGGTGAAGGAGGCCCCCCTTCACTAGTCAGGTGCCACAATTTCATTTATTATTTATATAATTATAGATATTTCATAGTTTCTTTATGTTGTGATTGTGTGTGAACAATTTTCATTTAACAACAGTGGTGTGTGCACCTTCTGCTTGAAGGAGATTATGCTGTATTGATTTATGGATTAATGGTTTTGACAATGGTAGGAAAATAATTTATTTGTTGATACTTACTGGTGGTTGAACTGTTTTAATTATAATTTGGTTCATTTCTTAGTCCTCACAAAGTTCTTTATTTTTATTTGTAGCATGATCTAGTTGATGGTTCATTGATGATTTGTTTCTTGTTGCTTGTAGTGTGACTCGGTTAGCATTATCTATTTACTCCTATGTAACCGATTTATAGAATGTTTCAATGACGATTTATGATTTAGCAGTTACTTGCGGAAGAATAATTAAATAAGATAGGGATTTTCTCTTGGCATGATGATTTTGTTGTTTCCTTTCCAAACAAGAAGTTTGTGATTGGTTTAGGATTTAACACTTGTATTGATTTATTTTAAGTTCATATATTTAATTTTTGAGTGTGATTGGATATGCAAGTCTTAATTTATTATCTACACAACCATTGGACAACCAACACTAGAAAATCATCCATCGTCTACATATATTTTTCACACAACCTTCAAAATAGAAAGATGATCCATGCTTTGATAACTAAATGTGATATGTTATAGTTGTCTCAAACAGATAATTGTAGCAGCTAACATTTTTGGTGTCATTGTCGGGGAGGTTGCAAGGGCGTGAAGAAGTCATATAGTGTTGGGTAGATGCATAATTTTTGGTATTACTGGGCCCTAAGTTTTAAAGACAGGAGGGGATCAACTTATGTAGTTGACCACCTATATCCATGCAGGGAAAAAACATGGTATCCTCTTGTCCCAATCATACTAGAATATTTAGATACATGTGTGAATCATATAGGTGTGTATGACTAGAGGTAGGAAATATAAAAAAGAAATGACAACCCTATAGGTAAGATAGGTTGGAAATAATAGGACTTAAGAAGGAGGACATATATATAGGATATCATCTCAAAAGTGGAATAAAATTTTTGATACGTTGTAGGGCCTATTCATAAAACCATCCTAAGTGGTCATTCTGTTGAAATAGTTTAAGCTATACCCAAGAGGAAATCAATGTATCAGAAAATATTATGCAAGGTGGAAGAATCTGAAAAACCCACTAAATAACATGAGGAAGTTAGGGAGCATACATTTGTACCCAAGCATCAACACATGGTTAACGGACAGGTGGGGACAAGGGATTATGTATCAAAATATTGTAGTTTGGTTCAAGGCACATCCCCTAAGACTCTTCATATTTACCAAGGGAGTGTTGTTAAACCCATGAAACCGAAGGTAAATTCCCCCATTTCATTCCGGGAAGTTCCTTCTGATTTCATAATCCTAGAAGGTCATTGGAGGATTTGTGAATATATTTCCAACACTACTTCTGAAATCGAGTTCCATATTGATAAAAAATAGGGTAATGCACCCTTGAAACCAATTTATTTGGTGACCATTCCCAATTTCCATGGAATTACCACTGAATATCTGGATGCCTTCCTTAATACTACCTCCCATATCTACCCACTTTCACCAGCTTGCCCTGGGTAAACATGATCTAAGGGATATTATTACATGAATCAACCTCCTAGGTAACCTTAAGTAAATAGAGTCAACAAAACAAGACCTTATTGACTTCCCTTAGGTGCTACAGGACCCCCAAAATCTAAAACACACTTCGAGGTGCCAAAACCCTGAGTTGACCTACTTTTTCACTAATATGAACTCCCAGTCACATGCATAAGCATGAATCCATGCCACTTAAAGCCTCTAGTCACATGCATAAGACTGCAAGGGAGTGACTGCAATATGTTTGACCCAGTTCTGTGTCAACCCCGAGATTTAAGCCACTTTTTTAGGGCTAGTCTCTAGACCATTGCCCATAACTTGGAAAAAAATTCTAGAATTATAAATTACACTAGGACAAAGCCTCTAACACAAAAATTAATTAAGAAATTTACCTAACCAGTTCTAACCATGACATACATTATGTCAAACACATGGTTAATATGAAATATACAGGTCATGAATGCATATATGAACATAGAGATCTAAAACTTATTTGAGAATCATCAAGAATTTCTAATTCCATCTCACCATAGTTGCAATAACATATATTTTTTCATGCATTCAATAACCATTCATTTACAAATAAAAACATGATAAGAGCCATAACTTGATTCTTCCACAAAAACATGCTTATAAAAAACATATAACCAGATATATAACAATGATAGAACAAATATTCAAATCACATAATAAAATGTATAATTACTCATGATTTACAAGGGAAGAGAGCTCTTATCAATCATATGCGAAATCCTACCAAGTTAGGGACTTCCACGTACCACCCAACCATAAATAGAGTTGAACCAAATATTTATTTCAACCAATCACCCTCGTGCCATATTCCAAGCATGAATGTGGGATCTCATGGGGTAAACCAATACATAAAAAACCAAGGGAATCCAAAGGTTAAACCACCTCCACCATCACACTACCATGATCCCACCTAAACCGGTCCCGAGATCATAAAAAAACCAAGCTTAGATGCCTTAGAATTCCTTCACCATCCCATGAAAAATTTCCCTGTCTCCATCCACTTGTTGAGGGCTTCCTGGAGAAAACCATCTCCACCCCAAACCCTTGGTATTTTCCTGAGACCACCTGACCCAGATCCAAAACCTTATAGTAATCCAAATCTAATCCAAGAATGAATTCCATCACATTACGGCTATCCATAAATGGAAAGGCAAGGCTAAAACCACTGTCAAACTAGGAAAAACCATGGCAAAGGGAGAAAATAAACCAAATACACACATACATATACCATGCATGCCAAAACCATCTAGGAAATCATACATGCAACCTGCTACCTACAATTATTCCTGTTGCAGCTGCTTGATCCAACCTTTTTCTTGCTCGATCTTTGATTTCCTTTCCTTTCCTTTTCCTTCCTTTTCTTGTTGACTTTCTTTCTTCTCTTGGTACCCTTCTCCTCTTTGAAACCAATTCCAAAAATAATCTGACAAAAGGCTCCAAACCAATTCTCTAAATCCTTTTTTTTATTGATGCCTTTAATGTCTTCATTTTTCCTCTATTTTCCTTCAATTTCCTCCTCACATGCAACCTATGACCTTTCAAAGACCAATTTCCTTTGTTTTCATAAATAAAATGCCAATAATGCCTCTTTTCCTTTTCAAAGCCTTTTCCAATTCCTTTTCCAATTTTCCCTTGCCATAATAAGCACAAGTGATGCCCACTAGGATTTTTTCCCAACATTCAACTTGGAATACGTGTCCCATGACCTTGGTCTTATTTTGTATTGATTAAGTTTATTACATGAAATTTTAACCTGTCATTGTTACAGATCCCTCCCCCTTAGGGAAACACCATCCTCGGTGTTCATTGACACCTATAACTAGAAAAACCACTGAAAACCAAGACATATTTCCCATGGATCTCTATAACTTAGCTCGATGTAGTATTTACAATGAACAACGTGCTCAAAAGAAAAACCATAATTAAAAACATGACAACATGACAACCATACTGCTTATTGGAGCTTTATAACATAACTCATTGCAGTATTTACAACAACAACCATACATAAATATGTACATATACCAAAAACTCATTTTCCTCCACCAACAAATAATAAAGGATACATAGTCTACATCTGATTATCCATCTCCCATGTAGCTTCATCAGGACCAAAGTTCTTCCACTACACTTTAACTTTCTCGATTTCTCGGTTCCAGAGCATGAGTTGTTTCCATTGCAATATGCATTGAGGTTCCATATAGAATTCCACTTGTAATAGATACCAATCAACCATATGATCAACATCCTTTACATATCTTTTAAGCAATGAAACATGGAAAAAATCAAGGAATTTCAATGTCAGAGGTAGTGCAATCCTCTCAAGGATCTTGAAAGGCCCACAAAATCGAGGTGCCAACTTGGAACATGATCCAATCCTCAAGGAGATCTTCTTGGGATTGATTCACAAGTACAATGCTCCCCATCCTAAAACTCTTTAAATTCCTAGTGTTGATCTCCATAGATATTATTTCTATCTTGTGTTGCCTTTATATTCTTCTTTACAACCTTCATTTCCTATTCCATCTTAGCCAACATGTCCTACCCAACCAGTACCTTGTTCACTGGATCACTCCAGTTGATGGGAGTGTTACAACTCTGCCCATAGAGTGCCTCAAATGGAATCATTCTTAGTGACTCCTGATAAACATTGTTTTAAGAAAACTATACAAGTGGGAGATACTCCTCCCATCTCCACTGTTGATGCATGTCATACAACCTCAACATGTCTTCTAGAATCCTTTTGACCCTCCTCTATCTATCCATCTGTTTGCAGATAATAAGTTGTACTGAAGGCCAAATTTGTACCCAATCCTGCAAATAAATCCTTCCAAAATATGGAAGTGAACTTAACATCTCTATTTGATACAATATTATTTGGAACACCATGCAATCTCACTATCTCCCTGATGAAGACTTGAGCTACCTCATTGGATGAATACGTAGTCTTCACTAGAATGAAGTGAGATACCTTTGTAAACCTTTCAACCACAACCATGATATAATCATGTTATATAGATGTATTTGACATACCTATAATGAAATCCATGGAAATGAGTGTGAAAATTCCAAGTTCAAAACCCTACTTCAACCAACTAAATTTACTTCACCTACTTGTAAATTAAATTAACAAGTTATTTATGGATTTCTTCTGTAAAATAATGAATAAAATTACTATTGTGGCCTTCACTTAATTAATTAAAATGCCGAAACAAGGAACTAAGAAAAATAAAATAATATCACATGGGACACCATTTTTTTTGGACAAACGTACTTGGAAAAACCCAATGCGGGAAAACAAGTGCAGCAGATCTGATGGTTTTATTATTAAGCAACAATTATTTCTGAATACAATCTGTAGATGCCTTGCTGGAAATCTAGTACAAAGAATATCACTTAGAAGAAGAAACTAGTGAGGTTACCTCACTCTACACTGCAAGTCCCAGCTGATCTGATAGCTAAAACAACAAACCCCCAACACCCTTTGTGCTACCTCTATGCAGTAATTACATGGACCTGCATGGGGAACTTTGGAGGACCCCATCACCTCCTCTGTTGGATTGATTTTCCTTTAGGAAACTCGATTCGAACCCTTTCAGATTAGAATCCTAATCTCCCAACAAAATATCGGACTACTTCTCATGAGGAAGACTGCATTGCCTCTGCGTGTGGACTTTGTGGCCCTGCATCACCCTCTCTAGGTGTTGCATTACCCCTTTTTGGCACTGCAATGCCTCCTCTTCATCTTTTTCTTCCTCTCCTCTAAGTATTCTTGTCCTCGAAGAATATTATATGACCAAAACTATCTCTGCCCCTCAATTGTGTCAGAATATCTCGATCAAATATTCCTTTGAGCACTTCTCACTTCATAAAATTTGATCTCTTGATCTCTCAGTGTATTTTTCCAAATGAACCTCAAGCCTTCTTTATATTCTTCTCATAGAGACTTCAACGAATGAGATTAGATATCCAATCAATGGCTAAGATTATATTTTGACTTGATCTGCTTTTTCTAGAAGTTACACCCACAGTTTGGATTAATAGCTATTAATTATTTTAATTTCCTAAGTTTAGACTTAGGGTCTCATTAAAAATAATTAATTTATTAAATAAAGCCCTCTCTGGGTGGAATTTCCCAAAACTATTTCTGGGTTATATGGAATACATGTGAATAAGCCTCTCCACAAATTTTGAGACTTAGAGCACATCCCATGCTACCCCAAACCAACACTACCTCTTAGTGAGAGATGCGCTCTAGAAAATATGCCCTGCTGCACATTGCTCTGATTCTAAAGCATCTCCCTCTATGCTAATGAATTTGACATGTTGTCCACAACCTACTACATTGTTTCTGAAAATGTACTACAGTTGACCCTGCGATGATCAACATTGCATCCATACTGCAACTCCCTCTCAAATGCTGCATCTTTTGTTACCACTACCATTGCAACTCAGTTTCTAAGAGAAGCAACTGAAAAACATCCAAAAATATGAAAAATTGTTCAGGATGCATCTCGATGCTGAAACTATGACTGCTACTAGTCCCATGTTGTCCATCTGAAGCATTGTGTTGCTTCTTCTCTGTGATTTGCCTTTCTGCACTGCTGCAACTCTACACTGTGCTACTCAAATTTTAGCACTGCTAACTATTGTATATGTGGCTCCAACACTCCTTTGAACCAACTGAAACTCCTCCAGCTTGCTACTACTAATCTTGGGCACCCATAGCAAGGTAATGATCCAAGAGGTGGACTCCTCAAGGATCCTACCCAATTGAATTTCTTGCAAACTTACAGTTCAATATCACCCTCTTTCCCTCCTAGAGATGTGTGGCCACTCATGGCATACTCATATTCTTCGATATTTGCAGATGCAGCCTTCAAATCATGCTTCTTGTCCTTGTCATTTTTCTTGAAAGGACACTGCATTGCGTAGTGACCAAGTTCACCATAACTAAAGAATTTAATATTTTAGACATCTTTCTTCCATCTTCGCTACTCCTAATGCCCCTTGGATGTAAGGGCTACATTTTCCTCCTCCTTATTTTCCTTCGAACCAATGCTACTATTGTTTTCAAGTGTACACTTGACTAGGTCCCTCCTTAGCTCTTCCTGCTAAAGAGTAGCCCACATCTCTTCCTAGCTCAGCAAGGTTGTTATGCGTAGGATGCTCTGGATGAAAATTACCAAGGTTGTGATTCTTCTGTGACTGCGTTGAGGGCCAAAATTACCATCGCGTTAGTATGAGGTGTGAACCCCATAGATGCTAGATGATCATGAGTTTTATGAATCCTAGATAGGAACAGAACAATATGCTCCCATTTTTGCATCAGAATCATCCTCAATTTCTTCTCTATGTACATCTTCCGTTGTTTGAAATATCCTTCATATAGCACTGCTAAGGCTTCCCACATATGTCTATATGTGTCCTTGCTAGCTATGTGGGACATTATGTGATCTTTGACTCCACCAAGGTTCAACCTCGTAGCCTTCACCATATCAGATGTGTACTTCTTCAATGGATCTGTATTTGCATGGATAACTACCGTACGTGTCACGAAAATATTGATATCGTATTCATCTAGAAGGCATGTGATTCACACCTTCGAGATTACATAGTTGGAGGCTCCCTCCAACCGATCCTGATCTCTAAGCTTGTCAGCTACCATGGCCGTCAATAAAATGTCGAATCTGCTCCCTCTCTTTGTCTTATGCACAATGTTGGACTGGCTTACACACTCCTTGCTGGAGGTGGTAAATCAGCCACCCATATCTACTGCTCAAATATTGAAAATTATAATTCCCTGGCTGGGAGTTCCCTGAGGAATAAATTTCCTGCACTGTGATTCTTATCTCTCTTCTAACGAATTTCTGCTCAAAAAATTTCCTACAGAAAAACTTTATACTCCAGCTCTACGCCGAGGCTCTGTGTTTCTCCCTCTGGCTCGGAAAAACATAGATCTCGAAACCCTTCCTCTCTGTCGACTCGCTCAGAGAGAGACCTTCCATGAAAATTCAGCCCTCTTGGCTTGGACTGGGCAATCCCTTTGGGGATTTGAATTTCTTCCTTATGTAGCTATTCAGCCTCTTGCTTAGTGTTGGATCTTCTCTTATTTTCTCACCTGTAACGCTCTGATACCATGTGAAAATTCCAAGTCCGGAATCCTACTGCAGCCAACTAAATTTACTTCAATTACTTGTAAATTACATTAACAAGTTATTTACGAATTTCTTCTGTAAATAATGAAGAAAATTACTACTGCAGCCTTCACTTAATTAATTAAAATGCTGAAAAAAGAAACTGAGTAAAAGAAAATAATGTCACACAGGACACCATTTTTTTTGGACAAACATCCCCGGAAAAACCAAATGCGTGAAAATCGATGCAACAAATCTGAGGGTTTTATTATTAAGTAGCAATTATTTTTGAATACAATCTTTAGATGCCTTGTTGGAAATCCAATACAAATAATATCACTTGGAAAAAGAAATTAGTGAGGTTACCTCACTCTACACTGCAAGTCCCGACTGATCCGGTAGCTAAAACGACGAACCCCAAACACCCTCTACGTTGCCTCTATGTATTAATTACATGGTCTTGCATTGGTAACTATGGAGGACTGCATCACCTCCTCTGCTAGATCACTTTGCTCTCGGGAAACTAGATTCTAGATTTTCTGGCTCAGAATCCTGATCTCCCATCAAAGTCTCAGAGTACTGCTTAGGAAGACTGTGTTTCCTCTACGTGTGGCCTTTGTGGCCCTATCTCACCCTCTCTGGGTGTTGCATCACCCTATCTGGGCACTACGCTACCTCCACTGCATCTTTCTCTGCTGGTTATTCTTGGTCCCGGAGAAGATCCTCTGACCAAAAGTGTCTTTGCCTTTGAACTACATGAGAATATCTCAATCAAATTTTTCCTCTTAGCATTATTCACTTTATAAAGTTCAATCTATTGATCTCTCGGTGTATTTTTCCAAATGACCACAAGCCTTCTTTATATTCTTCTTGTTGAGACTTCAACGACCGATATTAAATCTCCAATTAATGACTAAAATTATATTTTGAATTGAAATGATTTTTATAGAAGTTACACCCACAGTTTAGATTAAAACCCATTAATTATTTTAATTTCCCAAGTTTAGACTTATGGTCTCATTAAAAATAATTAATTTATTAAATAAACCATCTCTTGGTGGAATTTCCCAAAACAATTTTTGGGTTATCTGGAATACACAAGTTTAAGGCTCTCCACAAAGTTTGAGACTTAGAGCACATCTGATGCTACCCTAAATAAAAAATTATCTCCCAGTTCCTCTCAATAATTAGAATATGTTGTAACAAATTAGTTGGGTGTTTACGCTCAACTTTCACCTGTTGACAGTCCAAACATATATCAAAAAAACCTCCCACTTCCTTCTCCAAATCTGATAATCATTATAACTTCTTCACAATTTTCAATGTCTTATGATATATTGGGCGACCTGAATATGGCTTGACATGAAAATCCCTCAAGATAATCTTCTTGAGTTCACTATTATACAAAACATATATCTTGTCCCTAAATCTCACCAAGTCATCTAACATAAGATGATAATCCACATCCTGATCAAATGTACCCTGTTTTAACCTATGCTTAAGTTGTTGATACCTGTCATCCTATTGTCCTACCTGTAAGATCTGATCCTGTAAATATTTCCCATGCAAGCCCATAACTGTGCCATGGTTTACCCGCACTCTCATACTGAGAGCATTTGCAACTTTGTTCTCCTTTATTTTAATGTATCTGATATCAAAATCAAACTCACTAAGGGTATCTAGCCATCTTGATTGTCTAGCATTCAAATTCAGTTGGTCAAACATATATCGCAATCGCATGTGATCACTCATCAACAAAAACCTCCTGCTAAGAAGATAATGTCTCCATAGCTTCAAGGCGTGAAAAATGGCTGCCAAATCAAGATCATGTGTCACATAGTTTTGTTCATGCTCATTCAGTTTCCTTGACTCATAACATACCACCTTTCTCTCCTACATTAGGACTCTGTGAAGTCCTCCTTTACAAGAATTTGTACACACCACAAACTCTTTATCTGGATCTGCAACCTTGAGAACGTGAGCATTTGTCAACAAATGCTTCAATTGTTTGAAACTTGTTGCACATTCCTCTGTCCATTCAATATTCTTTCCTTTTCACTGGAAAGGTGTAATAGGATAGGAAACCTGTGATAATTTCTTGATGAGCCTCTTGTAATAATCTTCTAACCCCATGAATGATCTAACCTCATCCACATTTATAGGAGGTTCCCATTCCATTATAACTATTATATTTTTCGGATCCACTGCTATGCCTTCCTTGGAAACAACATCTCCCAAGTAATGTACCTCTATTGGAAAGAAACTTAATTTTCTAAGCTTCGCATACAACTGATGATCTCTTAGAAATATCAAATCAACTTCCAAGTGTTCAACATGCTCTTCCTCATTCTTAGAATATACCAATATATCATTAATTAATACAATCACAAACTTGTCCAGATAAGGACGCACCAAACTATTCATCAAGCACATAAAAGTAGTTGGAGCACTAATCAGACTAAAAGGAACCACAAAAAACTCATAATTCCCATAACTGGTCATGATATTAGTCTTGTAAATGTCCTCTTCTTTGATGTGTACCTAGTGATATCCTAATCTCAAATAAATCTTGAAGAATATCATTGCTCCCTTCAACTATTCAAACGAGTCATCGACCCTTGACAACAGATACATGTTCTTGGTTCAATTGTCTATAGTCAATGCACAATATGAGACTACCATCCTTCTTCAAAAAAAAAATATCGGTGCACCCCAAAACAATACAATTTGATAAAAGTATCCCTTTTCCAGTGTTTCCTTCAAGTGCAAATTCAATTACACTAGCTCTGTTGAGATTACAACAAGATGATGAGCTTAGTGAAAAGAGTCGCCTTCACTAAGTGGGCCCGCAGGGTATTTTTGGCGCAAAGTCTATTTTTAGGCTATGTCTATTTTTAGACATGTCGATCATATTCTATGAGTTGCAGGATGCTATTTGTGGATGGTTAGTCAAGTTGAAAAAATAAATGGACTTCTATTTTTAGACATATTGGGCGGAATCTATTTTTAGATTGCCAGTCTAAAAATAGATATGTCGAATATTATTAGCTCTTAATAATATTTGGACTCTAAACATTATCTTATTCTCTTGGAGCACTTCAGTTAAGTGCACAGATGTGGCATAGAAGCTGACAGAAGGAATTACGCTATTCCTGAGGGTTTACTAGAGCTAATGCATGAGGACTTCAGTTATAACTCATGTGACAAAGTTTGGTAGAGTTATAGAAGTAGTTAGTGGAGTTGTATTTAGTTTAACTCAGTTAGACTCAGTTGAGCTAGTTGTATCTAGTCTAACTGATTGATACACTAGTGAGAGTGGTGTGAATTAATTATTTAATTAATTCACTAAATAACTCATTAATGGCCCAGAAGAATACATTATTTAACTCTGATTGCATGGGCCGGTTTTAAGTGGAGACATTGGAAATAGGTGAAAGGGAAAGGCTGGCTTCTCCGAGTTGTGGTATAGTGATGCATTGATTGCATCCAGCACTCAGTGGAATGCCAATGAGTTATTGTGGTGTAATCCAAGTGGATCAAAATTCATTCAAAGCTATTCTTGATAGGGATTGCCATTAGAGCGAGGCTAGCGGTGGTGAAGATCGATGCATGGATTTGCTAGATCAGACCTGATTAGTGTGTAGCGATTGTATTGTACTGAGAGCTTGACATGTTCAACTTTGTATGAGGATTGTTACATGATATCTATGACATATATTATATACATATAGTTGGGGTTTTTAGCTTCAGGTTTTCCCGTTAAATCACTATGTTAATGTGTGTGAATTTTTATGGTTTCATGTGTCCATTGCAATTGATTTAATTTCTGCATGTGATGATCAATGGTGGAATAGATTCTATATTGTGCATGAAGTTAAATAGTGTGTGATCGAGAGAATCTTGGATATATAACGTATTAGTTATATAATTTCTACATGGTATCAGAGAAATTGATCATTGGAGCAGATTGCAATTATTGAAGCGATTGAGTTTTGTGCTGGTGGAATTCGAATTTGTTGCAGTGTTTTCTTGGTGTTGAAGTTGAGCATTCATTGAAATGTCTTTCAACAGATTGCGATTGGAGTATGCCCTTGAGGGCAGCTCGAATTATATTGCATGGAAGGATAGGATGGAGGTGGTGCTGAATGATAACGGGTTGAAGGAGTTCATAGATGCAAAAATTCCAAAACCTGCTTCTAGCGATGCTATCGCACTTGATGCATGGCAAAAGAAGACAGCAAAATGTCGAAGGATTCTGTTGGAGGGTGTGAAGGATCACATAGTGTCCAGCCTTCATGGTAAAGATTCTCCATTCTTGATGTGGAAAGCTTTGATAGACTTGTTCCAAAGCAAAAGTGACCAACGGAAGTTGGCACTTGAAGACAAGCTCAGAAAAATAAAAATGGAGAAGGGCGAAAGTATACCCAAGTACCTCACGAAGTTTTTCCAGTGCAGGGATGAGCTAGGAGTGTGGGGGTTACTGTAGATGAAGAGGAATTGGTGAGTTTTGCTCTCCTTGGGCTTCCAAAGAGTTGGCATTCCTACTAGGACTCTGTCAATGGTCGAGAGAAACTGCCAGGATGGGAGCGACTTTGGTCAGATCTTGTGCAGGAGGAGATAAGGTGGAGTACCGAGGGATGGATCTTCATTGAATAATGAAGATGAAGAAAGAATGTATTCTTTAGTTGCCAAAGAAAGTAAAGGGAAGGAAAAGAAAAATTCTTCTCAATCTAGGTCTGAATGGTCAAGAAGCTGAGGACATGTCCAGAGTTGAGAGTGCTTTCACTTGTCACCAACACGGACATTATGCCACTAATTGTCCACCGAGAAGAAGAAAATAAGCGGTGCTAGATGCAGTGGAGAGGCCTTGGCCTCACCCGGTTTGAGATGGATTTTTCAGCACGATTTCATGCTTGGTTTCAGAATTGTTGTGAGGATGGTGTGGTTTCTTGACGATGGGAGTAAGCGTCTTTCCATATGACCAGAGACAAAGATTTGTTTAGTGATCTGGATGAAAAAGATCTTGGAGTATCGGGACCAGTGATGATGGTAGATACAGTGAGACTGGTATCGGGACCATTTCCTTTGAGAGGGATTCTAGAAAACCTTTCATATTGAATGATGTCATGCATGTTCCAGGATTGAAGAAGAATCTGATCTCTGTGGCGATGTTGGAAGACAAGGGCTATGATGTTGTTTTTAGCAAGGGAAAGGCTTTCCTGCGCAATAAAAAAATTGGCGAAACCTGGAGGATAGGGGTTCAAGTTAAGAACCTTTATCAATTGCAAGTAGATGGCTGCGCAGCAATGGCAGGCAAACGGAAACAACGGTGAACGGGATGAGTGAACTATGGCACAGGAGATTGGGCCATTTTCACCACTAAGCTGAAAATTTTCATTAAGATTTCTACCGGGCTTCCCAGTACACTTGCGCAGTCAGATCAGTGCAAGGGATGTACTTTGGGAAAATTTGTGAAAGCCACCTTTCACGAGAAGGATAGTCACGCCACGACGATCCTTGAGAGAATTCACACAGACGTGTGTGGACCTTTCTCAGTAGCTTCGACAGCAAAGCACAAGTACTATGTGATATTTGTTGATGATTTTTCTCGGAAGTGCTGGATCTTCTTCATGCAGAGGAAGAGCGAGACATACTCAAAGTTATGTGAGTTCAAGACGCGGTGGAGAAGATTCGGGAAATAGGTGAAGGCTCTAAGTGATAATGTTGGTGAATTCATCTACGGCGAATTCAAGGGAATTTTCTAGCGCGAAGGAATTGTGAGAAGAGAGCTCGTAGCGCCTCATAACACAACGGAGATAGAGTATGAGAGCGAAAGGAAACAGGAAACGATCATGGAGTCTTGAACGGGCGATGTTGCATGATCGAGACCTACCCATACACTTGTGGGCTGAGGCATGCGATACTGCGATTTATGTGCAAAGCCGTTGTCCTCACTTAGGTACTTGTGAGTACACCC
This sequence comes from Pinus albicaulis, assembly GCA_034641835.2. Taxonomy (NCBI): domain Eukaryota; kingdom Viridiplantae; phylum Streptophyta; class Pinopsida; order Pinales; family Pinaceae; genus Pinus; species Pinus albicaulis. The sequence goes on along the minus strand of CM076574.1, from coordinate 244,420,864 downwards.
AGAAGGCGTTTTTACGGTAGAAGCGATATTTCTCATTTGAGAGATTTTTGGCTCACTTGTTTACATTCATGTGACAAAGGATGCCCGAGTTGGAGCTGACCGCAGAGGTTGGGATATTTTGGGTACAGAAACACTTGACTATCGATACGTATTTTCAGTTAATTGGAAGACTGTTGTGCGACGGGATATCAAATTTCATGAGGAGAAAGCCATGAAGTTGTCGCTTGAGAGGGAGCTACACTTGCATGCAGATGAGGAGCTACTAGTTCCTAAATATGAGCCTCGGGATGTGGATCAGCCACAAGAGGAGGTTCATGGAGTGGAAGAAACCACTCATGCGGCGCCAACCATCAGAGGGCGGAAGCGCACTACAGAAGCTGAGCCACTGACTGAATCTTGATGCAGTGCAGAATGTAGGAGCCCCGACATCACAGCGCAGACAGAGACAGTCACCTGACCGATTTACTGGATACATGGCTCTGATGAGTAAGTGTATCATGACAGAACCATCCTCTTTCGAGGAAGCTGTGGAGGACCCTGCATGGGTAGATGCCATGGTGGAAGAGTATGATTCGATTATCAGAAACAATGCATGAGAGATTGTCCCAAGGCCGGAAGGGAAATCAGTGGTAGGTTCGAGATGGATCTACAAAGTGAAGCAAGCTGCTGACGGGAGCGTCGAGAAATTCTGAAATATTTTTTTTTCCCGGGGATTCTCACAGATTGAGGGGATTGACTATGAAGAAACCTTTGCACCTGTCACAAGGTATTCTTCCATACGGAGCATCCTAGCTCTCTCAGCGCAGATGGGTTGGCACATTCATCAGATGGATGTGAAGACTGCATTCCTCAACAGAGTCATTGAGGAGGAGGTGTACATAGAGTAGCCTGAAGGTTTCGAAATCTTCAGCAGCGAGTCGCATGTGTGTAGGCTCAAAAGAGCGCTGTATGGGCTGAAACAAGAACCTCGTGCTTGGTACACATGGATAGACAGTTATTTCACCAGACTTGGTTTTACCAAGAGTGAGGCGGATCCCAGCCTATACCAGATAGTGGTTGAGGGTAAGTTGCTGATCATTGTACTTTATGTAGATGATTTGATACTGACCGGTGATGAACAGTTGATACTCTCATGCAAGGCTGATCTTGCAAAGGAGTTTGGAGATGAAGGACTTGGGCCTCCTTCATTATTTCTTGGGATTGAAAATTTGGCAACAGAAGGGTGGACTGTTTGTGTCTCAAGGAAAGTATGCCCGAGAGATACTGGAGAAGTTTCACATGCAAGGCTGCAAGCCTATCGACACTCCTCTTCCTGGTGGTTGGAGGAAAGAGGATGTTACATCAGCAGAGGTAGTGGATGCCATTGTTTATCGACAATTGGTTGGTTCGCTCATGTATTTAGTCAATACACAACCGGACATATGCTATGCTGTGAACCAGCTTTCACAAGTGATGGTTAAGCCTACCAAGCTCTTTTGGAAGGCAGGCAAGCATGTTCTGAGGTATCTCAGGGGCACATCTGGGTATGGATTGTGGTGGGACGGACGGATGAGTGACGCAACTACGGATGCGAGATGGAGGGAAGGAGCCCAATGGACGGAATGAGCACATACAGGATTTTAGAGTCAGGTCTCTGTAGTTTCTTGGTATAGCGGAAGCATAATCATGGCACTTTCCACATTGGGTGGTGAGTACATGGCAGTTTGTACATGCGAGGGCTATATGGATAGGGAAGATCCTGGATTGGGTTGTTTAGTTCACACTTAGAGCCCTCTTTGTGATATATTGTGATAATCGAGTTGCATTAAACTCGGTTAATCAGTGTTGTATTAGATATAAACATATTGACATGCGGTACCATCCTTATCAGAGATTGTGTTTTAGGAGAGAGATCATGTTACTTTCTTATATTCCTACGGAGGATCAGGATGTTGATATCTTGATGAAGGCGCTCACCAGGAGAAAATTCGAATACCACAGAGGCAGGATCGGGGTGGCAGATAATACCTATCTTGTTGAGAGGGAGTGTTGAGATTGCAACAAGATGATGAGCTTAGTGAAAAGAGTCGCCTTCACTAAGCGGGCCCGCAGGCTATTTTTGGCGCAAGTCTATTTTTAGACATGTCGATCATATTCTATGAGTTGCAGGATGCTATTTGTAGATGGTTGGTCAAGTTGAAAAAATAGATGGACTTCTATTTTTAGACATATTGAAATGGGAATCTATTTTTCGATTGCCCGGTCTAAAAATAGATATGTCGAATATTGTGGCTCTTAATAATATTTGGACTCTAAACATTATCTTATTCTCTTGGAGCACTTGATTAGAGGTACATAGATGTAACAGAATTTGACAAAAGGAATTACGCTATTCCGAGGGGTTTAGTGGAACTACGCATGGAGGACTTGATTATAACTGAAAATTTTGACTCATGTGACCGAGTTTGGTGGAGTTGTAGAAGTAGTTGGTGGAGTTGTGTTCAGTTTAACTCAGTTAGACACAGTTGAGCTAGTTGTATCTAGTCTAACTGATTGATACACTAGTGAGAGTGGTGTGAATTAATTAATAATTAATTCACTAAATAATAAATCATTAATCAACTGAAGAATACATTAGTTAACTATAGTGCATGGACAGTTTTAGTGGAGATCAGTGGAGAGATAGGTGAAAGGGCAAGATGACTATCAGTTGTGACTATAGTGATGCATTGATTGCATCCAACACTCAGTGGAGATGCCAATGAGGATTGCGCAGTGAAATCCAGGTGGATTCAAGTTCATTCAGAGCCATTATTCAGCAAGGATTGCACAGTAGAGGTAGGCTAGCAGGTGGCAGAGATCGATGCATGGATTTGCTAGATTGGACCTGATTAGTGTGTAGCGATTGTATTGTACTGAGAGCTTGACATGTTCAGCTTTGTATGAGGATTGTTACATGATCTCTATGAAATATATTATATGCAGATAGTTGGGGTTTTTAGCGTCAATCTTTCCCGTTAAATCACCGTGTTAATGTGTGTGAATTTTTATGGTTTCATGTGTGCATTGCAATTGTGTTAATTTCTGCATGTGATGATCAATGGTGGAATATATTCTGTATTGTGCATGAAGTCAAATAGTGTGTGACCAGGAGAATATTAGACATATAAAATGTCAGTTATATAATTTATACAAGCTCTAGAGTGCTCAAGCTGTAATGTGCCTTTGATGCTGGTGCTTCCCCTGATACCAAATCAGTAGAAAATTCCACTTCCCTATGAGAAGACAACTTTGAAATGTTTGCTGGAAATACATCCTGAAACTTCTCCAAGATAGGGTATCTCTTGAATATTTCTACATCCACAACATCCTTACCCTTGTCACTGGAAATATGAACTACAAACAGTACACACCCCTTTCTAAAACTACATTTTTCCTGCATAGCTATGACCATCCTCACCAATGTAGGCTTCTTCTTTCCATGCAAGACTCTCTTTTCCCCATTATCATCACGGAACTCAATAGAATTTTCATAAAAATCTACTTTGGTTTTGTGGAGGTACAACCAATCAATACCCAAAAGCATACTATATGATCCCAATGGAAGAAAATTTAGATGTGTTGACATAGGAATACCATTCAAATCAAATGCATACTCTCTTACCCAATGATCAACCCTCTTCTTAGTACCTGTATCCAAATTCACCAACCAAGACTTTGCATGCACTTCTTTTCTCAAAGCACACTTATCCATCAGGTCAGGATTAACATAACTATATTTAGATACAGGGTCAATCAAAATAGAAATAACTCGACCGCAGAGCTTACCTTCCATATCAATAATGGATTCCTGGTGATCTTCCTACTTTTTTTCCACAAATTCATAGATCCGAGGAATGTTATGGTCCACATCCCCAACTATTTGCGCTTCGTGAGCACTCTAATTATGAGGCCTGCCACTTGGGTACAATGGAAAACAATTCTTGCAATGATCTTTGCCAAAAATCCAACAATGCAATGGACCCCTACCATCACCTCTATTCTGTTTATTTCTAGGCTGTAACCCATGTCCCTTCTCAACTACATTAAACTTCTTATAATGAGAACCATTTTATTTCTCACTTGCATCCTAAGGTCTTTCCCACTTTGGTGGCCACTTCCCTTTAAATTTATAATTTCCGTTCAAATCACCCTTAAGCTCAAATTTACTCTTTGAATACTCATAAAAATTCTTAAATTTCCTTATGGCTTCCTCCAATGACCGAATCTCATCAAACTCAATCCGATCTCTATATGTTGCTGGCAACCCACTAATGAGCCTTTGAATATTTTATTTCTCATCCTTGAGGTAAGGAACATAACTCAACAACTCCAAGAACCTACTAGTATACTCATAATTTGTCATCAAACCCATTTGTATCTCATAAAACTCCTTAGTTCTCTCATCACAATACCTTTCAAATAGGTACTTCTTCTTAAAGAGTCACTCGAATTCATCCCAAATCAACTATTATTCTCGGATGCCCTTGACATTCTTCACATATTCCCACCAAATATTTTATTTCCCTTTGAGACTAAAGGTAGATTTTTTAGCTTTCATGTTCTTAGAATAGTTATGTAATATGAAGAATTTATTCATCCCAAGCAACCATGCCTCTTCATCTTCAGACGTCTTCATCTCTCCATGAAATGTAGGAGGATTGAATTTCTTGAAATCTTCAGGAAAGTACTCATTCCTCCTATAAGGATGATGGTGGTGATGACTATGATGATGTCTGCTGGATGCATAACTATATCGATACCCATACATAGAAGTCGTGATGTTAGGTGTATCCAATGATCTTCCACCTCTGACTATGTCCCCTCTATCCAACATGTATCCTAGCCGATACCTGCTACCATATGCCCCATTAGTATTCTCTTCATGTTCTTCGCTAATCCTAAATTGTCCCTATCTTCGCAAATTTGAAAAACTCTAAAGGATTACTGCATTTACCTACGCCTTCTTTTCCTGAGCCCTTGCAAGTATTTCCTGAGCCTCAACCAACCTATCATTGTTTGCCTTACAAATTCTGATCTCTGCCTTCAAACTCTTCAATGTGTCTGTTATACTAGGAGAGTACTCATCTCCTTTTTTCCCAATTGATCACTATGGAGAGTCATGTTAACTATAGTCTACCATTTTTATCGCCATCTTTGATTCTCTTCTTCCTGCAAGCATTCCATGTTAGATAAACCAAATAGATACCATAACCAAAATCATACCTCAAAGAATTTTAGGGGAGGCTTATCTCATCTGAAAAATTAGTCCAAATTAGCATGATACATGTATAATAATAATCATATCAATATTTCAACATCATGCATGACCATAAAAACTGCATACCATGACCTCATGCATGAAAACCATAACCATGACAATGCATGCATAACCACATGCATCTAGCCCATCTGGTCCAAGTGATTGAACCATGCTCTAATACCACTCAATTACACCACCTCCCATATCTACCCACTTTCACTGGATTGCATGAGGTCAACATGAGATGGGGGCTACTATTACATGACTCAACCTCGTATATAACATTAAGGAAATGGAGCCAAAAAAACAAGACCTTACTAAATTTTGTCAAGTACTAAAAGACCCCCAAGAGCTAAACCACCTTTCCAGGTGCCCAAATCGTGAGTTAAATTTATTTTACACTAATATAAACTCCCAATCACATGCGAAAGCTTGCATCCATGGAACTGAAAGCCTCTATTTTCATGCATAAGCCTGCAATGCAGCGACTCAACCTTTTTCACCCAGTTTTGTGCCAACGATGACGAGATTTAAGCCACTTTCTCAGGGCTAGTCTCTAGACCATTGCCTAGAACTTGAAAAAACTTTCTAGGATGATAAGTGACACAAGGAAAAATAATCTAACACAAAACTTAATCTAGCAATGTACCTAACCAGGTCTAACCATGACAGACATTTCGTCAAACATATGGTGAATATGAAATATGCAGGTCATGAATGCATAACTAAACATAAATATTTGAAACTTATCTAAGAGTTATCAAGAAGGTCTAATTCCATCTCACCATAGTTTCAATAACATGTATTAGGCCATGCATTCAATAACCATTCATTTACAAATGAAAACATGATAAGAGCCATAACTTGAATCTTCCATAAAACCATACTTATAACCAACATATAACCAGATAAATAACAATGATAGAAAAAAAATTAAAAATGCATAATAAAAAGTATAATTACTCATGATTTACAAGGGAAGAGAGCTCTTATCAGTCATATGCAAAATTCAACCAAGTCAAGTAGTTTCACGTACCACCGGACCATAGATTGAGTTGAACCAAATCCTTCTTTCAACCAATCACCCTTGTTCCATATTCCAAGAATCAATGTGGGATCTCATGGGATAAACCAATACATAAACAAGCAAGGGAGTCCATAGGTTAAAAAACCTCCACCATCACACTATTGTGATATCACCTAAACCGACCCCAAGATCACAAAACCAACCAAGCTTGGATGCCTCAAAATTCCTTCACCATCCCTTGAGGAATTTTTCTATCTCCACCCACCTATTGAGGGTTTCCCAGAGAAAACCATGTCCACCCCCAACCCTTGGGATTTTCCTGAGACCACCTTACCCAGATCAAAAACCTTCCGATAATAAAAAGCTCAACCAAGAATGAATCCCATCACACCATGGCTATCCAAAAATTTCTAGGCAAGGTTGAAATGACTATAAAAACTAGGAAATACCCATTCCAAAGACAAAAAATGAACCAAATACACACATTCATATACCATTCATGCCAAAACCAACTAGGAAATCATACATGCAACCTGTTACCAACAAGTATTCTCGCTGAAGCCTTATTCTAAATTTTCCTTGCTTTATCTTTTCTTTCCTTTTCTTTCCTTGTCCTTCCTTTGCTTGATTTCTCGCTTTCTCCTCTTAGTTCTCCTCTCCTTTCTAAAACCAATTACAAAACTAAACTAAAAAAAACCTCCAAACTGATGCTTTGAATCCTTTTTATTATTGATGCCTCTAATTTCTTATTTTTCCTCTATTTTCCTTCAATGTCACCTTTTGCCTTATTTTTCTCATAATTTCCTTTATTTTTATCAATAAAATGCTAATAATGCATCTTTGCCTTTTCAAAGCCTTTTTCAACACCTTTGAAAATTTCCCCTTAGCCATAATAAACACAAGTGATGCCCACTAGGATGTTTTCTCAACATTCAGCTTGGAATACATATCCCAAGACCTTGGTATTATTTTTCCTTTATTAAATGTATTACATGAACTTTTAACCTTGGGATATTACACCTTATTGTTTGAATTTGATGTGTTGTGTTAAAGCTATGACTATATGACAATTTAAAGAAGTTGAAATTGTTCTCAACGAATTTAAAAGGAGTAAATTAGAGGTTTTTTATGGGTATAGGTATCAATAATATAAATACATGTGATGGAATGAAGAAGGAATTCCTTAGAATGTATCAGGAATATTGCAGAACTTGAGATATTAAGGATTATTTCTTCAAAATATCCAAAAAGGAGGAAGAAAATTTGGATGATTTTGTGGATCAGTTTCAGTATAATGTGTAAAGGTATTTGTATGCAATGTTAGAAGGGGATATTTTAAAGACAATCTTGATTAAATTAATGCAGGATGAATTGCTGGATTTGCTAAATTTAATGGTGAAAGGAGACATTTCCAAGGAAACCTAAGAGAATATTTTTGATTTATGCAGAAGTGATTCATGAGGGACAACTAGGGGCAGAAAAGGGTTTATGAACCTTAATAATGTCACAAAATCATCGAATGGGGGGGGTAACTCATGCAGATATTTGAAATATATTGGAATAATTTAATACTGACATCCTCGAGACATTGACCTCTCAGTTGGATGTGTTTCAAGCCAAACAAAAGCAATTAGAAGTTGAGAAGGCACTTGCTACATTTTGCCCAAATTGCATAATGAAGCATTCTTTTAGAGAATGCCTGGTAAAATTCATGGAAATATGTAGGGTATGTGATGAGGAACATTCTACAAGAATATGCCTATCTTTACCCATATTTAAAGCAGTTTACCAAGGTGCTAGTGATGAGGTTGAACCAACTTGGTTCTTGGGCTTAAATAATCCATAACAACCACGAATCCTAGGTATGAATCATGATCCTTCTACATTTTTCAATACTTGAGATACTCAATATAATATTCCACAAAAAACATGAGTTTTCTCCCTAGTGGTATAATCTTCAACAATTCCAGTACCCCTTCACCTTTGATGCAATGACTAGTTTTACCAATACAAAATAAATCCTTGTCATTGAATTAGAGAAATTCTCCTCTTCTTGAACATCAATTTCCGACACCCCAACCACAGTTACCCTCATTAATACCCCCACAACACTACCTTAATTTCAATTTATTATGAATCCCCTAGTCAATTATCAAAAAAATATCCATGATGTTCGACCTCAATTACCTATTCAAGTTGCACCAAACCCAACTAATAAAATGGTGCAGCAATCTGAAAAAACTAACTTCCCATATTATAGTATGAGCCATTTTGCATGGAATGACATACAAACTAGGTCTAGGAAGACATTTCATTGACAAAATCATCCATTGATCTTAGAACAAGTGGAGGATGAGCTCTGACACCTGGGAGCAATAAATGGTCATGAAAAAAAACAAGACTATCAACATACTGAAAACTTGAGTGTAACAGTAGAAACACAAGTGGTTGTTTCAAACCCAATTGATACAAGGGATATTACTCCTCCATATATTGAAACACTGAAAATAGTAAAAGCAAATTTGTAACCTAAGTTTGATCTATTAGGGGAACTGCAAATTTTTTATGTTAATATTCCAATGCTTTAAGAAATAAGAGATGTCTTGATTTAAGCTGAGACTTTATGAGACTTATGCCTTAAGAAGCTTGGGAGAAAACCTAAGGACCACCTATGGTTCATGTGTAAGGTAAATTGTCTAGTTTGATTTTGGGAGGAAATACACCCATTAAGTACGACGATCTTGAAAATCCAACTTCCATGGTTCAAATTCAAAAGAAAAATTTTCGAAATGCATCAGTGGGCTCGATCACAACTATTAAACTTATGACCAAATATGCTTGGGAAATTTTAGGAGTTGCACCTCTCAGGCCCACACCTAATGTTCCTGAATTGGTGGAATGATCCATTGTCTGAAGCGAAGGGGTATTGGAATATGGGGTCATATTTTTATCTTCCTGGGCCTCCCCAACAGACTTTGTCATTCTTCAGAGGAAATATAATATGGTAAGTCATCCTTCAATTTTGGGGAGATCGTAGTTAGCCATATTTTACACCTATATTGGATGTAGAACGGGGAACATAACAATATCCCATGGGTAATTCATGAATAAATTGACTCTTTATTCCCCACCAAATCTTTCCATAGCTTGTGAAGATATTATATGGGGAAAATTTGAACCTAAAAGTGACATTACTTGGTTGGTCTTGAATACTGAGAAAGATTTAGCATTCAAAATTGAAACAAAGGATGATATTATCAATAATCCTCCCCTTGTTTCATGGCTTGTTCACCAGCTCATAGAAATTAAAATGGAAGATAATGATTCAAATTATTTTGATTTAGAAAAATAATAAGGGGAAATACCAACTACAATAATTCACAATAGTGTCCATGTTGAAATTGAGCCAGAGAAAAAATTGAATATCAATCCAACTTTGACCCCTACACAAACTAATAAGTTGTTACAAGTTCTAAAAAGGAAAAAGGAAACCTTTGCTAGGGAATACAAAGATATGAAGGGAACACACCTTGATCTTTGTACACATCATATCTATACAAGAAATATTTCACTCCCATTCGAAAGTTGTAGAGAAGAATGAATCCCGCCCTTAGGGATTTCGTTAAATAAGAACATCAAAAGTTTTTGGATGTTAATTTATCTACCCATTATTTGATAGTGAGTGGGTTCCCATCTTGTTATTGTCCCAAAAAATAATGGATATTTTTGAATCTTTTTAGACTATCATTTTACTTTTCCATTTATCGATAAGATCCTAGATACACTATCAGGGAAATGTTTTTCTCTTTCCTTGATGGTTTTAGCAGATATAATAATATTCAGATCTTCGCAAAATACCATGACAAGATGAATTTCAACTACACATGGGGCACCTTTACATATTGTGTTATTCCTTTTAGCCTCTACAATGTACCTGCCACCTTTCAAAGAGGAATATTAGGCATATTTTTTGATTTGATTAATGATACCCTTGAAATTTACATGGATGGTTTCACATTGTATGGGACTGAGTTTGACCAAGCGTTTTTCAATTTAGAGAAAACAATCCAATGGTGTATAATGGCTAATATTGCATTAGTACAAAAGAGTACCATATGATGATGATAGAAGGAGTATTTTTGGGACTCCTTCTTTCAGATGTTGACAGTCAAGTTAATCCAACTAAAATCCAAGTAATTTTGAACCTACTACCTCCAAAGACACAAAAATAGGTACACATGTTTTTGGATAAAACTAGGTATTATCATCGTTTCATTGAAAAATACTCTAAAATTTCATCCCCTCTTTATGTGTTATTTATGAAAGACACATCATTTGTGTGGACTAATTATTTTCAAGTTTATTTTGAAAAATTGAAGAAAATTGTGTCTACAAATCCTATGTTGTGCGAACCTAATTGGGAATTTCCATTCCATATTTCCTCAAACGCTTTTGACATTTTTGTTGTAACAACCATAGGTTAAAATTTCAGATAATAAAGTTAATAAAGAAAAATAAGACCAAGTTCATGGGACATATATTCCAAGCTTGATGATGGGAAAAACATTCTAGTGCCTGTTCATTTCGGTTTATTATGGCTAAGAAAATTAGCAAGGGAATTGGAAAAGGCAAAGAGGCATTAAATGGAATTTATTTATGAAAGTAAAATAAATTATGAGTAAAGGGAGTTGAAATATCACATGTTGCATGAGAGGGAAATTGAAGGAAAAATAGAGGAAATTGAGGAAAACAGAGACCTCAATAATAAAAAGGATTTTGAGGATCAATTCACAGCTTTTGTTGGTTTAACATTTTGTCAGTTTTAGTTTGGAGCTCTCTCTATTCTCTCAAACTATTGCACACTTAGATAATTCTTGGAGAACTCTAGCATTGGAGGAAGAAAGGAAAAGGAAAGATAAGGAAGCAAAAGAAAAGAAAGGGACAAGAAAGGAAAAGTTGGATCAATCAATTTGAGCATGATTACTTGAAGGTAATAGGTTGCAAGTGTGATTTCCTAGATGGCTTAAGAATTCATGGTACTTGCACGTGTCTATTTGGTTCTCTTGTTGTCATGTGCATGGGATTTTCCATGTGTGACAGTGGTTTCAACCTTTCCTTTCCATTTCTAGATGGCCATGATGTGATGGGGTTCTTTTATTTGGTTGAGATTTGGATTGCTGGATGATTTTGGAACAAGATGAGGTGGTCTTAGGAAAATTACCACAGGGCCTAGGAATCCCTTGACTGGTTTTCGTGGGATTGCGGTAAACCCTGAGGGTGGAGACGAACAAAATCCTCAAGGTATTGGTGAAGAAATTCTTAGGCATCCAAGCTTTTTTTGGGCCTAGTAATCCCTTTATTGGTTTTGGCGGGATTGTGGTAAATCCTAAGGTTGTAGGTGGTTTTTAATATTCAGAAATATCTGGTTGTTTATATATTGGTTTTCTTATGCAATCTCTTGACCTGTTTTGGAAAGATCGTAAGAGCATGAGGGTGGAGGTGGTTTAATTTCCAAGAATCCCTTGTTTCTCTTGGTCTTGAGTCCCACATTCATGCTTGGAATATGGCAGCATGGGGGTGATTGGCTGAAGGAAAGGTTTGGTCCAACCCAATATATGGTCAGGTGGTACATGGAAGTCCCTAACTTGGTTGGATTTTTCATATGTAAATAAGATCTCTTTTCATCTTGTATTTAATGAGTAGTTGTACTTGTTATTATGTGGCTTTGATGGTTTTTCTATCATGGTTTTTATTCTGGTTATATGTTGGTTATAAGCATGGTTCCATACGAGTTCTAGTTATGGCTCTTGATATGTTTAATTAATTGATGAATGGTTATTGATTTTATTAGGTAAAAAATGTTATTGCAACTATTATGGGAGGGAATTAGACCTTATTGATGATTCTTAGATAAGTATCAGATCCCTATGTTCATATATGCATTCATGACATGTAGATTACATGCTCTTAGTATGTTTGAAGAAATGACTATCATGGTTAGGCATGTTTAGGTCAAGTTTTTTATTCAAGTTTGAATGTTTAGCATTATCATTGAGTTACTTATCATTCTGTAAAGTCTCAGAAGTTTTGGGCAATGGTTTGGAGGATGACTTGGGATTTAGGCTCAGAATCTGGGACTGCATCCTTTGAACTGAGGAATTTGGGTCACAACAACATCTTGGTAGGCTTATGCATGTGGTTAGAGGCCCTAAACCACATGGAGGCCTTGTAATGCATGTGTTTGGGAGCCTAGTTCACTAAAAAAACATTCCATATCAGTATTTGGCATTGGGAGTGGTTGTTTGGCTCCTAGGTGTCCTGTAGCTCCCAAGGAAGGTCAGTAAGGTTCTAGTTTGTCGATTCCACTTCCTTAACTCTACTTAGGAGGTTGAGCCATGTCATAGTATCCCTCAACTCATGTTTACCCTGACGGGATGGTGACAGTGGGTAAATGTCGTAGGGGTGGTTACAAAGTGGTATCAAAGCATGATTCAAATAATTGGACTAAATGGGAAGAGTTTGGTTGTTATGCATGCATTTTCATGGTTATGGTTGTCATGCATGAGGTCATGGTATGTAGTTGGTATTATCATGCATGATGTCGATATACTGATACGATTATGTATATAAAATTATCATGCTAATATGGAATTATTTTGTAGACGAGATAGACTCTCCTGAACTTCATTGAGGTATTTTGATCATGTTTTCATTTGGTTTATCTAACATGTTATGTTTGGATGAAGAAGAAGATCAAAGATGACTATAAAAATGGTGGATTACATTTCACGAGATTCTCCCTACATATTGGATGAGAATCCAAGAGAGGGGTACTCTCTTGACTTAGAAAAAACCGTAAGAAGTGTTAAGGTAGGGATAAGAAGTTGCAAAGTAGATAATGAAAAAATCATTCAGTCATGGTAAACACTTGCCGGGGCATGGGAGAAAGAAGCAGAGTTAATTGTAGTTATTCTTCATATTTTTTCAGAAATGCAGAGACAGGGACAACCATAGATCAGTTATGGATGGGAGGACATGACTAATGGGGAATATGGTAGCATGTCTCATGGTGGTCATTGGTTGGAAAAATATGACATGGTCAAAGATGACAGATATATGGATACAACTGATAGGAGAAGAAGTGGATATGGGTTATATTCTAGTTCTGATTCAAACATGTATCATGGTCATCATCGCTATCGTTCTTACAAGAGGAGTGGCAGGGGATATTTTTTGAATGATTTCAAGAAATCCAAGCCACTAAATTTGATGGAGACCTGAAGAAACTAGAAGATGTGAGGCATGGTTACTTGGGATGAATAAGTTCTTTTAGTTGCATGATTACACAGAGAACATGAAGGCTGGGATAGCTATTTTCAGCCTCAAAGGGAAATCATACATATGGTGAGAATATATGAATCATGTCAGAGACATTAGGACTAAGGATTGATTTGGCAAGAATTCAAGATGCTCTTTAGGAATAATTATTTTTCATAGGGGTATTATGATAGTAAGGCTAAGGAGTTATGTGAGCTGAACATTGGATCTATGACAGATGAGGAGTACATGACTAATTTCTTGGATTTTTTAAGGTATGTGTCATATATTAAGGATAAGAAGACAAAATTTCATACATTATCATTAAGGATCGGATTAAGTACGATGAGTCTTGGTTTCTGGAAGAAGTCATTGGAATGTTGAATCTATTGAGATTGCAACAAGATGATGAGCTTAGTGAAAATAGTCGCCTTCACTAAGTGGGCCCGCAGGCTATTTTTGGCGCAAAGTCTATTTTTAGACATATGGATCATGTTCTATGAGTTGCAGGATGCTATTTGTGGATGGTTGGTCAAGTCGGAAAAATAGATGGACTTCTATTTTTAGACATACTGGGCGGAATCTATTTTTAGATTGCCAGTCTAAAAATAGATATGTCGAATATTATTAGCTCTTAATAATATTTAGACTCTAAACATTATCTTATGCTCTTGGAGCACTTCAGTTAAGTGCACAGATGTGGCACAGGAGCTGACAGAAGGAATTACGCTATTTCTAAGGGTTATGTGGAGCTATTGCATGGATACTTCAGTTAGAACTCATGTGACAGAGTTTGGTGGAGTTGATTGAGGAAGTTAGTGGAGTTGTATTCATTTTAACTAATCTAAACATAGTTGAGCTATTTGTATTCAGTTTAACTAATTGATACAATTAGTGAGAGTGGTGTGAATTAATTATTAATTAATTCACTAATTATAAACTCATAAATAAACTAAAGAATGCATCAGTTAACTTCAGTGCATGGACAGTTTCAGTGGAGACCAGTGCAGAAATAGGTGACAGAGCAGGTTAACTATCAGTTGTGACTATACAGTTGCTATTTGCAACACACAGATAGGTGGAGTAGCCCATGAGGATTGCGCAGTTCAAGCCAGGTGTTTTATCTATTTAATGAAGCCATCCCATAGCATTAATTACGCAATAGAGGTTGGCTATCAAGTGGCAAAATATTTGAGCATGTGTTTTGCTAGATATAGCTTGATAGTGTGTAGCAATTGAGGGTGTGCATGAGAGCTTGTGAGGAGATTTTGTACTATGATTGTTACATGATCTCCATGACATATAATATACAGATAGTTGGGGTTTTCAGCTTTAATCTTTCCCATTAAATATTGTGTTCATATGTGTGATTGTTTGTGGTTTTAATGTATGCATGCAATTGATTTTATTTCTGCATGTGATGATCAATGGTAGAAGAGATTCTGTATTATGCATGAAGCTAAAATAGTGTGTGATCAGGAGAATCTCAATGAATGATATATCATTTATTCAAATTTCTACATGGTATCAGAGCGTTATTGATCATTGGAGAAATTGCAAAACATTGAAGCGGTTGAGTTTTGTGCTGGTGGAATTCGAATTTGCAGCAGTGTTTTCTTGGTGTCGAAGTTGAGATGTCTTTCAACGGATTGCGATTGGAGTATGCCCTTGAGGGCAGCTCGAATTATATTGCATGGAAGGACAGGATGGAGGTGGTGCTAGATGACAATGGGTTGAAGGAGTTCATAGATGCTGAAGTCCCAAAGCCTACTTCTAGTGATGCTGCCGTAATTGAGGCTTGGCAAAAGAAGACAGCAAAGTGTCGAAGGATTCTGTTGGAGGGCGTGAAGGATCACATAGTGTCCAGCCTGCATGGTAAGGCTTCTCCATTCTTGATGTGGAAAGCCTTGATAGATTTATTCCAAAGCAAGAGCGACCAGAGGAAGTTGGTGCTCAAGGACAAACTCAGGAACATAAAGATGTAGAAAGGCGACAGTATGCCCAAGTACCTCACGAAGTTCATCCAATGCAGGGATGAGCTGGGAAGTGTGGGGGTGACTGTTGATGATGAGGACTTGGTGAGCTTGGCTCTCCTTGGGCTTCTGAAGAATTGGCACTCCTATCAGGACTCTGTCAATGGTCGGGAGAAATTGCCAGGATGGGAGCGACTTTGGTCGGATCTTGTGCAAGAGGAGATAAGGCGGAGTACCAGGGACGGATCTTCATCAAAGAAATATGATGAAGAGAATTGCGCTTTGGCTGCCAAAGCAAAGAAGGGGAAGAGCAAGAAAGCTTCTCAATCCGGTGCGAAAGGAAAGAAGCAGGACATGTCCAAGGTGAAGTGCTTTCACTGTCACCAACACGGACATTACGCCATTAGTTGTCCACTGAAGAAGAAAAATAAGCAGGTTGCTGGGACTGTAGCTGGAGAGGCCTTAGCCTCATAGTTTGAGCTGGATTTTTTGCTGATCGCATGCTTGGTCTCAAGTATGATGGGATCAGTGCGGTTTCTTGATAGTGGTGCGTCTTTTCACATGACAGGAGAACGAGATTTGTTTACTAATCTGGATGAGAAATATCTTGGAGTGCACATCGAGATGGGCGATGATGGTAGATATAGTGCGACCGGTATAGGTAACTTTTCCTTTGAGAGGGAGTCTGGTAAACCCTTTGTATTGAAGGAAGTGATGCATGTTCCAGGATTGAAGAAGAATCTTATCTTTGTGGCAATGTTAGAAGACAAGGGATATGATGTTGTCTTTAGCGAGGGAAAGGCTTTCTTGCATAGTAAGGCAACTGGTGAGACTCGGAGGATAGGGGTTCAAGTTAAGAACCTTTATAAGTTGCAGGTAGATGGATGTGCAGCAATGGCAAGCAAGGCATAAGGAGTGGTGAGCCAGGATGATGGCGAGTTGTGGCACCAGAGATTGGGCCACCTTCACCATGGAGCTTTGAAGATACTGCAGTAGATTTCTACTGGGCTTCCTAAGGGTACTCTTGCACAGTTAGATCAGTGCAAGGGGTGTACCTTGGGAAAATTTGTGAAAGCCACCTTTCATGTCTAGAAGGATATTTATGACAATCCTGAGAGACTTTACGTATCTGTGGACCTTTCTCAAGAGTTTGACAAGAAGCACAGGTATTATGTGATATTTTTCGATGATTTTCTTGTAGTGCTAGATCTTCTTCATGCAGAAGAAGAGCCAGACATACTCAAAGTTCGTGAGAGTTCAAGGACCGGATGGAGAAAGAGCTCGTGAAGAAAGTGGCTCTTAGGAGCGACAATGGTGGTGAATGCATCTCTCGTGAATTCTAAGAACTTTTGGCAAAAGCCACAGCATGAATTGAAGAGAACTCATAGGCACCTCATAACCCACAAATAATGGGGTTGTTGATTTGAGTGGAATATGAACGATTGTGGGTTCTATATTTCAAGGAGGCAGAAGGACTGTGTCCTACCTATCTGACTTGTGGGAGGAGGTTTGCACATCAGAGGTTTATGTGTAAACCATGTCCTCGCAAGATACTTGAATGAGGACCCGAGGAGGCATTTTGGTAAGAAGCCTGATATTTCCAATTTGAGGGTTTTTGGTTCACCTGTTTACGTTCATGTGACGAAGGATGCCAGGAAGAAGTTGGAGCCGATTGCAGAGGTTGGGATATTTTTGGGGTGCACTAATACAGCCCACAACTATCGTGTGTATTTTCCAGACAGTCGCCAGACTGTTGTGCGACGGGATATCAAATTTCATGAGGAGAAAGCCATGAAGTGTTCGCTTGAGAGGGAGCCACACTTGCATGTAGATGAGGAGCTATTAGTTCCTAAGGATGAGTCTCACGATGTGGATCAGACAAAAGATGAGGTTCATGGAGTGGAAGAGACCACTCAGGTAGCGCCAACCATCAGAGGGTGGAAGCGCACTATCGAAGCTGAGCGACTGGCTCAAGATGCATAGAAGGTTGTAGGAGCACCTACATCACAGCGCAGACAGAGACAGTCACCTGATCGGTACACTGGATACATGGCTCTTGTGAGAAAGTGTATCGTGACAGAGCCATCCTCTTTCGAGGAAGCTGTGGAGGACCCCACATGGGTAGATGCCATGGTGGAAGAGTATGATTCGATTGTCAGAAACAGTGCATGGGAGATTGTCTCGAGACCAGAAGGGAAATCAGTGGTGGGTTCGAGATGGACCTACAAAGTGAAGCAGGAAGTTGACGAGAGTGTGGAGAAGTGCAAGGCAAGATTTGTTGCCCGAGGCTTTTCACAGATTGAGGGTATCGATTATGAGGATACCTTTGCACCTGTTGCAAGGTATTCTTCCATACGAACGATTCTTGCTCTCTCAGCGCAGATGGGGTGGCACATTCATCAGATGGATGTGAAGACTGTGTTCCTCAATGGAGTCATTGAGGAGGAGGTGTACATAGAGCAGCTCGAAGGTTTCGAGATCTTCAGCAGCGAGTCGCATGTGTGCAGGCTCAAGAGAGCGTTGTATGGGTTGAAACAAGCACCTCGTGCTTGGTACACACGGATAGACAGTTATTTCACCGGACTTGGATTCTCCAAGAGTGAGGCGGATCCTAACCTATACCAGATTGTGGTGGAGGGTAAGTTGTTGATAATTGTACTTTATGTAGATGATTTGATTTTGACAGGTGATGAGCTGTTGACACTCTCATGCAAGGATGATCTTGCAAAAGAGTTTGAGATGAAGGACCTGGGTCTCCTTCATTATTTCCTGGGATTGGAAATTTGGTAGCGCAGTAGTGGACTGTTTGTTTCTCAGGGTAATTATGCCCGGGAGATACTGGAGAAGTTCAACATGCATGGCTGCAAGCCTGTTGTTACTCCTCTTCCTGGTGGTTGGAGGAAGGAGGATGCTACTTCAGCGGAGGTAGTGGATGCCACTGTTTATCGACAGTTGGTGGGGTCGCTTATGTATCTGGTCAATACACAACTCGACATATGCTATGCTGTTAACCAGCTTTCACAAGCTATGGTTAAGCCTACCAAGCTCTTCTAGAAGGCAGGAAAGCATGTAGTGATATATCTCCTAGGCACATATCTTAGAGGCACATATCTCATAGGCACATCAGGATATGGATTGTGGTACAGACAGTCGGATGAGGTGAAGCTATGTGGCTTCACGGATGCAGATTTGGTAGGGAGCCCAATAGATAGAAAGAGCACATCTGGAGGGATTTTCAGAATCGGGTCGACAACAGTTTCTTAGTACAGCAGAAAGCAGATATCCGTGGCACTTAGTTCAGCAGAGGCCGAGTATATGGCAGCGAGTTTGGCTGCATGTGAGGCTATATGGATGAGGAAGATCCTGGTCGGGTCTTCGGTTCACACTTAGAGCCTACTGTGATTTATTGTGATAATCAGAGTTGCATCAACCTCTCAGTTAATCCATTATTTCATGATATATCTAAACACATTGACATCCGGTATCATCATATCAGAGATTGCGTGCAGCGGAAGGTAATGTTACTTTCATACATTCCTACGGAGGATTAGGATGCTGATATCTTGACGAAGGCGCTCACCAGGAGCAAATTCGAATACCACAGGGGTAGGATAGGGGTTGCAGATAATCCATATCTTGTTGAGAGGGAGTGTTGAGATTGCAACAAGATGATGAGCTTAGTGGAAAGGAGTCGCCTTCACTAAGTGGGCCCGCAGGCTATTTTTGGCGCAAAGTCTATTTTTGGACTATGTCTATTTTTAGACATATGGATCATGTTCTATGAGTTGCAGGATGCTATTTGTGGATGGTTGGTCAAGTCGGAAAAAATAGATGGACTTCTATTTTTAGACATATTTGGCGGAATCTATTTTTAGATTGCCAGTCTAAAAATAGATATGTCGAATATTATTAGCTCTTAATAATATTTGGACTATAAACATTATCTTATTCTCTTGGAGCACTTCAGTTAAGTGCACAGATGTGGCACAGGAGCTGACAGAAGGAATTACACTATTCATGAGGGTTAAGTGGAGCTATTGCATGGATACTTCAGTTAGAACTCATGTGACAGAGTTTGGTGGAGTTGATTGAGGAAGTTAGTGGAGTTGTATTCAGTTTAGCTA
The DNA here is from genome assembly GCA_034641835.2 of Pinus albicaulis. Lineage (NCBI taxonomy): Eukaryota > Viridiplantae > Streptophyta > Pinopsida > Pinales > Pinaceae > Pinus > Pinus albicaulis. The sequence goes on along the minus strand of CM076574.1, from coordinate 244,401,142 downwards.
ATCTAAACATAGTTGAGCTATTTGTATTCAGTTTAACTAATTGATACAATTAGTGAGAGTGGTGTGAATTAATTATTAATTAATTCACTAATTATAAACTCATAAATAAAATAAAGAATGCATCAGTTAACTTCAGTGCATGGACAGATTCAGTGGAGACCAGTGCAGAAATAGGTGAAAGAGCAGGTTAACTATCAGTTGTGACTATACAGTTGCTATTTGCAACACACAGATAGGTGGAGAAGCCCATGAGGATTGCGTAGTTCAAGCCAGGTGGTTTATCTATTTAATGAAGCCATCCCATAGCATTAAAAATGCAATAGAGGTTGGCTATCAAGTGGCAAAAGATTGGAGCATGTGTTTTGCTAGATCTAGCTTGATAGTGTGTAGCAATTTAGGGTGTGCATGAGAGCTTGTGAGGAGCTTTTGTACTATGATTGTTACATGATCTCCATGACATATAATATACAGATAGTTGGGGTTTTCAGCTTTAAGCTTTCCCATTAAATACTGTGTTCATATGTGTGATTGTTTATGGTTTTAATGTATGCATGCAATTGATTTAATTTCCGCAAATTGATGATCAATGGTAGAAGAGATTATGTATTATGCATGAAGCTAAAATAGTGTGTGATTAGGAGAATCTCGGTGAATAATATATCAGTTATTCAAATTTCTACAGAATCACTATTACGAGTAATCGAAACGTAAAACTGAATCTAAGCAGTTTTGGAAATGGAATGACACAACTAAAGGTAAATTTCCACCAAAGTAAACAAGACATCAAGATGTAGGTAAGAAAGATAATGTTTCTCCTTATAATAAGTTTAATGTAGTAGAGAAGGGGCATGGAATTCAGCCTGGAGAGCAGCAGAATAGAGGTGATAGTAGGACACATTTGCAGTGTTGGATATGTGGCAAGGATCATCTCAAGAAGTATTGTTCATTGTATTAGGATGGTAGGCCTAATATCTAAAATGCCAATGAGGTGTATACAATTGGGTATGTTGGAAAGATAATTCATCGAGTCTATGCAGCATTTGATAACAAGTAGGTGGATCAACAGGGATCCATTATTGATATGGAAGGTATGATCTGTGATCAAGTTGTTTCCATTTTCACTGACCTTGGATATAATTGTAGTTATGTTAACCCTGACCTGGTGGATAAGTGTGGTTTGAGAAAAAAAGTGCATGCAGAGTATTGGTTGGTGCAATTGGCTACAGTTACCAAGAAAATAGTTCATCATTGGGTAAAATATTATGCCTTTGAGCTCAATGGTATGCCTACATCAACACATCTGACTGTGCTTCCATTAGGATCATATAGTACTATTTTGGATATGGATTTGTTGTACCTTCACAAGACTAAGGTGGATTGCTATGAAAAGGCTATTGAGTGTTTAGATAATGATGGAGAGAAGAGAATCCTACAAGGTAAGAAGACTACATCGATGAGAATGGTTACAACTATGTAGGCTAAGTGCAATTGCAGGAAAGGATGTGTATTGTTCACAATGCATGTTTCCAATAATAAATGTAAGGATGTTGAAGACGTAGAAGTCTTGAAGAGGCATCCAATTTTATAGTAGTTTCAAGATCTATTTCTAATAGATATTTAGGAGCTACTTCCTCACATATAAGTGAAATTTTCTATTGAGTTGGTACCGGAAGAAGCACCAACATTAAAGGCACCTTATAGGATGAGAACTCTAGAGTTTGCGGAATTGAAGTTGAAATAGAAGGAAATGCTTCAAAAGGGATATGTTAGTCCAAGTGTGCCACCTTGGGGTGCACGTGTGTTGTTTGTGAAGAATAAGGATGGTTTCCTTAGGTTGTGTATTGACAAGATGAAGTTGAACAAGGTGACCATCGAGAATAGGTATCCGTTGCCAAGTATTGATGAATTGTTTGATCAGTTGAATGGAGAAACAATGTTCTCGAAGATTTATTTGGGATCATGATATCATCAGGTATGCATCAAAGGATAGGAAATCTATGAGACTGCTTTCCAGACCAGGTATGAGCATTATGAGTTTGTTGTAGTTCCTTTTGGTTAAAATAATTCTCCAGCTACTTTTATGTCTTTAATGAATAGTGTGTTGCATTCTTATATGGAAAATTTTGTGATAATAATAATTGATGATATATTAATATATTCCAAAAATGAGGAAGAGCATGCCAAACATCTAGCAACAATGTTAAGTTTGTTGATAAAACATCATTTGTATGGCAGGCTTAGTAAGTGCAGTTTCTTTTAGACAAAGGTACATTACTTGGGACATGTTGTTTCTAAGGAAGGCATAACAATGGATCGATAAAATATTATAGCTATCATGGAATGGGAAGCTCCTAGGAATGTGGATGAAGTTAGGTCATTCATGGGGTTAGGAGGTTCACCAAGAAATTCTCATGGATTTCCTATCCTATTACATCATTGTAGAGGAAAAGAAAGAAATTTGAATGGAAAAAGGAATGTGAAACCAGTTTTGAGTAGCTAAAGTAGTTGCTTAAAAATGATCCAATTATAACTATTGTAGATCCAGATAAAGAGTTTTTGGTGTGTATATATTCTTTCAAGAAATTACTTGGTGGAGTACTGATGCAGGAGGGAGAGGTGGTATGCTACGAATAAAGGAAACTGAATTAGTGTTTGGTCAATTTAGTGTGTCCTAAATTGCTAACATAAATTATCAACCAGGGATTCGTAAGTTGACGAAGTGTGGCGCACTATATGTGCAAGATAACCTATCTCTTACTTTTTGTCGTTTTTGGATTTTTATTGATCTTGGTTGGTTTCCTAATGTGATATGGAAATTCTAAAAGACAAGTATGGTTATGAATATTCAAGGCAATGATGTCCTTTATAATGATTTACCAAACTTCAAACTTAAAAAGGAATTTGAAACATACAATGACAAAACTTGAAAGGAAATGAAAATGTGTTGCTAGCCTAATAAATCAAATAGTGAACTATTGAGCATGAAAACCAAATTATCCTTGCTGCTGTCTAAACACAAAAGAAACTATGCTTAAAGAAATCCAAGAATTGCAACAAAGTAAATCTAAATCAAATTACATCAACTTGTCTTCTGATCCCTCATCATTAGTCCAACTATGATTTTCGGAAGTAACCATAAACAACTTGAGTAACTGATATCTAATTTGCAGAAAGTAAACTAATATCAAACCACACATTCATAATTCAATCCCTCACCATCAGTCCAGCTGTGGCTTTCGGAGGTAACTGAAGATGTCATGCACAATTTAATATTTCTAACTTGCATAAAGGAAACTAATATCAAACTACACACTCATACTTCAATCCCTCACCATCAGTCCAGCTGTGGCTTTCGGAGGTAACTGAAAATGACATGAGCAATTTAATATATCTAACTTGCAAAAAGTAAACTAATATCAAACTACACACTCATACTTCAATCCCTCACCATCAGTCCAGCTGTGGCTTTCGGAGGTAACTGGAAATGACATGAGCAATTTAATATATCTAACTTGCAGAAAGTAAACTAATATCAAACTACACACTCATACTTCAATCCCTCACCATCAGTCCAGCTGTGGCTTTCGGAGGTAACTGAAAATGACATGAGCAACTTAATATATCTAAATCTAACTACTGAAACAAATGTGCAAGACTGAAATAAACAAAGCAGTGCTGGAATTAAACAAAAAGTAAATTAGCAGCAGAACAATATTGATTCCATGTCATTAGTCAAAAGATATGAAAATGCCCGGGCTGCCATGAAAAATTATGCTAAAAGCTATGATTTCAGAAAGCAATCTAAGTAAGGAAATATGACAAAACAAAATTGAAAGCAACTTATCTAGAAAACATGTAAAAGCCTCCTTGGATAGCAGGGGCCCTCTGCTATCAATTTGGTGTAGTTCTTAGCTCCTTGAAGTTGTAATCAAAACAGCATCAAAGAACTGAATTTCTCTATTAAAAAGAACTCACAAATTTACATCCCATTCCATCTTGAACTTTGTTACAAAAGACTTATCTACTACTTTTTCATTACTTTCTCATTACATTACTCATTACCTATGATAGGAGAAAGCTTCTCCTATTTATACAAAATATGAGGAGACATCTCATTAATGGGAGTCCATGAATCTCTCCCTCCATCTCTAGAGTTACAATCAAAATAGGAAATGATAAGACACATGTCTTTCTAGAGTTTCAACACAACTTGAGGAATGAGACACATGTCCTCTTAGAGTTTCAATACAATAAGGAAGTGAGACACCTATCCTCTTGATCCCATAATCTTCTCCAACCAAATTCGAATTTGGCTTTAGAGTGCCACATAAGGGTCTTCTAGAAGTCTCCTTTTGACCTACACATGTCACAAAACTCATAACACATATATAGATATATGAAACTATGTTAATTTTCTAGTTTTTAATCATAGATTCACTTAAAATACATAAAATAAATAACTTTGGAAAACAATGATCCTAACCCATATATTTATGAAAATGGTTACTTGATGTAGGGTTTTAGGTCAAATGGCTATGAAATAAGAGCTAAATGGTTATGACATAATGAAAATATGTATGAATATGGAGAACACTTTTGAGACTCAAGATACCCCCCAACTGAAGTTGTTACATGTCCTCATGCAACTATTGCAATGATTCATTTGTCCATGAGTTGATCTTTTATGAGTTTTGACTCATATAGATTCATTCCAAACTTTGCTTCTTGATATTTTCCTTTTAGGCAAAGTATAATACATTTGATTGCAACAATTTTTTTTTTTTTTTTTTTTCAATGGTTGGTTCTTGTGTGACAACCATTTTTCATTTTTTTTTGAAGCATTGGTTCTTGTGTAACAATGCTTTATTTTCTTTGTTGCATCAAAGTTCATGAAAACATTTAGAATCAATTACTCCATCAATGAATTGATCATTTGCAAGGCATATAATCTTTTAGATCATGTTGCAACAATAGTTGGTTGGGAAGTATATGTGTATGGAAATGAAATGAAAACGTGTGATAGTGTATGACATGTGGATATGAAATGATGTCCCTTCCCCCCCAACTAAAGATATGACAATGTGGAAAAGGGAGTGAGGAATTTTTCCAAAGTTACAATTTTAGCATTCTAATGAATTACATGACTAAAAATTAGAAAACAACATACCTTCACTTACCTTAAATGTGGATGAGCTGTGTATGTGTGGTGGCTGCAAAATTCTGATCATATTCTTCTTCAAGTGGCTGAACAAGAGGAGTCATGGATAAAGAGATGAGATGACTTTTTATTGCTCCTACTAAAACTTGCTGAATCTGCTCCAAAATGCTGAAAATAATAGTCTTCATGTCTTCAAAACTCATTGGCACAATCCCTACTATGTGAAAATATGTTCTGATGTCGAACATAGTAGGAAATTGTTGAATTAGTGGCCATTAATGGATGCCACTAGTCAACACGAGAACTCTCACCATTGATGACAATGAGAGTCAAGATGCCCAAACACATCTTGCTAGGTACGAATGATTTTGCTGATGTCAAGTCACCTAGAAGATCTGACGAACAAGAGACATTAATGTATTCCCATTGTTTGTCAGCATGAGAACTTGCCATTAAGGCATGCAAGCCTCAAGGTGTTTTACAAATAACTTAGACTCAAAGGACTATAGACTCAATAGTTTGCATTGAAGCAGGGCTTATTTGCGGAATGAAAATGACAAGAAATGGAAGATGGCAATGGAGAGTAGAAATGGAAAATGGGCAATAAGCATGTGAATGAGAAATGGAATGGGCAATAAACATGTGAATGAGCCTCTTGCTTTTATTTGTGGTTATGAATGGACAAAAAGAAATGGAAAGTGGATGTGAATGTAAATGGAAAATATGAAGTGAAATGAGGTGAATGGTTTATTATGAGATATGGATGTGATGGAGACAATAGTATCTGAAAGTTTTCAAGTGTTTGGATCTGATTTTGCATCAGCATATTTCCTCTTTGTTGTTGATCATCCTCTTATGAAACAAATTGGTCTCTTAGAGAGACACCATTCTCTTGTAGTCATTTGTCCTTCCTCCTGGAACCTGCAAAAAAAACTAATACTTCTTCTGCAATGGAATGTAAGATTATCAAAGGAGAGAGGTGATCAATTTCTCTAGTTATGATATTTACACACAAAACTAAGAATTTGTATTAATGAAACAAGTTCTCAAAAGAAAAATCAAAAGAATTTATCCCTATTTTGGAATTAGTGCCTCAAGTTGAATGTAGCTTATTTTTAGCAATTTATTTCATTATTTGTTATTTCAAACTCTAATGATAGATTTCTCATTGTATAGATCTTGTTGAGACCTTTCCAACGATACTTAAATCATCAAAATCTAATTTTGTATGAGAAAGTAAGGCTGATTTGAACAATGAGGTTTTTCAGCTGCGGAATTGCAAAACAGTTGCGGAATTGGACTTCAGCTGTGGAATTGGAGAACAGCTGCGGAATTGGACTTCAACTGCAGAATGTCGACGGTTTCTGTAGCTAAAAATCTTGAATAAAAAGTTAGTCATTCATCATCAGTTCAAATTTAATCAATACCTTCAGAAAAACGAGCAAATAACTTGTTCATTTCATTGATTCAAATTTATTTAATTTTTTTTTTTTTTTTTAATCAAAACAAAATTGAAAAAGAGAAATGCAATTTTTTTTATTTTTTTATTTTTAAATAGCAAAATTGAAAAGTACAATTTTTAAAAAAAAAAAAAATATTATATATGTTACAATTTTTAAAATATATATATATATATATATATATATATATATATAATTTTATTAAACAAACAATTAAAAAAAAAAAAAAAAAAAACTGAATACTTTGCATGTATCTTACAGCAGAATTAAATTGCAAGTCCACAACATTTCTTTCATTTCACGATTGTCAACTAAAACTGCAGAAAACATATGTCGATTCTTTTGAGGTGTGCAATTTTTTCTTTAAAATCCAATCCCAAATGTGGTAAAGATCTTAAGAAATCTTCTGCAGTGGATAAAACTGAGAAACATTAAGATAGATATGATTCTTTGATCAATCATGTGATAGGCTTCCTCACGCTTTGTTGGGCAGGTGATAAAGGAGATGTAAAATCCAATGAAGTCGAATTGAATTCAAAAATGAGTGGAATGTGGATTGAATGCCACAAGAGAGTTTGATTTTGATTAGAATTCTTCTTCTTGGATTTAGAAAACCGAATTATCAATGCAGAGTGCCGTTTTCAAATTCTTCATTCAGAAAAAACCGTTTTTCCTCACGCGGCAAGCAAAAATGGGCTCCAAAGAACCAAGAAATTATCCTAGACCGCCACGAATTTCGTAAAATGATTTTTGGGTTATCTAATTGACCACGTTGGCGAAAAAACCCATGTCGTGGATTTTCAAAATTCATCCTCAATCGATTAGAAAACGTGTTTTAAAATGACGTGTCAATAACAATTTGCGTTTTTCTGGGTTCTGCCTCAGCAACAAAAATCGTTTTCTTCAGAACGTGGTTCAAAATTGCGTTTTTCTGAGAATGAAATACAACTTCTGGTTTTCTGATTGCCATATGTAAAGAGTGTTGTTATCCTGAGCATTCTTCAGTTCAGTGAAGGCACGTTTTTTCTCCTCTTTGAAAATTTTGTCAATTTCAATGTTTTGTTCTCTTACATGCCATCTTATGAATCTGAAGGAGCGTTTGGTGATGGCAGGCGGCATTGGCAAGACTGACAGGCCTGGTATAATAAAAGGAATTGGCATTTGGGAACTTGACAGGTTTGAATGGCGAGAGATTGCATGAAGGCCTCACAAATTCTTTCAAGGATTTGGGGAATTTGATGATGTTTCCAGCTTGAATCCTACAGGTCGATAATGCTGTCATAAGCTCTGAAACACTGCAACCTAGCAGCCTTGCAGCATCTCTAACTCCATCATTTTCAACTTCTACGTGATTTTCATTATCAGAAGCAAAGAAAATCTGATGTTTCCGAGCGATAATACAGCTGCAAGCATCGTAAATGGTTGAATTTTTATGTTTTCTGTTGAGAGTAATTCATTTTTTCAAAATGCCATGGCCATTTCATTTTTGTTTATTGATTTGTTATTGTTATTGTTTTGTTTGTTTGTTTGTTTGTTTTTTTTTTTTTTTTTTAATTTATTTGTTTTGTTAATAAAACTATATGTTATATTTTTAAAAATTAAAAATACACATATAAATTTTACTAAACAAAATGATTTTTATTTTTATTTGTTTTGTTAATAAAATTACACATGTTAAATTTTGAAAAATTAAAAATATACATGTGTAATTTACTAAACAAAACAATTTATTGAATTTTTCTTTTCCTTTTAAAAAAAAAAATAATTTGTTATTAAAATTATATATATATTTTCAAAAATTTTAAAAATATACATATATATCTTAGTAACAAAACAATTTAAATTTTTTATTTTATTTTCAATTGATTTGTTTAATAAAATTATGTATGTGATATTTTCAAAAATTTAAAAATACACATATATATTCATTAAACAAAACAATTTATTGAAATCAAAGTTTTTCATGAAAACAAATTTTTTTTTTTTAAATTGTTGAATCAATTGAAATGATGAAGTTTTATTTTGTCTCCTTTTTTTTTTCACATAACAATTCTTTTTCTGATCCTCCAGATCACACAAAGTGCAAGAGGAGAGCATACTCAAGAATTATTAAATTTTTTTACATAACAATCCTTTTTCTGATCCTCCAGATCACACAAAGTGCAGGAGGAGAGCATACTCAAGAATTATTAATTTTTTTTTAGATGTAAGAAATAAGGCTACCAAGTTACACTTCCCCGGCAACGGCGCCAAAATGTTTGGTCAATTTAGTGTGTCCTAAATTGCTAACATAAATTATCAACCAGGGATTCGTAAACTGACGAAGTGTGGCGCACTATATGTGCAAGATAACCTATCTCTTACTTTTTGTCGTTTTTGGATTTTTTATTGATCTTGGTTGGTTTCCTAATGTGAGATGGAAATTCTAAAAGACAAGTATGGTTATGAATATTCAAGGCAATGATGTCCTTTATAATGATTTACCAAACTTCATACTTAAAAAGGAATTTGAAACATATAATGACAAAACTTGAAAGGAAATGAAAATATGTTGCTAGCCTAATAAATCAAATAGTGAACTATTGAGCATGAAAACCAAATTATCCTTGCTGCTGTCTAAACACAAAAGAAACTATGCTTAAAGAAATCCAAAAATTGCAACAAAGTAAATCTAAATCAAATTACATCAACTTATATTCTGATCCCTCACCATTAGTCCAGCTATGGCTTTCGGAGGTAACCATAAACAACTTGAGCAATCTGATATCTAATTTGCAGAAAAAGAAACTAATATCAAACTACACACTCATACTTCAATCCCTCACCATCAATCCAGCTGTGGCTTTCGGAGGTAACTGAAAATGACATGAGAAATTTAATATATCTAACTTGCAGAAAGTAAACTAATATCAAACTACACACTCATACTTCAATCCCTCACCATCAGTCCAGCTGTGGCTTTCGGAGGTAACTGAAAATGACATGAGCAATTTAATATATCTAACTTGCAGAAAGTAAACTAATATCAAACTACACAATCATACTTCAATCCCTCACCATCAGTCCAGCTATGGCTTTCGGAGGTAACTGAAAATGACATGAGCAATTTAATATATCTAACTTGCAGAAAGTAAACTAATATCAAACTACACACTCATACTTCAATCCCTCACCATCAGTCCAGCTTTGGCTTTCGGAGGTAACTGAAAATGACATGAGCAGCTTAATATATCTAAATCTAACTATTGAAACAAATGTGCAAGACTGAAATAAACAAAGCAGTGTTGGAATTAAACAAAAAGTAAATTAGCAGCAGAACAATATTGTTTCCATGTCATTAGTCAAAATATATGCAAATGCCCGGGCTGCCATGAAAAATTATGCTAAAAGCTATGATTTCAAAAAGCAATCTAAGTAAGGAAATATGACAAAACAGAATTGAAAGCAACTTATCTAGAAAACATGTAAAAGCCTCATTGGATAGCAGGGGCCCTCTGCTACCAATTTGGTGTAGTTCTTAGCTCCTTGAAGTTGTAATCAAAACAACATCAAAGAACTGAATTTCTCTATTAAAAAGAACTCACAAATTTACATCCCATTCCATCTTGAACTTTGTTACAAAAGACTTCTCTACTACTTTTTCATTACTTTCTCATTACTTTCTCATTACCTATGATAGGAGAAAACTTCTCCTATTTATACAAAATATGAGGAGACATCTCATTAATGGGAGTCCATGAATCTCTCCCTCCATCTCTAGAGTTACAATCAAAATAGGAAATGATAAGACACATGTCTTTCTAGAGTTTCAACACAACTTGAGGAATGAGACACATATCCTTTTAGAGTTTCAATACAATAAGGAAGTGAGACACCTATCCTCTTGATTCCATAATCTTCTCCAACCAAATTCGAATTTGGCTTTAGAGTGCCACATAAGGGTCTTCTAGAAGTCTCCTTTTGACCTACACATGTCACAAAACTCATAACACATATAGATATATGAAACTATGTTAATTTTCTAGTTTCTAATCATAAATTCACTTAAAATACATAAAATAAATAACTTTGGAAAACAAGGATCCTAACCCATATAGTTATGAAAATGGTTACTTGATGTAGGGTTTTAGGTCAAATGGCTATGAAATAAGAGCTAAATGGTTATGACATAATGAAAATATGTATGAATTTGGAGAACACTTTTGAGACTCAACAATTAGCATGAGAAAAAATATGTGATGCTTGATATTGAGTTAGAAACGATCATTCATGCATTGAAGATGTGGAGGCACTATCTTCTTGGAAGGAAGTCTATGTTGATGAGTGATCACAACAGGTTGATATATTTGTTTGATCAACCTAATATAAATTTTGAGAAAGCTAGATGGTTTTCCAAGCTCAGTGAGTCTGACTTCGAGATCAGTTATATTAAGGGCAAGGAGAACAGGTTTGTATATTCCCTCAATAGAAGAGTGCAGGTGAATCACATTGCAACTATGAGTTCATGTGAGTCATATTACAAGAACATATCTTATAGGTAGGACAACATGATGATAGGTATAGGGAGCTTAGTCACAGGTTACAACAATAGGGTATAGGTGAACAAGATGTCAATTATCATCTCATAGTATATGGTTTTATTGAGATTTAGAGATGTGTCATACAATAGTGAGATCAAGAAGCTTATATTGAGGGAGTTTCATGTTTATCCATATTTAGGTCATTGGGGATATCATAAGACTCTAAAAACTACGAAGATATTATAATACTATCTAAATCTGAAGAAAGAGATAGCTGAGTTCATCATAAGGTGTTTGGATTTTTATCAGTTAAAAATAGAGTGCAAGCATCCAAGTGGTCTATTGTAGCTGATTCTGATTCTAGAGTAGAAATGGGAGGTCATTTCCATGGATTTCATTACAGATTTTCCAAGGAAATATGTATAGCATGATTCCATCATGGTTGTGGTTGAGAGATTAACTAATGTAGCTCACTTCATTCCAATTAATTCTACTTATTCAAATAGTGAGGTAGCTTGGGTATTTATTAAAAAGATAGTGATATTGCATGGTATTCCTAAGAAGATTGTATCTAACAACAATGGAAAGTTCATTTCCAGGTTTTGGAAGGAGTTATTTCCAGGTTTGGGTACAAACTTGGCCTTCAATACAAATTATCATCTGCAGACAGATGGGCAGACCGAGATGGTCAACAAGATTTTGGAGGACATGTTCAACATGTATGTTATGCACCAATAGAGGAAGTGGGATGAGTCTCTTTGACACACTTTATGGGTTGAGTTGTAATACTCCCATTAGCTGGAGTGATCCAGTGAATAGGGTACTGATTGGGCTGTACATTTTGGTAGATATGGAATAGGAAATATAGGTTATCAATAAGAATATAAAGGAAAAACATGATATAAATAAGAGTTATGCAGCTCAACACATGGAATTTAAGGAGTTTCAGGTTGGGGAGCATGTATAGTTTTGCATCAAGCCCAAGAGGATATCCTTGAGGATTGGATCATGTGCAAAGCTGGAACCTTGGTATTGCAGGCCTTTCGAGATTGGACCAGTGGCCTACTAACTTGCATTGCTTCCGACAATGAAAATCCATGATTCTTTCCATGTTTCATTGCTTAAAAGATATCTGAAATATGTTGATCATGTTATTGACTAGTTTGTATTACAGGTGGAGCCGGGAGGATATTTCCAACCGAAACCTCAGTGCATATTCATGAGAAACAACTCATGCTTCAGAACTGATAAATTTAGCAACTTAAGGTGAAGATGAAGCACTTTGGGCCTAACAAAGCTACATGGGATATGGTTGATCAGATGCAAGCTATGTATCCTTCATTATTTTCCAGTTGAGGAAAATGAGTTTTGGTATATGTACATATTTATGTATGGTTTTATTGTAAATACCACAATGAGATGTTTTTTAAATCTATAATAAGTCGTATGGTTGTCATGTTGTCACGCTTGTCTTGATGGTTTTTCTTTTGAGCAGATTATTCATTGTAAATATTGCATCGAACTAACTTAGAAAGCTCTATGGGTAGTATGTTTTGGTGTTAGGTGGTTTTTTTGGTCATAGGTGTCATTGAACACTGAGGACAGTGTTCCACTAAGGGTGAGGGGTTTGTAACAACCCCGAGTTAATTTCATATAGTAAAGTTAATAAAGGAAAAATAAGACCAAGGTCATGGGACACATATTCCAAGTTGAATGTTGGGCAAGAAATCCTAATGGGTGTTCATTTCGATTTTTTATGGCTAACGAAATTAGCAAAGGCATTAGAAAAGGTAAAGAGGAATTAATTGGCATTTATTTATGAAAATAAAGGAAATTAGGAGAAAAGGGAGATGAAAGGTCACAGGTTGCATGAGAGGGAAATTGAAGGAAAATTAGAGGAAATTGAGGAAAATATATGCCTCAATAATACAAAGTCTTTTGAGGATCGGTTCATAGTTTTTGTTGGTTTAACCTTTTGTAATTTCTAGTTTGGAGCTCTCTCTATTCTCTCATACACTTGAACACTTAGAGCATTCTTAGAGCACTCTAACATTGCAACAAGAAAGATAAAGGATGGAAAAGGAAGAAAAAAAATAAAGGGACAAGAAAGGAAAAGTTGGATCAATCAATTTCAATAGGAATAGTTGTAGGTAATAGGTTGCATGTGTGATTTCCTAGCTATTTTGTGAATTCATGGTACTTGCATGTGTATATTTTGTTCTCTTATTGTCATGGATATGTTTTTTTTCAGGTGTGATAGAGGTTTTAGCCTTGCCTTTCCATTTCCAGATAGCCATGGTGTGATGGTGTTCTTTTATTTGATTGAGATTTCAATTTTCAGATGATTTTGGAACTGGGTGAGTTGGTCTCAGGAAAATTCCCATTGGGCATAGGAATCCCTTAACCGATTTTGGAAATATTGCGATAAAGCCCGAGGATGGGCTAACCCATCCAATCTGATGAAATTTCATTAAAAACACAATTGGTGGTCAATCCATTTGAGAAGTGGGCCCTCGATTTCGTTGATGCAATAAACACTTCATCGCATCAAAAATATTACATCTTGGTCTATACTGACTACGTGACCAAATGGGTTGAGGAAAGAGAATTGTCACATTCCATAGAGAAATTTATTATTGATTTCCTATATGAATATATTTTCATCTGATATGGAATTCCAAAGAGAAGTATTCACATATGGTGGAGCTCAATTTACAAGTAATGGGGTTAAGGCACTTCTTGAGAAGTACAAGGTTCAACATCGGGTCACTTCTTCCTATCACCCACAATTAAACATATAGGTCAAGAGTACCAATAAATTTATGGATAATATTCTCCCTAAAACAGTATCCAATCATATTCGTGATTAGGATGATTGACTAACTGAAGAATTTTGGGATTATCTAACAACATGGAGAAACACAACATCGTTTTCCCCATTTGAAGTTCCAAATATTTCTTATTGAGTTTGAAATCAACACACTGAGGATTGCAGTGGAAGTTGGTTTGGACTTATCAACAACACATAAGCATTGGACAAAATATTTTTGGATGCTTTGAAACATACATATCTTATTCAACAAAAAAGATACAAATTCCACGATAAACTAATTAAGAAGAATTTGTTCCAACTTAGGGACTTGGAACTTCTACATGATTCTCAATTTAAGGATTTTAAGGGCAATTATGTACTAGATGGTTGGGCCTATATGAAACAGATAAAGTCTTCAACAATAGGATTATCAAACTAGTAACTATTGATGCATGGCATACCCCTTTATTTGCTAATGGGAACCTACTTCGTCTGTACCATCATCCACACTCAAAAGATTGGTTCCTTAAACAAGTTGTTTCTAGCCTTCATATAGAAATATTTCCCAAATAATACCAGTGCTTCACAACCACTTCCACATCTAGATATTTATCCCCACCATAATATTGTTCTTAAAAAAGAAAATCCAACTATGAAAACTATTAGGAGGGCAGTTAGATAGATGACAAGAGAAAACCAGCTTACTGACACTTTTATTCTAAAATTATATATATATATATATTCAACTATGAAAACCATTAAGAGTGCATTTGGGGCATCTGATGGGTGAAAACCAACTCGCTGACACTTGACAACTAAAAGAAAACTCCCTTTTTAGTTAATAATTTTTTTTTTAATGCAAACAATTCTTGTGTAATTTTTTCAGAGATGATGTTGCAATATTATTTTACACTAGGTAATTGATGATACTATGCAAGTAACAACCTTTTTCAGTTGCCGACACTTGTCAAGTAACATCCTTTCTCAGTTGTCGACAATTGTCATGTAATAGATTTATCAGTTGTTGATACCTATGAAAATAATAACGTTGTTAGTTCCTATTATTTTTCAAAGAAAATGGCATTTCACTATTAATACTTGTCATGTCGGAACACTGAGCATCACCAATATTTTTGAGTACCACCATTGCTAAATAATGGCTTGTACCACAACTTTATGTAGCATATTGTCAATTATTCCACTTATATAGTAGTATTGTACATGTCACATGCCAACATCATTTCAATATGTTGTATCATCAACTTTTGATAGTACCATTTCCACCTCACCTATGGTAGGATCAAATAAGGTATGGACTATTTTATTCCTATTTATTGCTTCAAATTGATACGATTTATGACATGTTGCCACCCATACTAACCATGAATGAAGACATTAAAGCATTTAAGTTGGGGGTGTCACCACCCTTTCTAATTGCACCTCACACTTCTTGCTATTATACCCAATCAAATTGATATGTGCCCATTCAATATATAAAAAAAACTTACAAAATTTTGAAAACATACAACGTTATCCCTCTTACCCACTGCCTGTAGAACCAAGAGTATTTTTAGCTTCAGTTGTTTGGAGGTTCAGTTGTTCGACATGAACCTCATAATGTGATTTAGTTGCAAGGGAAATAAATTGGTTTTTCAAGTGTTTCAGAATGGAATATGGATGTCGTATTTTGAAAATCTGTAGGGATTTAATGCAAGAGTTACAGTAAAATTTTACTAGAATTTGGATCATGAGAAGTTTGTAGTGAAGGAAATGGTAATTTTGGTTACAAAGGGAGTGATAGTGATAGTAACATGACTTCCGCATGAAGGGGAGTTATTGTTTACAATAAGAACCTCGTTGGTTGGAGGAGAAAAGGAATTCATTAGGGAGGGCAGACACCTTCATTCATGCGGGAAAGGATACGTGTGATATTCACTACTAGAACTGTGGAAGGAGGTAGCTCTCTTTGTGAAAACGTATTTTACATGCAAGGGTAGATATAAGGTAATATTTACCTATCATTTGAAATTTCTACCTCATTTACACCATAATCATTTGTTAAACATTCCATATTTCTTGTTGAAATTGCTTCAACATATGGATCATGTTGCGAAGGGTGCAAAGAACCCTGCAGTGACAATAAAAAAACATGGTGACAATAAAAAACCACTTTGTTTAGATGACATGGAAACAATTATTAGAATTACTAGAAGAATTAATAGAAGTGAAATTAGGTGAAAAAAGTGAGACTATGTAGGATGAGGAAGGGTATTATGATCAAAATGATGACCCTAAGGAAGATGGAAGTGAGCAGGAGGTAGGTGAACCCATTTTTCCACACTTAGAGGAGAATTAGGGGAAGGTAACCCTCTAGAGGAAGAACCTAGAGCGCCTAAAACTTGGGATACACCAACAAAAACACCAGTCACTTCTCAGAAAAAGGAAAAAATTTGTTGAATATTTTGTAGCATTCTTACAAAGAAGAATAATGAGGTCAATGGGGCTTGAAGTAGATAAAACACTACCTATATTTTGAAAAATATTGAGGATACAAGATTCTAATCCTATTAAACAAGAGATAGGTGTTGGTAGGACCGATGGAATTGATGAAGAAATTATTAGAGTCAATAATGACATAATGGACACTCTAGATTATACACAAGAACCATCTACAATAGAGAATGATGAGTCAGTCACACAAGAACCCAATTCAAAATTGGATGCTGATATTGTAGCTTCTCAAAAAGAACTAGCTACAGAGGAGCTTACCAATATGAAAAATAACTTGAGCGTAAAGAAGGAAGTGGATTTTGATGATGTAGTTGTCTAATAAGAACCAAATACAATACAAAGTCATGATGAATGGGACAATGTAGATGCTCCATAGGAACTGACTACAGTGGATAATTATGAAGGGTTTTACACTATAGCTTCTCCAGAAGAACAAATTATATTGGAAGTTAGGGATGAATTGAATGTTGTAGATGTTCCACAAGAACCAACTACAACAGATTTTGGTGAGGAATTGGATATTGTAACTTCTCCACAAGAAGTAGCTACATCAAAATTTAATGAAGGATTTGATAATGTAGTTGTTCCATAAGAACCAAATACAACAAAAAATTATGTACTAGAGTTACAAGGATTTGGCATGGATGATGGAAATAATATTGTCTTTGTCACACAAGAACCAGTCATAGAAGAGGGTAAAAGTGGGTAGAAGAGGGTGATGTGTGAGACTTTCCAGACTCTAGTGTAAACGAAGAGATTGATGATGTATTTGTGACCCAATTTCCAACTATAGAGGAACTAATTGATGTTGAGGATGTTGTTAAATATGAAGAGAGGGAGATCAACATGAAAAATGCAATAAGGAGTGAAAAGAAACCCTTTTTTCTAATCAGGTGAATAGTGAGATTGAAAAAATAAAATCATTGGTTGAAGTGGATGATTAGGATACTAAGAAGTCAATTTAAGTTAATGAAATCAAATACTATGGGTGAAAATTTGAAAGTAAGGAAAATACTTCGCTTTTTAGGTAGGAAGCCTCAAGCTCCACAATTCAAAGTTGCATATACATAAACAAAAGTAGAAGAAGAGGAGATTGGAACTTCTACTCTTGAATCTTCCTCCTATGTGTTCTTACAGGAAGAATGTGTTAAACGGAAAAAAGCTAGTGATGTCCTGCCAAAAGGGCATTGTTCCTTTGGAAGAAAATCAATAGGTCATTAGGAACATGGATAAGAAAAAAGAAGATGGTTTAACCTTATTTAAAATGGATAAAATATAGTGGGAAGAAGATTTGGAGAAACTTCAGGTTGCTCAAAAACAAGTGGAAGAGTTAAAGAAAGAGAAGTAACAGATAGGGATACATGTTTTGGAGTTGTTTATTTCTCATCCTCCTTCTCAATTATATGCCTTTTTCTTACAAGAAAAATTTGTTCCCTTTAAAATTATAGCCATTATTGAAGATACGCATTATTAGTTTCCATATGAAAAATATTTTTAGAGGCCCTTTTATGAAGTTGATACTGCTACAAAACATGCCTTATGTGTTTATTTAAATGAATTTTTCCTTATGAAATAAATTTCAATCCTACCCTTTATATATGACACCTTGAGCTGAGGGCCTTTGTATATCACCTCGTCTGCTAAGTTAAATGGAAGGTTTCTCAAGAAAATGTGGAATGAACCTAGGCTACTTGTGAATTAAGAATTAGAGCATAACTTGCTTTCTCAAGTGAGTGCATCAGGATCCATGGTCGCATTACTAAGTCAACTGACCTCTCGAGGATGGTGGTAAGCCATTAGACACATGTTATTGATGACATAGCCATCGATTATCTACAAGGATTTGGAAAAAAAAGGGAATTTTCTACACTAATTATTAAAACAAGGGAAACTTTTGGATATCCAAGCCTTCTTGAATCCATGGGGCATTTTATAGATATTAATAGTGCATAGAAAAAAGGGGATCCCATTATACAGGTTTGAAATTCAATTTTCCTTTGATTTGGTTTCACTTAGAAAAGTATAGACCAATGTATGAACTGAAGGAGATAGACAAGTTTTCAGAAATAGAGGTTAGGATCACAACAAGATTCATAACACTAGTAGAAGATACACAAGAAGGATATTAACTCAACACTTTGCATGAAACATATTCTTGGGAAAACAAGGACCTCAATTGAAGTTGAATGCATCGGGACATGCAGCATAGAAAATTGGGGAGAGATTTTGAGCCCTGGAATTGTAACCCTTTGTTATTCATTTGTTTTGATTGAAGCTACCTTAATTTTCCTATGCCACCCTTTTCCTGATATATTTTTTCTATTATCTATAATTTTTACCAAATAATGGAATTGTTTATGAATCATATTTTTTAGGTGATAATATAGGATCGTTAAGTAGTTTTCACCTAGTTTTGGGTTACTCGTGTGATGGTTGGAAATAATGCATTTGATTGATTGTATATTATTGAAGAATGGATATAATTACATGACTTTTCTTGGCATGTTGTTACTCTCGATGTCGTTAATTTCCAAGCCATGACATATCATTTCTAAAATCTCATTGGCTCTTGATCATTTGGGCTTTGATCGATGCTCCAATGAGAAAGCAACAAGAAGCCAACCTGAAAATGGATAGAATATAATGTTGTTATAATAATTTGGGACGTATTGTAATAATATGCTTTTTTCAATCATTGATGTCACAACTTTGATATGTGCAACAAAAATTATCTTAATATGTACTATTCAATTTTTCTATTTTGTTGGGTCACTACCCATCTGACTTGTATAAATCAAGGAACCTTCAAGGTTTATTTTTTACAGAAAAATTAGTGAAGGATAGGATTTATATCAGAGAACAACGAAATATTGCACCACTTTTTTATATAATATATTGTGTTTTTTCCTATCTTCTGAAGTTTTATCTGTGTGTGATTATTCACAACCCTGATTGGTGAAGGAGGGCCCCTTTCACTAGTCAAGTGTTGTACTTTCATTTATTAGTCATATTATTGTAGATATTTCATAGCTCCTTTATGTTATGATTATGTGTGAACAATTTTCATTTAACAACATTGGTGTATTTTTGTCATTGTGACAAACACCCTCCAAAATTTTACCTACAGTTGAATTTTGTAGCCTACTGTGGATCTTACGATCGGTCATTCTATGGTCACTTCTTGATCGGTGGAAGTCACTTGATCACACATGCTCAGTTCACAATAAGTTCATAAGAAAATTATTTTTCTCAAGCATGAAGAAGCGTATCATGTTCCATCAAGATAGTGCCTGTGCAATATTCAACCCATGTCAACAGTGAGTGCACACTGTCATTGATAGTCCCTCACTTTTGGACGTGTTTGTACTTCTATTTTAGTGAGTTTACAAACTATCTCTTTTGTGCACCCTCACTTTTATGAGTGTCATTTTAATTCTTCTGACTGTCACTTTAGCTTTCTTTCGGTTTAATTAGTGTCATTTTCATGTTTTCTTTTCTCTGGCATGTGTTTCTTTCATTGTCATTTGTGTATTGCAAGTGTTGTTCACACTTTCCTCTTCATATAGTAAATGCCATATTTTAGCATGTGGAGTGTTGCACAATGTATGAAAGCTAGTTTTGGTGTGTTTCAAGGGGTAATATTTTCGTTAATGAGTTGTACTTACCATGCAAACATGTATCACGCTCACCTCCAAAGTTTCAAGCATTGTTGCACAATTGTTGTCACGAATGTCGCAAATTGTGTATATGGTTTTGCACTTGTCATAAGTTATCACAAAGTTGTTGAAATGAGGGATTCATGTTGTTCATGTGTTCTGGATGATATATGTTGTGTTGTAAATTTTTCTAAGTGTTTGGTCACAATCAATTCTTTTCATTATTCACATCAGTTTCACGGATCCCACACTTAGTCAAATTTGGGAAACTTCCCGACTTAACAACCGAGCCTCACCCAACCCTCCTGAACTATGAATTGTGTAGTATCAACCATCAAGATGAAACCCTGAGTCTTGGAATTGCAGATTAAATTTTTTTTGACTTCCAGGACTATGCACTATGCAATCACAGTGCTCAATCCCGACCCCCTGAGCTCCAAAAATGCACAATCCATCTCTTCAACTAGGCCTAAAATGTACATTGCACAATGTCAATTCTAAACCCAAAACCTTGAGCTATTGAAATGTGTAATTGAAAAATCACTTAGCCTCCTCTTCCTTTCCTAAATACGCAAGGGGGAAAATAAGTGCTCAAGCCCTTAACCTGGTTCTCTGAGCTCCCCAATTGCGCAATATTTTTGCTCAGTCCAATCCTAAACTGTGCATTGTGCAGTATCAAGTCTTAATCTAATATCTTGAGCCCTTGAGTCCCTCAACTGCGCAGTCCCTCCACCCAGGCCTCCAAAAATTCACATTGCATAGTCTCGAATCTCAAGGCTCCAACAAGTCCTTGAATACCTCAACTACACAATTCGTTAACTCTGGAAATCCTGAACTGCACATTGGGAAATATAAAGCCTCAATCTAGGTCCTTGGCCTCTGGAACTATGAAATCCCTGAGTCAGTCACTTAACCAGTGACCAGTTCCAGCCCTAACATGGAATTTCATGAGGCATATTAGGTTAGGGGTTTATCAGACTGATGTCGTCTTTTCATGGGTGGATTTTAGTCACATGTATTCTATTTTGTCGTGACAGGATGATGATGAAGAATATGGAGAAGGAGATCATGCTAGAAGATATCTAAGTAGATGAGGAGATAATTTGATCATCATGCAAGAAGTTTATGGAAAATTATATTACAATAGAAGACCAAATACCGGGATCACCTGAAGACTCCATTTGATTTACAACTCTTTGGACATAAAATATGAAGAACAAATCATATCTATAATGAACATAAAGTAGGAAGAAGGGAAGCTTGGAACTACCACATAATCATTTGTGTCATTAGTGTCATGTCATGTCATTTAATGATTCACCATGTGCCACACCATTTTTGTGGATTATGTAAATTTCTATTCGAAAATGTGTTCTAAATTGGAAGTCTAAAGGACATTTATAGAATTTGAAGAGTCATGTAAAGTCAAAAAGCCATGAGAAGTAAAACAGTCATGAGAGTAGTAAAAGAGTCACAAGGAAGGTGAAGCATCACCCCCCATTGATTATATATACACCCTCATTGTATAAGCAAGGGACTTTTCAACTTGGCTCCTCCCACAAGGCATTAAAGAGACACGCTAGTTCTTTTGGGGAGAAATGAGTGGCTCCAACACTCCATTATTGGAGCTAGTGGTGTTAGTTGTATACATTTGTCTTGGTAATTTTAATTAATATTAGAATCCTAATGGTCAGTATGTTCTTCATGCATGGATTATGAACATTTGTAACATTGTTCTATTAATGTTTGTAATCCATGTTTGTTTTCCACTTGTGCTAAAATAGCTTAAATATTTCATTTATTTTAGTGCTTATATTACTGAGAATGTGATGTAATGATTGTGATTATTGTCACATATTTTTGGACAATTCTATTGGATTTTAGACATATCTTTCTTGTTTATAATGGTTGCAATGACCGTCACATCTTTCTGGACTATTCCACTAGATGTTAGACGAATATTTTATTTTTTTATGTTTTTGTCTCTACTAGGGTTGTACTATTTCCACTCTCCTAGAGGACCACTTTCGTTCCCTCCCATAGTGAAATAGTCTTGACACACATAAGCCTTTTAGTGGATTAGAATTTGAAATAACCTTAAAAATAACCATTATATATAAAAAAAAAATTGTCGCATGGTGTGCCTGAGTCGTTCGGCTTGCACTGGATAGCGGTGCTGCCTGTAAAATTTACAAGCCACACTTCCACCGGTGCTAACGGTATCCACACCATTTTTGGGGCGGTACCAAAAGGCTCCCCACATAATTAAAAAAAAAAAAAATGTGGTGCGATCATTTAGCCAGGTGCACTGTTAACCAAGGGAATCCCAGTGCAGTGCGTTGACGGTATTATCCACCACGGTATATGTCAGCGCACCGCATTATACATTCCAAGAGGGTTAATGATGCGACCGGATAAAATACCACACCATCGACTATGTAATTGTCATGAAGTCGGTGCGCTGACACGACTATACGCTCCAGGGCGTATATTTCAGTCAGCGCACCGCTATTCTGAACCTACATATAGTCAACGATGCTTGAAAAATAGACATATGCACTGAGGCCAATGCATTGTATTTCATTAGGAGCACCGGGAACGAGGCGCTACAAACTTAAGCTGCACCACCACCGATGCGTGACAGTTTTTGTGGCGCTCCGACTGGTCGGTTTTTTTTTCAAAAAAAGAATATATATGTATATTCCTAAATACATGTCTGTTTTAATATTTTTTTTTATTTAATATGTCAATGATTCATAGAGAAGAGGAGGAACAACATCAACAATAGGCTGAACAATATGTCATGATTCACCAATGGGAGGCCCGAGAGAGGGAGAGAGATGCATACCCTCGGCCTATTACAGCAGATACTCAGGGGATCCTTAGGTAGGTAGGCCTCCTCAAGTTCTATGTGGAGGCTACTTCCCTAAAGGCCCATAGTGTTTTTTTGAGATATCTTATCCGCAGTTGGAATGCCCACCGATAGGCTTTCTAGGTTGGTCCTGACTAGTGGTACACACCCACTGAGGAGGATATTTATTTTATTACAAGACTATCGAGGAGAGGGGTGGATTTTCCCTCATTCCCAAACGTGCCATCTAGTTGTGTAGCAGGGAGTTGGTTAGTTTACTCCCACAGATACATTGGAGCACATGTACTATCTCCTTCAAATTTTTAGGTACCTGGAGGTCAGTTACGTATAGGTGCATTTGGTAGACAGGACATGCAGTGCCCCTCACTTATCATTTCGACCATTTCACACAACACCAGTGATGGGCAACACATTAATTGCTCAATTTTATATTATGCTGATTCTTTAGTACATCAGCCATGACTTGTCAGGTGGTCTACCATTTTTTTGCGGCAGTTTTGTATGACCTTAGATAGATGTCATGCTCATGCACAAGGGAGGGTCAACTTCACTTTTGCTTCAGAGTTGTTTTGTTTATTTTTTGAGAGGTTTCCAGAGATGAGACCTAGTTTTTTTTTACAGCCTTGTAGGCCGATGTTCGAGGCCCGGATGCACATGTGGGGGTAGATGATGCCCAAGAGGGGAGACACTATGTTTCCAGCTAGGATATTGCATGATGCACTGGACTTACTAGCTAGTGTTGACGGGCTGCATCCCTTCATTATGGTCCCATGTCCTTATGCTGGATTAAATTGGCGAGGGTGTCCCAACATCCTCTTCACAGGTGATGAGCTGCCAGATGATAGAGGTAATATGACTGTTTTATTTATATTTATTCTAACATGTTCTTTAACTTGTTTTTATTAAATTGTGTAATGAAATTGTCTAATTATTGTTGTGTACTTGTATATATTTTTCAGACATTGGATCTTTTGATGGCGAGTAGATGTCGGATCCACCACATGATCCAGGTGTGGATCCTGATAATGATCAAGACATGGCTGATGCCGAGGATGATCATGATCAGGATGAGGCTGATGTAGCAGAGAGACATGCTCCTTCTCATGGTGCACCAGTATCGCCTTTTGCTAGGTGCAGTCGAGCTGAGACTAGATATAGGATGGAGTTGGGCAACCAAATCTGTGCATTGATTGTTGATGCGGGCATCAGGCCCCCTCATTACAGAGACATACAGGCCGATGACAAGCTATTATGAATGTGGAGAGGCATGTCGCGTGACATGTATGACCTGATGCGGCATGTCGTAGCAGCTAGGATAGCTGTTACGCGACTGAGGAGGACTATCCATAGCTATAGGCGTACTAGTCGAGCCACGACACATGATGGACAGTTCGCGAGTAGTGACTCACATGCATCTCATGATCGTTCACCTCACGCCGCAATTGATGAGCATGAGGCTGATCCACTAGCAGCATCTAGCAGTCATCATAGAGATGAGGCTGGACCATCGGCCACGTCCAGTCAGCAGCCTGCAACATTCGTCAATACCAATCATAATCATGAGAAGGCTAGACCATCGACCGTCGAGGCTGCACTATTGGCTAAGCAGGCCTCCACTACTACTGCTTATATTGATGTTGTACTAGTACCACCAACTGATGCATCCATTAGTACTAGTGATCATGATCATGAGCAGGCTCGACCATCAACCGTCGAGGCTGCACCCTTTACTGAGTAGGCCTCCACTTGTACTGCTATTGATGTTGTTATACTACCACCAGCTGATCCATGACATTTATATTATAGTTATATATTTTTAACATTATTCAGTTCTATATATATATATATATATATATGTCCATGTATTTTATGTTCATGTTGTAGTTGTACTTAATTTACATGTTGGTGATCATCATGATGTGGCGCATATTGTTAGGTCATGTTAGATATTTTCATTTAATGTTTGTAAGATGGTAATTATCATGATCGTGATGATGTTTATTAATTAATTTAATATTAAATGACCATGATATTTATTAAATATTATGTCGTGATTGTAATTGAAATTGAAATTTTAATTATATGTAAAATTGTAAAATTGTATTTGTATTTATACTAATTGTAATTTTAACTGTAATTGCATGTAAAATATTTATTAATGTAAAATTTTAATTGTAATTGTAATATTTAATTTATTGTGAAATGATTGTAATTGTATATATGAAAAATTGTGAAATTGTAATTGTAATTATAATTGTATGTAAAATTCTAAAATTGTAATAGTATTTGTAATTGTAATTTTAATTGAATTGTATGTAAAATATTTGTAAAATTGTAATTGTAATTGTAAATGTAATTCTATGTAAAATTGTAAATGTAATTGTATGTAAAATTTTAAAATTGTAATTGTATTTGTAATTGTAATTTTAATTGAATTGTATGTAAAATTAAAATTGTAACTGTAATTCAAATCGTAATTCATGTATGTGAAATTAATGTAAAATTGTAAATGTAATTCTAACTCTAATTGTAAATGTAATTTTAATTGTAATTGTACGTAAAATATTTGTAAAATTTTAATTCTATTAATGTGAAAATTTTAATTTTATTAATGTGAAATGATTTTTATTAAAATATCTAAATTTGTAAATTTGTAAATAATTGTAAAATAAAAAATGTAGAACAATACGAATTTTTATAACATAATGAAGTTTAGAAAATAATGAAAATAAATTCATGTACTTTAGAATTATCATTATTTTATTATGATCTTACATAAAAAAAAAAAGAACTTTATACAGTCCGGTGCGCTTATTATCATAACACGCACCGGTGCGTCATATTTCGAAGACGCATCGGTGCTTCACAACTCTTCCGCACCGGTAACAAATAAACGCAAATAAAAAAAATGCAACTCTATTTTCTTTTAGTAAAAAAAAAAAGAGGCGATTTGAAAAATGAGGGGCAAAATATTTTCAAAAATATAATTTAATAAAATAATTCTTTAAATACAAAACACTTTTCATTATTTCATACTTTTGCTAAAATTTTCAGCCAGATATTTGTAGGAGACAAACTTGGAGCAAGAGAGCACGAGGGCACTGGTGATTCAAACCCTGTATCATAGAATTTCAAACCATCTCGTGATTAAATTTGATTATTTTTTTTTTTCTTTTTTTCTTTTTTTCTCGTAGCTTTCACTTTTTCAGCGCTTTATCCCATACGATCTTGTCCCTTTCATTTTTTTGTTTTTACCCTTCTCCTTGTTTCTGTGATTTTATAATTAGGGTTTTTCACTTTAGATTGACGTCCAACCCATGGGATGACTTGCATAGTCAGATCCCAATCCATTCGGCCATTGCATGAATTTTTGGAAAAAATAGATTTTTCTTTATCGGTGCGCCCTGCGTATGCTACCACACCGGTGTGCTGTATTATACAACGCACCACGCAAGTACTGTGTAGTAAAAAAATTGATTTTTTTTTCTAAATCCGTACGCCATATCTGAAATAGGGCACTGGTGCTCCATTTAACGAGGATAGCACCGTATGGTGTATTACACCATTTTTGCGGTGCATTTTTAAGACCCCACGCACCGTACAGTCTATTACACTGTTTTTGTGGTGCGTTTATAATACCCAACACACCATACGGTCTATTATACTGTTTTACGATGCGTGTTTTTTATCCCCACGCACCGGCTACGGTGCATACCTCATGAAAGGCGCATCGGTGTTTTGAGATTTATTTTCTACATGAAAATTTGAGAACTTATTTATAAATATATTAATGAATGATATGGTATAGGTTTCAGATTGATAAAGAAATGACCGACAAGAGATGAAGTAACAAAAATACTGTTAACACATCAATAAAAGCAAAAAAGACAAGTTCTTTGTAAATCCTTTATAAAAAATATTATTTTTGAACTATATGTAATTTTAACTAATATGTATTGTTTACTGTGTATTATGCAGAGCCATAAAATGATGAAGCTTGATATGATTATTTCTGATCTAGGACTAGAAGAGCATAAAAGTTTAATGGAAAAAATGCAAAAGGATGAAACAGGTGAATGAAAAAATACTATCGATCCAATATGAGTTTCTTTTTTTAATTATCATTAATAATATACTTAAAATTATTAGATAACATGTGTCAAACAATCTACTAATTCACACCTATTTAATGTTATATAGGAACCAACAACTCAGAAAAGGAATGTTGTTCTAAGAAAAGAAAAAAAATATAACATGCAAATGAAAATGAATTTTTCCATAGCTCATCTGGAGTGCTGCTAGAAGTTAACGAAAGGGGGGAATTTTTTTACAAAAGTTTGAGGGATCTAGTGGAATGAATGTATAGACATTCTTCCCACTTACAATAAAAAAATCAATCCAATGATTCCAAAAACCAAATTTTATCTAAACTACATGAAGAGTTTCCAGAGAATTGGTCAATGAGACATGTCAGAATTTTAATAGCAAAAACGTACAACAACAAAAAAGAAGGAATGGAAAAGTAATATTCCTTTAAATGTTTGTATAGAATTATTTATAAATATCACTTTTGTTATATTTACTTTTCATATATCAATATAAAAATTAAATATTTTACTGTCATGTTACATTTTCAGGAAGATTATGAAAATCTCAAAAGATGAACGAGTTGATATCAAAAATATGCCAGTAGGAATGTATAAAAAGGTGTACAAGGAAATGATCAAAGAAATGCACAAAATTGCATCACAGGAGGAGCCATCTCAACAACAACGTGCTTCAAATGTAATATGTAATCGTTGAATTTTTCAATAATTAGGTACAATAAATAAACAATTTAGCATTAAATATTAATTTTCAAGAATTTTCTTGCAGAAAAGAAAAGAAAATGGAACCCATTCAACACATAAAACATGACAACAAGGAAGAAAATGGTTGATCTCTAAGTTTGTGAGTAATTGTTACTTCCTTATAACAACTTCACTAGATTTCATTTTTGTATATTTTAAGTTTTTTTACAAAAATCATAATCGAATTTCTTCAAACGGGTGTTAACATACAAAGAAGAACCATGAGACGAATTGATTGAAATTGGGTTAAATATGGGTTGTGAGTATATGTTGGCATATCGGAAATTAATTGTGGAATTTTTAAGCATCTATTGATCTTGTATTACATAGCTCTGTCTATAATTAATAGAACAAAAGAATATTTTATATTAAATATATGATTTATTATGGGGTATAAAACTTGCAGGAAACAAAGTATGGAACTGCACCAATAGATGAAATTTTGAAATATGGCATGGTACGTGGTTTGCAAAGAATGTGTATAGTTTATGAGTCAATTGTTGCTATGGTACGTCATTTTTATTTTCGATTTACATTGATGTATATTATTTAATATTGCAATTTTCATTATTCTCACCAATGTATATACACTCATTTTAGTTTATTTTTATGTTTATAGATGAAAGGTGAAGAAGAAGAAAACAATCAATGCCGTGAACAAAACATTCCTGAAAATATCAAAGCAAGGCATTTTATTTTTTGAAATATGTCTGTGAAATCAAACATTTTGTTTAATGTAATGGGCATAGTGTCTCAATTTAAATACAAAGGGATACGAATAAGTGTCCCATGTAGTATGATAAATATTTTCTTATTCACACACACACACACACGCACACACACACACACACACACACACACACACATATATATATAATCATAAAATATGTTTTAATTTATTCTATTGCGTTCTCCATTATCGTTCTCAAATGCACTAATAAAAATTTAATTCATATGAATATTGTTATAAGATTATATATATGTGTCGACTTTCGATGAATAATGAATTTTAAAAAACCACAATAATTCTGATATGATATAACAAATTAATCCAAACAGAACATTCAAATGCATTAATAAAAATGTAATTAATATGAATATTGTTATAAGATGTGTTGAATTTTGATGAATAATGAATTTAAAACAATCACAATACTTGGACTGTCAGAGGTGGATGTTTCTAAAAAAAACAAAATGAAAACTGGTGCATTTATGTGTCGATACACACCGGTGCGTTTATGATTCTATGGCCACCGCACTAATACCGATTCTAGTTATAAATATCGGTGCGTTTGTGTGATACTGCGCACCGGGGTGTTTATGTATCTATAAGCACCACTGCATTTGTGGATGCCACGTGCACCAAATGAATACCGATACCAATTATAAATCTTGGTTCCTTTCTATGATACGGCGCACCGATGCGTCATAAAGGTATATTCACTGGTGCATTGATACAACCTATGGGCACCACAAAAATACAAAAACCAATTAGAACGGCCCTGTGCGTTGCATGACCAACACTACGCCCAGTGCAGTTTCACACCTAAACATCCTGGTGCTTTCGTTCGACTGTGTTGTGAAACCAGCTCCAAAAAGAGAAGAAAAGAGATATCAACGCCTTGGAAATAAGCCACTTCAAGGGGGAAACCTCCAATACATCACATTAATGAACAATTCTTCGATGATTCAAATTAAAAAACCTCCTTTATATATATAGGAGTCCATGGGGCCACAATGTAATCCTATCCGACCTAAAAATAATAATTTAAGGGCACAATAATAACAAAATGGGGGTTACAAGGGTACAAATATAACAATAAGGGGGGCTACACTAACATAATAAGGGACTAAACTATTAATATAGGGACTTAACATGCCCCTCTCCTTCAAACAAGTGTTGTCCTCAACGCTTGATTATTTCTTGATGCTTCTGTATAAAATTCTCATCCTCCCATGTTAAATATTCAGTGGGTAAGTTTTTCCACTCGATGAGATACTCTGAAATTGATCGATTTCGTAGTTGTCGAGTTCTTGTTTCCATGCTTCAGTTCCAGGAATGTTATTTTTCCTTCTCATTGTAGTTCTGTAATATTAAATGAATTGAAGATTTCATTTATACTTCTTTGTATAAGCAGAAATAATGCATTTGCATGAAGAAGCAGGAAGCTCCAATTTGTATGCCATAGTACCAATATTTTGCAACACCTTGTAAGGACCATAGTACTTTGGCGATAATTTATTATCCTTCTTAGCTTGCTTGAGGGACATTTGTTTTTATGGTTGTAGCCGTAAAAATACCCAGTCTCCTATATCAAAACTTCTCTCGCTGCGATGTTGATCTGCTTGTTGTTTCATTCGATTTTGTGCCAAATTCAGGTTGTCCTTTAAGAGTTGGAGAACTTCTTGTTGATGCTCAATGTGATCTTCCACTTCTTAAACCTTCGAATTTTCTCTTAAATATGATGTGATGGATGGTGGATGATATCCATAAAGTGCCATAAATGGAGTCATTTTTGCTACAGTATGGAAGGAAGTGTTATACCACCATTCAGCTAGAGGTAACCACTTGACCCATTGTGTTTGTTTACCAGATACAAAACAACGAAGATATCCTTCCAAACATTTATTTACTATCTCAGTTTGAAGATTAGATTGAGGATGATAAGATGATCTATGAGCTAATTGAGTACCCAAACAAGAAAATAACTCCGTCCAAAAATTTCCAGTAAAAATGGGATCTCTATCGCTCATAATAACCCTTGGGTTTCCATGTAGCTTTTGAATTGTGTCCATAAATGTAGTAGAAACTGTACTTGCTTTAAATGGATGAGATAATGCACAGAAGTGTGCATATTTGGTAAGTATATCAACTACCACCATGATGACACTCTTTCCTTCGGACTTAGGTAAACCTATGATAAAATCCATTGAAATATCCTCCCAACATTGACTTGGAATGGATAAAGGTTGTAGAAGACCCAGGTTGTAGAAGACCCGGGGTATTAATTGTCTGAACTTTATTCTCCTGGAAAACCAAACATTCGACCAAAAAATTTTGAATATGAGATTTAAGGCCATCCCAAAAAAATTCTTTCTTCACCCTGTGGTAAGTTTTTAAAAATCCTGAGTGTCCTCCTAAAGGAGAAGTGTGCAATTCCAAAAGAATCTTTTGTTTTAGTTGGGAATTCTTACAAAGATATAAGCGATCTTTGTACCATAAGGAATCATTTTTCCAACAAAATGTATCAGATGTACTAGGATCTTGCTGCAACTTTTGAATGAGTATCCATACATCTTTGTCCTTCTTCCATTCATCTCTTGCTTCAGTTATCCAATCTCGTTGGATAATAGAAATGGCACAAAGCAATGCTTCCACCTCTTCATTCTTTCTTGAGAGTGCATCTGCAACAACATTAAGCTTTCCTTTTTTGTAGATTATTTCAAAGTCATAACCCAATATCTTTGTGACCCATTTTTGCTGCTCTTCTGAAGATAGTCTTTGTTCCAAAAAGTGTTTCAGACTATCATGATCAGTTTTTACCTTGAAGTGTCTTCCCATTAGGTAAGTTCTTCATTTCTTTAGTGCATGCAGTATTGCTAACATTTCCTTCTCATAAATAGGTTTCTGTAAATACTTTCCTTTGATTGGACGACTTTCAAAAGCAATGGGTCTTCCTTCCTGCATTAAAACAACACCAATTCCATTTTCTGAGGCATCACATTCCACAATAAAGGTTTTTGTGAAGTCTGGCGTAGCTAAGACCGGTGCTAGGCACATTGCCTCTTTAAGATGTTCAAAGGCCTTAGTTGCTTCAGGAGTCCATGAAAATGCATCTTTCTTCATTAATGTTGTTAGAGGTGCTGTTATTCTCCCATAATTCTTAACAAACTTGCGATAATACCCTGTTAACCCGAGAAATCCTCGCAACTGCTTTATGGTTGTGGGGACTTTCCATTCCTTAATGGCTTTAAATTTGTTAGGGTCTACCTTAACACCCTCGTGAGATACAATATGACCCAGATATTCCACCTCTTGTACTCCAAAGAAACATTTGGATGTTTTTGCATATAATTGTTTCTCCTGTAATAGTTTGAGCACCCTGTCAACATGTTGAACATGATCCTTCCAAGACCCGTTGTAGATTAGTATATCATCAAAAAATACTAGCACAAATTTTCTAAGGAAGGGTTTGAAAATGGAATTCATCAACCCTTGAAATGTAGAAGGTGCATTGGTAAGGCCAAAAGGCATAACCAAAAATTCATAATGACCCTAATGAGTTCGAAATGTTGTTTTCGGAATATCTTCAGTCTTCATTCTAATTTGATGATACCCTGAAAGAAGATCCAATTTGGTAAAATAAATTTCTCCATGTAATTCATCCAATAATTCATCAATCACCGGAATGGGAAATTTATCTTTAATGGTGAGCTTATTGATCTCCCTATAATCTAGACACATGCGCCATGATCCATCCTTCTTGTGTACCAAAACTACAGGAATAGAGAAAGAACTTTGACTAGGTTGAATTATACCTGCCTCTAACATTTCTGCAATCATACGTTCAATTTCACTCTTTTGGACATAAGGATATCTATAAGGCCTGATGTTTGGAGGAACACTTCCTGGAATCAAATGAATAACATGATCATGATCACGAATATGTGGGAGTCCTTTTGGAGTTTCAAAAACCTTGGAATGATTGTCCAAGACTTTTTGGAGATCTGTAGAAATAGATGATTTTGATGTTGGAACTTCTAGTGAGCATAATTATGCAATTATGCCTCATTGTTCTTTATTTAGAAGCTTTGTCATGACATTAGACCTTATTATCTTTCCTGGCTTCCCTGCAATACCCCGTAATTTGACTTCCTTTCCTTTTGAAAAAAATTTCAAGAAAATTTCTTGAAAATTAAAAGCTATCGTCCCTAAAGATTGTAACCATTGTACTCCTAGTACAACATCAGCACCTCCCATAGGAATGGAAAGCATTGGACTATTCAATACATATTACCCCATGGTTATCTTGATAGTATGGAATTTTCCAGAGAAATTTATAGTTCCTCCATTTGCAACCATCAGTTGACATTCTGGTGTTGGGTATAGGAAACAATTCAATTCCTTGGCTACCTTACAATGAATAAAATTATGGGTATTACCTGAATCAATCAACACTATTACCTTTTTCTTCTTGATATGTCCTTCTATCTTGAGAGTTTGAGGAGTGGTAATTCCTGCCAATGCATTACATGATATGGTCGGACTCATTTCTTCCTCTTCTTGGGTTGGTTCCTAGTGTATATCCTTTTCTTTCTCATTTTCTTCTTCCTCTTCACAATCTATGTAAAATAATTTCTTCTCAGCACACTTATGACCTTTAGTGTATTTTCTATCAAAACTGTAGAAAAGCCCTTTTTCTCTTTTTTCTTCAAATTGTTGTGGTGTCAACCTTGTAGGTTGTGGAAATAGAGGAGTAGCAACACTTCCCTATTTATAGCAGTGAGTGGTAGGCTTCCTTGTCGCCATAATTTTACATTCAATTTTTCTTGCCAACCTGAATGCCTTCTCTAATGAATCGGGTTCCAAAACGCAAACTTCATGTTGGATGTTATCCTTTAAAGTACCTATAAAGAGATCAATCATATGTTCCTTTGGAATATCAGTTACCCTTATATTCAATTTTGGAAGTCCTCAATGTGCTCCCCCATTAAACCCTTTTGTTTGAGATTTATCAATTGGCTAAAGAAGGTGTTTCTCTTTGTATCCTCATAATGTGCTATCATTTCCTCTGTAAAAATTGACCAAGTGACAATTTGTTTATGGGAGAAAAGCCTTCGATACCATACAAATGTATTTTGTTCTAAATGTAAAGTTGCAATGCATACCTTTGGTGTGTTTTGCACATTATGGAGATCAAAATATTGCTCCATCTGTAGTATCCATGTTACAGGATCCTTTCCATAAAACTTCCTCATATCCATTTTTGGAATATGGTGGTTCTTCCCGCAAACATTAGATTTATGAAATCATGATTAACATTTATTTTGTTCTCATCATGAGTTTCCTCTACTATATTTTCACCATTAGGAAACATTTATTGTATTAACTTTGTCAAACCTTCCATGTATGCTTTTAGATCATTCTTCATGTTTTCCATTTTCTCATCGATCTTAGCTTCCATGTCATCCATCTTAGATTCCATGCCATCCATCTTAGATTCCATGCCAGCTTCCATGCCATATATATTAGATTCCATGCCATTCTTCAAACCATCCATCTTAGATTCCACGCCTTTCTTCAAAAATTCCATGTTATTTTTTTTTTCTCTTTGCGAGAGCGAAATTTGTTGCACTTGCTCTTGTAATTTTGATATGTCATGTTGCCATTCTTCGTCTTTATGAGTCATAGTAGAGCTTTCTAAGGGCTTAGTGGGTGTTGAATTTTTTTTAAGGGCCATTTTAGAATCCAATATTGATATGTATTCTACAATATGCCCTTCGAATCAATTCAACTTGATTCTTCAAACAAGACTTATTCAATTCGGAAAAAAAAAATACACACCTTTTACTTGCTTTTGAGGAGCTAGATATTGAAATTGAATTATATCTATAATTGTGGATCCTCAATATCTAAAATTCAGCCCTATAGTATCCCTCTGAAGCATCTTTCAAATGCCACAGGTCTGATCCGAATTTGATTCTTCAAGGCAATGTTATGTCCAATCTCTCACAATGACCCAATTTTGGACTGGTTCAGTAGAGCGAACTTATATGAATTTCCACGTGTCACTGTTTCCTCCTTCGGCTCTGAATTGATAGAAAACAAACTACAGTCCATGTACGTGTGGCCACTTTTTACATAATTCCAATCCAATGCTCAGAGAGAGAGAGATATGAATATTTTCCTACGATCACCTCTTTGAGATGAAATTCAGAAGCCTAAACAATCCCTAACTTCCACAAATCATATCTCCGAAAATATTGCAAACCAATATCTGAAATTTTTTAACAATGTTCCTCAGAATTGTGGCTTCATACTCTAAAAATTTCAGCTTCTGAACCTTCGTATAAAAAACGTTATTACGAAAATACCACGATGGCCTGTTTAGGTTAAATTCAGGAGCCTGCAAAATGACCTAACTTGCACAGATCATATCTCCTAAAATATTGTGAACCAAGATCTGAAATTTTGCAATGATGTTCCTTAGGATTTTGGCTTCGCACTCTAAAATTTTCAGATTCTTCACCTTCATAGAAAAAATTTTATAGCGAAAATTCCACGCTGACCTGTTTGGAGCAGCGAAACCCTAGAATCTCAAAGCTCTGATACCAAATGTTGTGAAACCAGCTCCATAAAGAGAAGAAAAGAGATATCAACGCCTTAGAAATAATCCACTTCAAGGGGGAAACCTCCAATACATTACATGAATGAAAAATTCTTCGATAATTCAAATTACAAAACCTCCTTTCTATATATAGGATTCCATGGGGCCACAATGTAATCCTAGCCGACCTAACAATAATAATTTAAGGGCACAATAATAACAATATGGGGGTTACAAGGGTATAATAATAACAATAATGGGGTTACACTAACAACAATAAAGGACTATACTAGTAATATAGGGACCTAACAGACTGAGGAAGCCCCGGGGTGCCGTCTTCATGTACGCACCAGTGCGTTAAATCCAGAGTAGCGCACCGATGAAAAAACATCCGTAATAACCTCCGGCCGCCCATTTGTTTTTAGTTGTGTTTAATTTACATTAAAAACTCCACCAAAACCTCCGTAACCATAAACGGATGTTGTAGAAAATACTTTTTTGACAATTTTTCCAATTTTATAAAACTAAAAACCTCCTTTATAACCTCCACTAGAGGGTTTTTTCCTTGAAGTGGAGTACTCATGTTGCATATTTTCGACAAACCCTACTACACAAAAAATGAGAAATACATGAAAAATTGTGATTACAATCACGTTTTTCATGTATTTTTTATAACACTAAAAAGCTCCTTTATAACCTCCGCTAGAGGGTTTTTTCCTTGAAGTGGAGTACTCATGTTGCATATTTTCGACAAACCCTACTACACGAAAAATGAAAAATACATGAAAAATTGTGATTACAATTACGTTTTTCATGTATTTTTATTTTATTTTTCGTGTAACATGGTCCATCGAAAGTTTGCAACATGGGTACTCCTTTCATGATGAATCCAATTCAGCATCCAAAGAGTGTTCCCACTCAAAATTTTAGGAAACCCATTGGGAGATAAGTTGAAAATACAAGTTGAAAAAGTATTTTTTTCTTTTTTCCTCTAAAATTTGATGATGCAATCTAATCTTATTTTCTTATTTCCACTAATATTTTATCATTTCCTTAGGATGCCCATTTTAGACCTCAAAATTCCCCTAATGGATAGCATGCATGCAATGAGGGTGAAATCCAAATTTAACTATGAAACAAGGGCTTTAACTCCTGCTCCTCCTGAGGACTTCTTGTTGGTCTTCTTGTGTAGACACTTTGTAGCATAGTGTCCAAGTT
Source organism: Pinus albicaulis (assembly GCA_034641835.2). Lineage (NCBI taxonomy): Eukaryota > Viridiplantae > Streptophyta > Pinopsida > Pinales > Pinaceae > Pinus > Pinus albicaulis. The sequence goes on along the minus strand of CM076574.1, from coordinate 244,364,757 downwards.
CATGACAGTGAATTTTTTTTACCTTTGACAAGTATCCCTTCTTTCCTTCCTGACCATAATCTAATTTATAATGGGATTCCTTCCCTTTCCCTTTCTTCTCCTTTCTAGCCAAGGCACGCTTCTCATCCTCATCAATCTTTGATGAGGATCCATCTCTGGTGTTCCATCAAATCTCTTCTTGAACCAAGTGAGACCACAATCTCTCTCACTCTGGTAGCTTCTCCCTCCCTTTCATCGAGTCTTGGTAGCTATTCCAACTCTTGGGAAGGCCTAGAAGTTCTAGGATCACCAAATCATCCTAGGAAACTGTCACTCCAACACTTCCAAGCTCATCATCAAGTATTTTTGAATCATGTCTCCCTTCTCTATGATATTTCTGAGCTTGTCCTTCAGCGCCAACTTCCTGTGGTCGCTGTTATTCTGAAAAAAATATATTAAGGCCTTCCACATAGCATATGGAGTTTCCTTTCCATGGATATTTGAGACAATATGATCTCTAACTCCTTTTAGCACAATCCTTCTCACATTTAATACATTCTTCTTTCATGCATCAAGAAGTTGAGCATATGTTGTTGTGGGTTGGGGAATATCATTGTCTATGAAGTCCTTCAATCTATTTTCCTCCAACATTGCCTCCATCATGTCTTTCCATGCTATGTAATTTGAATTACCCTCAAGGGAATATTCGAGTTTTAATCCAGAGAAAGACATCTTGATCTGTTGTTGGTCTTGAAGAATAAATATGCAAATTCGATTCGCCCGTTAAAAAACAAACTTTGGCTCTTCTCTTCTATAGTGATTATGGCTTTGATACCATGTATAAATATCTAGATATATTCAACTTATCTTTTAATGTACTAAAAAAAAATATTGAATCAATTATATAAATTGTGGAAACCAATTATGATTGCAAAATCACATGAACAAGAAAGAGAAAAAATTTTAACCACACAACACAAAGATGTATTTGGGGAAAGCCTTAACTAAAAAATCTGCTATCTATATATTAGAATAAGTCAATAATATGAAACAATACAATGTTATTTCCCTTATTGAGAAACCTCTGCACTATCTTTGATTGTCTCACTCTGATCCTGGCAAGTTTGTTCCATTACTTAACCAATTCCCTACACCTGACTGACCATCCTTTCTCATGCATTCCTGGGCTAATTGAGCCCCTACTAATTAGGAAATTCCCATCAATTGATTGTGCAATGATTCCAAGGCATCCTGATGACCTCATGCATGACCTGTACAATTTTCTAATTATACAACTGATAGTTCTCTTCCCTTTAACTCCAATCTCAACTAAGCCTTTCTTATAACTAACATGAAACAACTATTTATAGATACTTACCAGTTATCTGATTGACCACTAATTGTGAATTAAATCATATTTAATTTAATGGACCTATCACTAGCTCATCTCTCAGTTAGAACTAGTTAAACTGATTTTAACTCAGATAATTGAGTTAACTAATTACAGCTCAAAATAAATTGCAATTGGACCCCCTAAAACTTAGAATGAACTCTACATGTCTCTAGTTTTACCCCCAACTCGAATTTACTAAGATAACTAAGTATTCCTAACTCACCTAACTCGTACAAGCTGTCATGTGATGTGAAATTACAATTTGCTTCTAATTTAATTAAGGGAAAATTAAATTAGAAGCCTTTCTTGTTTCCAATTTCAACACACACATGTTTAGTTCGCAATAAGTTCATGAGCGTGTTCTTTTATGCAAGCTTGAATAAGCATATCATAGTCCATAAAGAAAATTTCTATGCAATTTTCAAATCCATGTCCACAGTCAGTGCACACCGTCATTGATAACCCCTCACATTTGGCCGTGTTTGTACTTATATATTGGTGAGTTTTCCAAACTGTCACTCTTATGAACCCTCACTTTCGCCAGTGTTATTTTCATGCTTCAAATAGTGAATTTTGCTTGATTTCGCTTTAATAAGTGTCTTTTTCATGTTATCTTTTCTCTGGCATGTATTTCTTTCACTATTATTTGTGTATCGCAAGTGTCATTCACACTTTCCTCTTCATGTAATAAATTCCATATTTTAGCATGTGGAGTGTCACACAATGTATGAAAGCTATTTTTGGCGTGTTTCAAGGGGTAATATTTGTTTTAATGAGTTTTAATTACCATGAAAACATGTATCACACTCATCCCAAAATTTTCAAGCATTGTCGCACAAGTGTCGTCACGGTCATCACAAAGTGTATCTTTGGTGTCACACTTGTCGCAAGTTGTCACACTGGGGGAGGTATTTTTTCATGTGTTCAGGATGATCTATGTTGTGTTGCAAATTTTTCTAAGTGTGTTATCACAATCACATCTTGTCATTATTCACATCAGTTTCATCGATCCCACTAGTCAAATTTGGGAAACTTCCCGACTGAAAAACTATTGGGCTAGGGTCCCCTAGGTCGAGTCTTAGTACTTTTTGTTAACTTTGATAGAAAAGAGTAGGCGCAGAAGGTCAAGGGTCTTTGGGGCGGGTCAAATCTCCTTCATTTTGTAATGTGTAAAAGGGTTAAACATGGGGCTCAAACCATGGTTTGGCACCATGGTTTTTATGCATCTAAGTCTTATAAATAGGCATGTATGAGTCAAGTCAAGATATTATATCCAATCCATCAGATGATTATATAATGTGATTTGGGAAACTAAGTCATGATTAGTCTGAGTAAGAAATAGGCTCCTTTGGCTATGTGCACAGAGACCTAAGTCCTGGGCTGTGTGCAAGGACTTTGCTGCTGTGTTCGCAAGAGGAAGAAAATGTATTCATTTAAGATATGCTTAATAAAGAGAATTTTTTGCAAAGTCTCTGGTTTACTTGCATGATTTATGTTCTTATGTGCGAATTCTTTATGAGTTAAGGATTTTCTTATAGATATGTGGTGTAAATGGTGTTATTTGATGCACATTTTTTAGGGTAAAGCATATAATAGTAGATATATGTGTTTGCACAATAAATATATTAATAAGGGTTTTTGTTAAGTTAGATATGAATCAAGTTAAATAACAATAGCACAACACAATAGTAATTAGATAAGATCAGATCAAAAAAATGAGGGTTATATCAACATCATAATTCCCCTCTGGGTGTGGAAACCTGGTTCTAGCAGCCCCCCATGCTACTTTGGGTGAGACTTTGATCTGTGCAAGTGAATCACTGCAGAAAGGGATAGTAGGTGGAGGGTTTAGTTGGTTGCGCAAATTCAGTCTGAACCCCTCGAGCCAACAAATGGGTGTTTGGGTCTGTTGGGCTAGGCTCCCCTAGGTCGAGTCTTAGTACTTTTTGTTAACTTTGATAGAAAAGTGCAGCAAAAATAAGGTCAAGGGGCTTTGGGGCGGGTCAAATCTCCTTAATTTTGTAATGGGTAAAAGGGTAAAACATGGGGCTCAAACCATGGTTTGGGACCATGGTTTTTGCACATCTAATTCTTATAAATAGGTATGTATGAGTCAATTCAAGATACTATATTGAATTTATTCGATTATTATGTAATGTGATTTGGGCAAGTAAGTTCTGGGTTGTGTGCAAGGACTCTATGGCTATGTCCACAAGAGGAAGAAATTGTATTCATTGAAGATCCCCTTAATAAAGATAAGTTTTTTCAAAGTCTCTAGTTTACTTGCATGATTTATGTTCTTATGTGCTAATGCTTTATGATTTAATGATTTTCTTATAGAATTGTGGTATAAATGTTGTTATTTGATGCAAATTTGTCTGGGTTAATCATATAATAGTAGATATTTGTGTTTGCGCAATAAATATATCAACAATAAGGTTTTTTTTTAAGTTAGATCTGAATTGGGTTAAAGAACAATATAGTGTCACAATAGTAATTAGATTAGATCAGGTCAGCCCAGCAAGGGTTATATCCACATCATAATTCTCCTTTGGGTGCAGAAACCTGGTTACAGTACCCCCCCCCCCCAGTGGATCAGGTGTGACTTTTATCTACGCAAGTGGATCATTGCCGAAAGGGCCAATAATTGGAGGGGTTTTTTGGTTGCACAAGTACGCTTTGAGCCTGGGTTTGGACCCCTCAAGCCAACAAAACACTAACCTCATCCAACCCTTCTGAACTATGCATTGCGTAATCTCAACACTCAAGCTACAAATATGCCTCTTGGCACTATGCAATGCACAGTTCCTGCCTTCCATAAATGTGCACTACTCAATCACATTGCTCAATCCTTGCCCCTTGAGCTCTAAAAAATCACAATCCATCTTTTGAGCTAGGCTTGAACTACACATTTCACAATCTCAATCCTCAAGCCCAACCCTTGAGCTCTTGAACTGTGCAATTGCAAAATCACCTGATCTCCTCTTCCTTCTAGGACTGCACAATGAGAAAAATCAATGCTCAATCCCTCAACCTAGCTCCCTGAGCTCCCCAACTACACAATATTTTTTCTCAGTCCAAGCCTGAACTATGCATTGTGTATTCTCAAGGTTCAGTCAAGGAGCTTGAGCCCTTGAGTCCCTCAACTGTGCATTCCCTCTACCCATACCTCCAAAACTGGACATTGCATAGTATCAAGGCTCAAGGCTCCAACCTAAGTCCTTGAATCGTTCAGCTGCACAATCCTTTAACCTTGGCCATCCTAAACTGCACATTGTGCAGTCTCAAGCCTCAGTCTTGGTCCTTTTCCCATGGAAATATGCAATCCCTGAGTGAGTCACTCAACCAATCACTATTTCCATCCCTAACATGTGATTTCATGAGGCATCTTACGTTAGGGGTTTATCCAACTGATGTCGTCTTGTCATGGGTTAGTTGGAGTCACAGGTATTCTATTATGTCTTGAAAGGATGATGATGAAGGATATGGAAAGGAATCCATGCTAGAATACATCTAAGGAGATGAGGATATAGGATGATCATCAAGCAAGAAGATGAAGGAACATTGGATTACAACATAACACCAAATATCAGGACCACATGAATAATCCATCAAATTCACAACTCTTTGGAGGGAAGAAATGAAGAAAAAAGAATATCTTTAATAAATATAAAGCAGTAAGAAGGACAACTTGGAAATGCCACATCATCATGAAATCCATGTCATCAGTGTCATGTCATGTCATGTCATGAGTCACCATGTGCCACACCATTTTTGTGGATTATGTAAATATTTGTTCGCAATTGTATTGTAAAATGGAAGTTGAAAAGACATGTATGAAATTTGAAGAGTCATGTAAAGTCAAAAAGTCATGGGAAGTCAAATAGTCATGAGGGTATTCAAAGAGTCACAAGGAAGGTGAAGCATCACCCCCCCATTGGTTATATATACACCCTCATTGTATGATTAAGGGACTTTTCACCTTGGCTCTTCCCACAAGGAATTAAAGAGATAATCTAGTTCTTTTAGGAGCAAGGAGTGGCTCCAATGCTCCACTATTAGAGATAGTGGTTTTCGTTGTATACACGTGTCTTGTGACTTTTACTTAATATCAAAAGCTCGAGTCACATACTGCAGTATTTACTAGGGTGGTATTATTACCTCTCTCCTAAAGGCTCAATTTCCTTCCCCCCTGAAGTAGAAGAACCTTGACACACATACAACCGAAAACTCACCAGGCATACTCATTTGTTGATCCAAGATTACATGTGCATTACTCTCTTGTGTTGAAATTTGTAGCCAAGGAAAATCTATAAGAATATATGGTATTCGGGCCAATATCCCGGATGAGGATCCTACTCCAAATGATGTGAGGTCTAATTGGGACTTCACATTGGAGAGACCCCCTTGGTTAATGGATTTCCAACACTCGTCAACATGTGTGCACCAACTTCTTGAAGGAGATTATGTTGTATTTATTTATGGATGAGTTGTTTTGACAATAGTAGGTTAATGATTAAGTTGTTGATACTTATTCGGTGGTTGAAGTGTTCTAATTATAGTTTGGTTAATTTCTTATTCCTCGTAAAATTGTTTCTTGTTACTCGTAGCATGATCCATCTAATGGCTCATTGACGATACTTTTTATGTTAATTGTAGTGTGATTTAGTTAGCATTGTCTATTCACTCCTAATATTTATAGTTATCCTGATTCACAAAATGGCTTGGTGATCATTTATAATTTAGATGTTACTTTGAGAATATTAATTCAATAAGATGGGGAGTTTCTTTGAGTGTGAATATTTTTGTTGTTTCCTTTCCCAACAATAATTTTTTCATTGGTTGAGTATTTGATGCTTGGGTTGAGTTGTTTTAAGTTCCTATATTTGATTTTTTGAGTGTTATTGGATATGTAAATATTAATTTCTGAACTACACAACCATTGGACAACTGGCACTAGAAAAACACCCTACACCTGCATATATTTTGCACACAGCCTTGAAATAGTAAGGAGATCACTGATTTGGTAATTAAATGTGAGATGTTATAATTGTATCAAATAAACGATTATAAAAATTTACATGTGTCAATTACTACTGAAGGAAGAGAAACAATGAGCTGTTCCTCTTTTTCCATACCATCCCCACTATTTAATGAATATAGGGCCCAGAAATGTAAGAATTCTTCCCATTTTTGTTCCAGGAAAGTTGTTATTTTGGGTTTTATTTCTAGATTTATTTATCTCACTTTTTTTTCGAAGTTCTCGAGCTTTTGTTTGTTTATGAAAATAGGTAGTTTTCTTATCTCCTAAATTTAGCCATATACTATGTCAATTTAATCACCAATACTCCTCTCCCTGTTTGCTAATTTTGTAGATCTTCATTTTTCAATTCCTTTTCCTACTTGATATGCCACCTTTACACAAGTCCAATGATCACCATGCATTGATGAGAGTCCATTTTCTTGATAAATCCATATGAAATTTCCCTGGGGTTTTATAATATTTTTTGCCGAGGACTGAAGAGTGTTTTTAACAGTTGACAACTTAACTTCTGATACAAGGGTCAGGGAGCCAGACACAAATGTTGTCCATGATTGGGATATGAGCTCAATTATGCCCTCTTATTGAATCCACAAAGGATTGAATCTAAATGGATTTGGTCCCAAATCCTCAGGGGGATCAATATCCAATTCAATTGGACAATGATTTGAAGCTCCCTGCAAAAGGATTAAAGAGGCACATTCAAAGCCTTTGAGGAGCCAATTTCTATTCAAAAGAAAGTGATCTAGTTGACTTGCTATATGTTTTACTTGCTCCTCCTATTAGTCCAAGTATCTTGGCCTATTTTTGGAATGATATCAACCAACATAGATCCATCTTAAGTACATATCTAACATGAGCCGAGAGGGATCAAATTTGTTCACGTGAAAACTTCTTTAGAGTGAAAAATACAATGTGCTATTTTTCATTTTTTTAAATTATATTTGTAAATTGTAAATAGAGTATATATAGGACCAAATAAACGTTTTAACCATAAAAATTAATTCTTTCATGATATATACTGTTTTTTTTTTTTGTAACCCAGAGGAACCCAGCAGCCTGCCTGACACGTAACTACTAGCAAACCTATGGGGGCTACAAATTGTCCTCCTCCCCATAGACCGGATCACAACAGGGGGATTTGAACCTGGGTCTTTCGAGTTACAACAATTTCACATTTCTCGGATAACCAATTGCGCTGCCACCCAGGACATATACATAATCTTTTTAAAATGATACATAATTGTCATTAAAATATTTTACATAACTTGTACATTGGGAACACAACTAATTTCTTTTAGTTATTAATATATTTTTAATTATATGTGAATATTAATTCATATTAAAAAAATTAATCAGATAACACACATTGAATATTTTTTTATATACAACATTAAAATATTTTATTTTAACAATTTTTTTATATATATAGATATATTTGAAGTTGATATCGACATAAATTAGTTAACATAGTTCTTCAGATTGTTTATTTACATTTATTGTTGAAATATTTTTGAAAAGTATAAGATTTAAACATCTTAGTCACACATTTTTTTTACATCTAATTAGTTTACAACATATTTTTTTTATTGTAGTCGACATTAATTTTATATTTAGAAAACAATTTTTTATTTTAAAGGGGAACAAACGAACATACAAACTTACACATCTCCTCATATTGGGCTGTAGAATGAGGCTCTCAGCTCAATAAGGTCCCAAGTTCTTACCAAATCCTCCATACACTTCTGGAAGGGATCTCACGATACTATGCAGGTGCCAATGGTCCTCTTTAAGACTGATTATTGAAGTCCATAATTCCTCATCTCTATAATTCATCATGGTGTAAACATTAAAAATATGAATCTTTCACTTGAGTCATTTTTCTCCAAGAGGAGGACAATCCAATATTTTCATTTAATACTATTTATCAAAGTAAAATGCGATGGTAACTAGAAATTCCCCAAACCTCTAAAATCCCCAATCGAGTTCTGAATCAAGCTTTAACTTTCTCTCCAGAATTTAGATGAGAGAGATTCAACTTCTTTCTCATCAAGTTTTATTTCCTGTAGTAGTAAGATCTTTGGTTTTTCCTTGTTTATTAAATCTTTTATTGCTTGATATTTAATGGGGTTTCTAAATCCCATTACATTCCAATATAGGTTTTTCATTTAAATTGAGGGGACGAGAGGTTCAAATATAGAATTTTAACTCCCATGTTCTTTATTTTCTGCTAATTTGATAATTTTTTTGATTTGTGGTTGCTTATCCAATTTATTGTTTTGGTTAGCTTGGACCTCCCTTTTCTCTATGTCCAACAACTGTCTAGCCTTATTCACATTCTCTGATTCATGGTTGGTTGAATATCCTCCCAGAATTATTATTTTTTGTATATGATCTGAATATGGGTGGATAACTTGAAATTCTTATGTGCAAGCACCTCCCACTCAATTAAAAAAATAAAAGATCTTGCTTATACATGACTTGTATGGAAATTAATACTTGAAACAAGTGTATGTTTTTTTAACTGTTTAAGTGATTTAAGAACATTTGTTTTTTCTGATATTAAGCATGTGCAACAACCATATAATGCAGCAAATAAGAATCAACACATAACAACAAATTTAATATAGGATTTCACTCGAATATTATGGGCTACGTCTCCTTGAGCCTTTGTCAATTGACTTGGCTCTTTGGGATTATGTTGGAAAAATTCTTTTACAAGTTACAAAATCAACTCCAATGGTTCTCTGAACTGAAGAAATGGGTTTAGAATACCATTTATATCCCTCAAATGGCTGAAATCACTCTGAATATGAACTTTGGTTCCCTTATACCTGACTCCTTCTGTCAGTGCCCTTAAGCTTCCTTGAGATTCTCTGTGGCACTAACTCCCTCATAATCACTTTATATCCCTGAAACCATTAACTCTCGGAACTCTCGTGATCTTCGACCTTCAGATGTCTCTAAATCGATCTTAAAATCCTTTCATTGGATTCAAAATGTCCAAAAAGTTAGAATAGACTATTCACTTGTAGATATTGGCCTTCGACTACTCTGGTTTCACCTACAACACTTGGTGGCACCCCTTGGCTCTAAGTTCACCGAAAACTTCTCTGAAGCATCTCGAATTTAAAAAGTCCTCAAAATATTCTAAAAACTCCATCAATGGATTCAAAAGTATCAAAACTTTCAAAAATTACTATTGGTTTGCTGAGAATGGATATTGGCTACTCTGGATAGGCCTCATTCTCCTGCTGGCAGTAGGTGGCCCCTGAAACTTATTTGAAGCAAATAAGCCTTCAAAAGTCCTCTACAGGCTCTGAAAACCACACAATTAGTTTCATAATGTATTAAACATACAAAATTGACTATTGGATTCTTGAATAAGGCTTCTAGCTGCACTGGCTAGGCCTCAAACTGTTGCTGGCCCATGATGGCCCTAGTGGACCCTTGAACTTATCTGAAGCAAAAACCTCACTCAGAAGTCCTCTGATGGTTCCGAAACTCTCACCAATGAGCCCAGAATGCCTGATATAATCTAAATTAACTATTCACACTCTCATAATGGTCGAATTTGGCTCAATATAGAACCTAAATAATTTTTTCCTAGTGACCCCTAAAAATCCTCCACTAAATGTGGAGAAAATGCATTTAACCCAACTAAAATTGGAATTTCCACCAACAATGGTGCACTGGACAACTATCCCGCTAGGTTTATCGTAGACTTTTACTTTCAGGTGGTTAGTGTTCGGCACATTGTTATCGCATCATTTTTCACCTTCATATGATTCATGATTGCTTTTATGGCTTTGGGCACCCATTCCTACAGACTTGAACAAATTCACTAAAAAACAGTGTTAGAATTCCCATACGCGGGTATGCCCAGACTTTTCCGCGTGTATACGCGAGTCCATATATACTTTTCCACGTATGCCATTAAAACCATTTAAAAAATATATAAATTCCCTATTTTCGGACTGGGTTGATGGTTACTCCAGTAGTTCAACCACCCCAGTACGTGGCCAACTGTTTCCAACTGACTGAAACTACTTTGAGGGAGTATAAAAGCCCCTCATGTGCATGGCCTAAGGGAGAGAGAAATTTTATAGTCATTATACTCTGTTGGATTCCCAATTCAAGTTTGATTCCCCGTGCCTCCTGCACTTTCCCATATTTATATAGGAAACCCTTGTTTCCTGGAGATGTTCATCCATTTATATGCCATCTCGAGTGCACAAGTCTTGAAATTTTCTTAGCGAGGCAAGGGCGGGACGAATCTGGACGACGGTCTGCTCGAAGATCGTGGAAGGATTCAGGTGATCTCTCCACTCTTTATTTCTGTACATGCTATTCATAATAATGAAGAACCGTCTTGTTCCTGAACTTCTATGTTAGTATCTATTTGTATATGTGGAAAGATTGATTATTAAGTAGTTATTATCATTTATATCATATTTCACATTTATTACACTAACGTTTAGGAGAAATATATGTTGTACAACTAGGTTTCCATGCACGTTCTTTCTTGTTTTGCAGGTTGAAGGAGGAAGGAAGGTTGCTGGGGGTTTGAACCCTGCGGGATCTACATCGAACGTAGGACTACGGGTGAGTTCTGATATCGTTGTTATCTAGTTTTTGCATTCAAGTATGGTTGTGTGTGAGTCCTTCTGAATGGCATGCCCTGCTCTGTGGAGGTTTTGACCCAACAAACCTCTAGGGTGATTTTCCCCGAAACAGAACTATTGACTCCGCTGGGGAACGCATTCTTGTGATTCCCCTATTGGGTGGTTTCAGCTGTTTGATAGGTTTCCAACAGTTTTAACTTTTATTTCCAGTCCAGTTTACTCTTTCTTAGTCAGACTGAAGCCCTGGTTCTTTATCCAGGCTTAATCTTTTTTATTTTTCATTATTTGCTTTTGCATACGCGGGTTTTTCTGTGCACAGTTGCGTATACACGCTGTTTATGTCAAAGGTGGTCATGTATACGCGGGTTTCCTTTGCCACAGTCGCGTATGCACGCCTGTTGCAAACTGTTCAAGCGCGTATGCCTGGGGGAAAATTTTGAAATTTTGGTTTTTTTGCTTTTCTGGTCTTGTCTGCCTATGGTGACCTGTTTCTATAGTGTTTTTTAATCTCTAGACTGTGTTTAAAGTGTTTATATGTCTATTTCTCTCTCCTTTGTGTGAAGACTCTCTTGGTTGGTGAAATTTTTGGTCGTTAGGTTTGCAATTTTGGTTTGAGTATCAAGGTCTTTTCTTGAAGATTCTTGGCTGTTCTGCTTAATCAGAACAGAGAGCTCCTGCTCATTTACTCTTTCCTTGTGCGTTGCTGCACATTTTTATTTTTTACCTATTTGGTGCGTTTGGTTTCCTTGATGTTCAGTAGACTAGTTTTGTTGCAATTTTCAAAGTGTCTCTTTTTGATTCTTTGAAGTTTTTATTGCAAGTTTATACTATTGTACTAAGTTAATTTATTGAGTTTCTTGTCTTCCCTTTTGCTCGTATAAAGCCCCGCTGCGAGAGTGGCATGGTTGGCTTTGAGCATTTCGTTGAAGGTATACTTGAAATTCAGAGTTTGTTTGACTTAGTTACCGGATAGTTCAATTAGTCTTCTTGAAATCTCTTTTTATAAACTAACACTGGCATATAGGTTAGGGAAATCACTTTTCGCTGCATCTTGCATACTAGCCTCCATACTGATCACTTTCCATAGGGTCGATCCCATCAGGTCATGAGTATTACACCCATTTCACTCGCCGATTATTTAATCATGACTTGATGGTAGAGCCCTCCTTTACATGGGCTTCTTAGTTAGTTCCTCGCTATCACTTGTTGCCCATGCTGCGTTTTATGTAGGCTCGGGAGTCCTCTTTAGTCCCGCCATGACTTACGTGTTGAAGCTTCATTCTTCTTCTTCCTCACTATCATTTTTCTGGCTATTACCCTAGAGGCTCCCTGGTGTTGTTAAGTTGTATTACTGCATTGCATATTGGCTACTTGTTTATCCTGGCCTTTAGCCGGCTTCATTTGGACTCGATGTTTAAGCCAAATTTTGACCTTGTCTATCTGTACAAGTTAACCATTGCATGCACTTAGCTATCGTGACTTGACACCCTTTTACCTATGGATGGAACATTCCTCTGAGTATCGCTTACCAGTTTCCGCCACCTTGCATTGAGCATAGGATCGTTCCAATCCCAGGAACTAGTGCATCTATTTCTTGATACTCGTTCTATCCATTGTACCATAGCATTCTTTTATTCTTTTTCAGGCTTATTATATGAAAAAGACAAAAAATCAAATATAACAAAAAGAGCGGGAACGGGATGTATCTTCGTTGTTTTGATGGCAGTACAGAGTCAGTTTGTCGCCCTTGAACAAAGCACATATACTTATATATATTTCCTTCATTTGGGATGGTTTTAGTTTTTGACCTAGGTTCAGCCTTTACCATGTTTCACTTGTCAGTTCTCCCCCAGTTGGTTATCTCTTCCAATCATATGGAGAGTTTGTTCTGCCTCCTGCATAACAGACTTATACAGTGTCACTTTTTACTGCCATGGTCATCACGAGTCGTGCTTTTGTTCAAGGGAAGTCTAACCAGATTCGGCCATTCTGCGGTGTCTCTTGACTCATTATTTAGTCGGCCTTCCTGGTCTTGTCAGTATCTTGTTCTATCACATCAGATGTTTTGGTCTTCTGCTCGTGCTGGTTTGAGAAGGTCTCCATTGACTTCTTGCTGGTGGGTTTGTCTCTTATCGACTGCGACATATTGCTCTGAGAGCAAACCTAGAGCCGCACCCTGGCCCTATTTCCATCATTGATAGGTGACCTTGTGCTCAGCATTTGATCATCATTATGGGTCTTTGACTGAGTGGTTTCCCCTGTGTTCGACGTCAGCACACATTATCACACTTGGGATTCGTGCAGTACCTTGATTTCCATTTGACCCTATCGGTGGATTTCTCGCCTCTGTGTCAGCTTTCATTATTGGTTGGTTCAGAGGGTTTCTTCCGTGCGCTAGTTTCATCTTGTGCACATCGGAAACGTACTTCGGTTTTGGTTCCATCACTCTACTTCGTCCGATTCCTTCCAAATCTTGGCCTGCGGGTTACACTCGCGCTGGACTGATGTGGGATGCCTTAATGCCTTCCTTCCAGTAGATCTTTTCCCATCGACTCCGACTCATTGCTCTGGGGATAAGGTCTAGAGTCTTTTTGTCAGTACCTTAGGTTTTGTAGTCATCAGTGGCAAACTCTTCGCTATCGACAGTGGGGATTCATCATTGCCTCCGGATTGGTAGATTCTTTCAAGTGTTCGATTTCAACTCATTTATTCGCACTTGTTAGATTGTACTGGGGCACCTTGACACTCATTGTCATTATTGGTGGGTTGTCTCACGTTGGTTAACGGTATACATCATTGACTGGTAATCCAACGATTTCTCACATGGTCGACTTCAACTCATTTATTCCCATTGTGTAGAATTGTGCCATAGTGATCGGTGAAGACCTTGGGTTGCATCAGCGTTTCTTGGTTCACTTTTGACAGTTCATTCAGTTTCTGCCAGTGATGTCGTTCACCCTTATATGTTGTAGTTTCAGTACAGCATCATTCTATATGTTGGCTCCCGAGTTGCGTGATTGTACCGTTTGTTCCACCTCTTATGATTTGGTACTTAGAGATTCAGTTACTTATATGATCAGACATCCAGTATCAGCATCATTGATCAGCTTTCTATATATGTGATACTTGGACATTGATTCAGACTTATACTTCCGGGCCATGCTCAGATGATTCCTTGTGTACTTTCAGTTCAGCTATACTTGTATACATTTTGGATCTATTATGTACTTTCCATATGATCTATTTTTGACTGAGCATGGGTATGCTCGCCTCAGCATGAGTTGACTCTCTGTTTTCTTTCATTGGTTTTTGGCAGGCTGAAATCTGGTGAAGTCCTCTCTTGTCCTTGCGAAGTTCTTTCTATGTGCATAATACATTTCGGCCATCATGTACCCCTTCTGACCTCATATATTAGGGGGCATCTCTTATAGCATCATTTTTCACCTTCATATGATTCATGATTGCTTTTATGGCTTTGGGCACCCATTCCTACAGACTTGAAACAATTCACTAAAAAACAGTGTTAGAATTCCCATACGCGGGTATGCCCAGACTTTTCCGCGTGTATACACGAGTCCATATATACTTTTCCGCGTATGCCATTAAAACCATTAAAAAAATATATAAATTCCCTATTTTCGGACTGGGTTGATGGTTACTCCAGTAGTTCAACCACCCCAGTACGTGGCCAAATGTTTCCAACTGACTGAAACTACTTTGAGGGAGTATAAAAGCCCCTCATGTGCATGGCCTAAGGGAGAGATAAATTTTATAGTCATTATACTCTGTTGGATTCCCAGTTCAAGTCTGATTCCCCGTGCCTCCTGCACTTTCCCAGATTTATACAGGAAACCCTTGTTTCCTCGAGATGTCCATCCATTTATATGCCATCTCGAGTGCATAAATCTTGAAAGTTTCTTAGCGAGGCAAGGGCGGGACGAATCCGGACGACGGTCTGCTCGAAGATCGTGGAAGGATTTAGGGGATCTCTCCACTCTTTATTTCTGTACATGCTATTCATAATAATGAAGAACCATCTTGTTCCTAAACTTCTATGTTAGTATCTATTTGTATATGTGGAAAGATTGATTATTAAGCAGTTATTATCATTTATATCATATTTCACATTGATTACACTAACGTTTAGGAGAAATATATGTTATACAACTAGGTTTCCGTGCACGTTCTTTCTTGTTTTGAAGGTTGAAGGAGGAAGGAAGGTTGCTGGGGGTTTGAACCCCGCGGGATCTACATCGAACGTAGGACTACGGGTGACTTCTGCTATCGTTGTTATCTAGTTTTTGCATTCAAGTATGGTTGTGTGTGAGTCCTTCTGAATGGCATGCCCTTCTCTGTGGAGGTTTTGACCCAACAAACCTCTAGGGTGATTTTCCCCGAAACACACATGACAAACCTCATCTCGAAATAACCACAACGGTTGGGAAAAACTCTGCTTAGACTCTGGGATAAGGTTCCGGTTTGGAGTTTGAATCAACGATTGAACGCAACCGTTTGATTAACTGCCACATTAAAAATCTGGAGTGTGGCCATGTGATATGATTTAACCATAACTGCGGAGGGTTATGTTTTGCACATTGATGTTTGGCCCGTGGTTCCGGGGCTACGGCCATATGGGGGGGATGGCCCCCCTTCGACCCCCAAATCGTAATTCAACACATGTTAAATTAATCACACAAAAAATAAGGTTAAGAACAAATTTGGTAGCTCGTATGGTCAAGCGTGTGCGTGCATGCTCGGAGGTCACAGGGTCAACTCTAGTGGAGTCCGACCAAAATTTAATACACCAAACCTGGGCCATGTGGCGGCCTCCAGGCCTACCACGTGGCTACCTCTAATTGGCTCATCAAAACCACATATAGTCCAACTTCAAATTACATGCTGACACCTGTCGACATCCAGTTGATTTAGAAAAAATATTCTAGGGACTATTCTAAGGAATATTCCAAGAATATTCTAGGAATATTCCCAAGAATATTCTCTCTCTTTGAATATTCAAAATCTAGTGAAACTTGGTCAAAGGCCAAAAATTGCAATTTACTAGACTTTTCAATTCGCGGTAACTTCTGCATACGACGTTAGTTTTTCGAACTGTTCGTTGTGCCAAAATTAGGAAGACAAGATCTATCTATTTGCTCAGTTTCAACACACTTTCGAATACTTTGAAATTTGAGTTATCACGTAGGTCTTTGATCCAAATCTAATCGAATCACCCCACTAAGAATCTTTTGGGCACCAAAAGACTAATATACTAACATGTTCAGTAGATGAGAGTAAAAAATCCTCACTTTTCAACCTCCATACACTTTTTCTTCCATGGCTTAGTGCCTCTGAAGCACAACTCGAAGGTAGACAACACTTCCCTTCTTGAATGCTCTTGTCCTCCTGCCAAGAATTGTCTTCCTCGAACTCATCCACAAATTTCTGGTGAGATATTTACATAAGGTAGCTGAACATCATCTCCTTTATCATCGTTCTAAGGTGGCTCAAACAAATGTGATATTACAACAGGAAACATGCATTGTTATAGCATCATTTTTCACCCTCAGGTGATTCATGATTGTCTTTATGGCTTTGGGCACCCATTCCTACAGACTTGAACAAATTCACTAAAAAACAGTGTTAAAATTCCCATACGCGGGTATGCCCAGACTTTTCCGCGTGTATACGCGATTCCACATGTAATTTTCCACGTATGCCATTAAAACCATTAAAAATATATATAAATTCCATATTTTCGAACTGGGTTGATGGTTACTCCACTAGTTCAACCACCCCAGTACGTGGCCAATTGTTTCCAAATGACTGAAACTACTTTGAGGGAGTATAAAAGCCCCTCATATGCATGGCCTAAGGGAGAGAGAAATTTTATAGACATTATACTCTGTTGGAATCCTAGTTCAAGTCTCATTCCCCATGCCTCCTGCACTTTCCCAGATTTATACAGGAAACCCTTGTTTCCTGGAGATGTTCATCCATTTATATGCCATCTCGAGTGCACAAGTCTTGAAATTTTCTTAGCGAGGCAAGGGCGGGACGAATCCGGACAACGGTCTGCTCGAAGATCGTGGAAGGATTCAGGTGATCTCTCCACTCTTTACTTCTGTACATGTTGTTCATAATAATGAAGAACCATCTTGTTCCTGAACTTCTGTGTTAGTATCTATTTTTATATGTGGAAAGGTTGATTATTAAGCAGTTATTATCATTTATATCATATTTCACATGGATTACACTAACGTTTAGGAGAAATATATGTTGTACAACTAGGTTTCCGCGCATGTTCTTTCTTGTTTTCCAGGTTGAAGGAGGAAGAAAGGTTGCTGAGGTTTTGGACCCCGCAAGATCTACATCGAACGTAGGACTACGGGTGAGTTCTGATATCATTGTTATCTAGTTTTTTGCATTCAAGTATGGTTGTGTGTGAGTCCTTCTGAATGGCATGCCCTGCTCTGTGGAGGTTTTGACCCAACAAACCTCTAGGGTGATTTTCCCCGAAACAAAACTGGTGACTCCGCTGGGGACCACATTCTTGTGATTCCCCTGTTGGGTGGTTTCAGCTGTTTGATAGGTTTCCAACAGTTTTAACTTTTATTTCCAATCCAGTTAACTCTTTCTCAGTCAGAATGAAGTCCTGGTTCTTTATCCAGGCTTAATATTTTTTATTTTTCATTATTTACCTTTGTATACGCGGGTTTGTCTGCACACAGACGCGTATACACACAGTTTTTGTTAAATGGATTCACATATACGCGGGTTTCCTTTAGAACAGTTGCGTATGCACGCTTGTTTCAAAACTGTCAAGTCGCGTATATCTGGGTCAATTTTGAAATTTTTGATTTCTTGGCTTTTTAGTCTTGTCTGACTGTGGAGACCTGTTCCTGCAGTTTCTTTGTGTCCTATGGATTGTGTTGAAAGTGGTCTTTGGTCTTTTCTCTCTCTTGTTTGGTTGAAAACTAGCTTATCTGGTGAATCTTGTTTCTTGTGCTAGCATTTCTGGGTCGAGTACCAAGATCTCTTTCTGGGGACTCTTGGCTATTCTGCTTCATCAGAACAGAGAGCTTCTTCTCATTAACTCTTTCCTACCTTTGTGTCTTGCTTTGCACTTCGATTTTTGCCCATTTCTTGGTTGGTTTTCTTGAGTTCAGTTGACTAGGTCTTGTTGCAATTTTTGAAGAATCTTTCTTGGTTCTTTGAAGTTTTTGTTTGCTGCAAGGTTGTACTATTCTTCTAGGCTGAGTGATTGAGTTTCTGGTCTTCTTTTTCTCATATAAATCTTGCTACTAGTTAGCCCTATAAGGTTTAGAGCATTTTTGAAGTTTTTGCTTGAAATTCAGAGTTGTTTGGCTTGGGATTTGATAGTTTTTCTTGGTCTTTTCAATCTCTTCCATTTTATAAAAATCAAAAGCTCAAAAAACATTTTGTTTTTTCATTTGCTTTTGTTTTTCATTTTTGTTTTTGTTTTGTTATATCTGTTGAAGCTTTGTTGAGGTTTCTTGATTTTGGTTTTTGACTTGATTTTGGAAAGGAATTGTCATTGGTTTCTTCCTCTTGTTTCAAGCAATTTTGGTGTCTTTATATTAAGAGTTTCTGATTTTGGAACTAGCTTTCTGGACAACCAAAAAAGAGATAAAACTGAAGGATCTTTGGGAAATTTCTCTCTGCTTTAGTAGATTTTGCATCTTAGAATTTGCATGCTCTTAGTGATTTGCATCAGGTGCACTTAAGCATTTAGTCATTTTCATAGTTTTTGTGAGTGTGGAGTTTGTTATCTAAAAAGAAAAATATTTTTTTTTTTAGTCTCGTAGAACCTGTGTAGAAGTTTCTTTTCATTGAAAGACAATTACTACATTTGCATGTAGTTTGGTTTTTATTAATTTATTTTCTTTGTCAAAACACCACAAGTTTCATTTCCGTATCCCTTTGACTTAACACAACAGCCGATTAAAATAAGCGATATAATTTAAAATCAACTAGCAAGTTTTATAAGTGTCATACACCAACTAGCTAGGTTGTAGGGCCTTGGATTAGGTGAGTGGAGAGTTAACTCTCCAAGGCCGCTCAAACAAAACATAGAAGTTGATTAATTGAGCGAAATCCAACTCCGTTAGGTGGACTGAGAAAGCTCTCCTCTAGAGAGTCAAGCGCAAGGGGAAGTGAAGGCTGAGAAGAGAGATACCCCCTCTCTGATTTGCTGAATCTGACCTCAAGACCGTTCCGCCCGGCTTCTGACACGGATTGGTGCCCATAGTTGCCACTCCTAGGTTCCACATAGGTGACTGCGGGGGGGAATACCCGTGGTACCTGAGGTAGACGTCGTATCACTTTCAGCAGTACTTATGGGGGGTGCCCTTGCGAAGCTTGGGTACTTGTGCCGGCAAAGGCTGTCGTTAGGAGGTCGGTGTAACTGTTTCTGTTACCTTCGCTAGTAGGCCTGGGCCGTAATTATCCCAGACTACTTTCGGGAGGTCCTATATTTCGCTTTCTTGTATTTTGGTGTCCGGTCCTAATCACCCGGAGTGGAAATACCTGAAGGTTGTTTGCTTGATTGTATCTCAGGGATTATTTTTTGTAGTGAGTGCTCTTTGCTCCTAGCTTGCCTAGCTTTATACTTTTTGAGTCTAATTAAAATTTGTTAAAGTGGCTGATCAAGCGCCTCGTCGATCGAGGAGAATCCGAGGGTTATCTCCCGAGAGTCCAGAGCCTTCTTCAAGAAGGCGTAGGAGTGATTTAGCAGGTGGTTACCACCCTGTGGCGTCCGACGCAGTGGAGAGAGATCCTCCACAAGGGTCTGAAGGTTTCATAGCTGATTCTGGTGTTGGTTCCGAGAGGAGCGTTCCGCTCACCTCGCGAGTATTATTTCCGCAGGAAGAAGAAATACAGGTAGAGGAAGTGTCTGAACCCTCAGATTCACTTCCATCTCCTCTTCCTCCTGATTATCTGTTCGTTGTTCAATACATCGGACCCGAGTTAGAGAGACCGGAAGATCCTCCTTATTATACATACCTTTCGATGGCCACGACTGGGAACGCGGCTTCTACTGTGAGTGCTGCAGGCATTCAGACTCCTGCTTCTGTTGAAGGACGGGGCACTATTGCTATATCTTCGATTGCTTCTAGTGCTACTGTGTTTGGCTCTGGGTTCACCCAAGCACATGCTTCTCAATTTGGTCCCTTCTGTTTTGGAATGCCCACTAGTGGGATTCCTTCTTTTTCCTTTTCCGCTGCTACAGCTGGATCTACACCCATGTCTTCCATGGCTAGTGGATCAACTTCTTTTCAAGGGTTCCCCTTCAGAACTGGACATATTCCTAGTTTGAATCCTTCTTTAGGGTCCTTTCCTTTTACTTCTCAGACCCAGAGTTTCAACCCTTGGTCTGGAGGTCAAAGTTTGACTACTTTTATAGGTTGGAACCCTGTATTCACTACAGCGGAGGCAGGGAATCAGTTTTACGCTGGTCACCAAGGGAATGCTTCTTTCCCTTCGCCGAGTGCTTGTCAAACCTTTTCCCCTCTATCTAATGCCTGGAACCCCTATCAGGGGCTTTCCTCTTCATTTAATACTTCAGGCGGGGGAACTGGTCCAGTCTTTGGTAACTCAACGTGGAGAGGAGGTTCTTCTCCTTTTGCTACGAGTTCTTTCTGGCAACCTGGTGCCTCATCAAATCCAGGGTATTCTTTTCAGAATGTTGGGAATTCATCCTATCAAGGATGGAATCCTCAGGCTCCGCCTCGTTTACCTTTTCTGGCAACGTTAAACTTGCCAGATCTGTCGAAATTGACTAATGATCCGATCCGTTATAGTCCGGGGTGGCCTCCGATTCCCACCAAACTTCCTTCAGACATTCCAAAGTTTGAAGGCAAGAATGGAGAAGATCCGGCTGACCACATCACCACCTTCCATTTATGGTGTTCTTCGAACTCCCTGATCGATGATTCGATTAGGTTGAGATTGTTTCAACGCACCCTAACTGGAAACACTGCCAAATGGTATATTGAGCTAACTGGGGGCAGTGTTGCTACATTTGGAGAATTGGCTGTTACATTTCTAAACCATTTCTAGTTGCATGTACGATATGATGCTGGGACTGAACTCCTAGCTAATTTTAAACAGGACGATGCAACCCACATTTCTGACCATATTCAAGAATGGTGGAGAAGGAAGAGGCTTATTAAAGCTCATATTCCAGGTGAATTCCTCTTGGAATGGTTTTTGAAATCTCTGCAGTCAGATATTTCAAAGGACGTATCCCTCTCAGGGGTATTTTTCGAGGAGCAGGCCATTTTTAGAGCCCAGCAGTTGGAACTGATATATTATCAGTCTAGGTTCCTCCATAAATATTTGCCCAATGCTCCTCGCTCCAAATTAGATTTATCCAAAACTAAGCCTAGTCCTCATGGTGACGAACTAATTGGATCAATCAATAGTGGTGTAGCTAGCCTGCTTACTCAATTGCAGCAGTTGTCTTTGCAATCTGTTCCTTCTAGTCAGGTTGTGCCTGCTGAGTCATCACCTTCCCAATCTTTGTCCATAAATGTTGTCCAAGCTTCTGATCCCAAAGGAAATCAACAATTCGAAGGGAAGAATAAGGGACGAAATAATAAGAAAAAGGGCAAGAATGGGAAGGGTAATGCGAATAAAACCAACGAGCATGTTGGTGAGGGTCCAAAGGAGAAAAAGAAAGTTAAGTTTCCATGCAAGCTGTGTGCTGGAGACCATCTTACACACCTTTGCCCTAAAATTCAGGATGCACAGCGCCTGTTAGCTCAGCAGAGTTCTTCTATTTCCCAGGCTGTGTTAACAAACCCTTTTCCCCAAGGGCAACAACTAGTTGTTGGCGCGAATCAAAATCCTGGGGCTTCCTCTGGGGGCACCCAGGAAGGGGAAATTCCATCAAACATATTCATGATGAGTGCTCACGTGGATGTCGCTACGAGATCCCGTGATTATGGCGGAGAAGAGTCTTCGAAAGCTAAGGATGCTCCTAATTCTACTGAGCCGCTTCACATTACAAGGCCTACTGTTGAGTCTATGCCTCGGATGCCCAAAGCATCTACTAAGCATTCAACGGTTAATCCAAATGCTAGGGCTGCCCAGAACTACTCTATTGTGGAAGATCTGGCGCAGAGTCCTTGTGCTATGTCGGCTTTAGAGGTGCTCCAGTCTTGTCCGGCTCAACGCAATGCTTTGCTCACTGCCATTGGGGCTATTGATCCAAAAAATTCTCTTCTGATTACTTTTGATATGTCTAATTTTAAGAAGAGACTCCCCCATCATATGTCTTTTCATATTAAATCATCGTACCGGAAGTGCAACATCTTTCGGACGGTTGTTGATGAGGGTGCTTCCACATGCGTGATGTCTCTCACATGTTGGAAGATGATTGGATCTCCCAAAGTTGTTCCATCTACCACTCTTCTGACTGCGTTTGATGGTCATTCTCACAGACCGCATGGTATTGTCCCAGCTTTGCCTATCTGTGTTGGGGGAAAAAATGTGAATATAGAGGTTGAGGTAGTTGATGCAAGCTTGGACTACAACCTTCTGTTGGGGAGAAATTGGATTTATGAGATGGATGCCATTGCATCCTCATTATTTCGGATTATTTGTTTCCCTCACGAAGGGAGGATTGTTACAGTGGACCAACTGGACTATCCTCCTGTAGACCCGAATGCATCTACTGACTCATCTATTCCAAAGTTGGATAATACTAAGGCGCCTGTTGAGAATTTGGGGGTTGGAATGTATTCTTCCTTGATGGGTACTTTCGATATTCCTCCTCCTACGGTGCATATAAATGAAATTTCGTCCTCCAAGGCTCCTCTTCGAAGAGATTTCTTCAGAACTCATTATTTTTCGGACCCTTGGACCTTGCCTTCCCCTACCGCCACATTAGCGGAAGGTCAAGTGGGTGGAATGGCATTTCCGATGTCTGCAGCTGAGATTTCTTATCAGTCTATTGTTGACTCTGCAAAATCCATTCTAGCTTCTCTTTCACCGGAAGATTTGGATGGAGATGTGGCTCCGACTTGGACACTTAGTTCTTCTTCTGCCCAGGATTACCTTGATACCACTCTTCCATCTGAAGAGGCCATCCTGGAAGCTATGACTGGTATAGATAGACCGTGGGATGACTTGCATCATCGGTCTTACTTTTTACCTGATTTAAGCAAAGTTGAGACAAGTTTCCAAGTCCTCAGTCTCCTGGTCCTGTTCACCCAGTCCTGAACCCTTTAGCACCAACACAGGTTTATGCTGAAGGGAACATGGCTGTGATTTCTCCTACTATCCCGGTGAACATTTCCAGGGATCCCAATATTATTGAGAATGTCTTCATCGGAGTTGAATGTTCCCGTGAAGAGATTCAGATTTACACCGAGCTCTTTAAAGAGTATAGGGATGTATTCGCTTGGTCTTATGAGGAAATGCCTTTTATAGATCCATCTATTGTCCAACATGAGATCAAGACTTACGAAAATGCTAAGCCTGTAAGGAAAAAGCTTCGTCCGGTCAATCCTAGGAAGGCAGCAGCTATCAAAGCTGAGGTGGAGAAGCTGCTTAAGGCGGGATTCATTTTCCCTGTTCTTTTGACTGAATGGGTTTCAAACCCTGTTCCCATAGATAAAAAACAAGGAATGATTCGAGTTTGCATTGATTTCAGAGACCTAAATAAAGCATGTCCTAAAGATAATTACCCCACACCATTTATCGATTAGATCATTGATGAGTGTGCTGGTAATGAGATTTTCTCCTTCATGGATGGTTTCTCCGGATATAATCAGATTACTATCCGTCCTGAAAATCAACATAAGACTGCCTTTATTTGTCCCTGGGGTACTTTTGCATACAAGAAGATGCCTTTTGGTCTTAAAAATGCTGGGGCTACGTTTCAGCGGGCCATGTCATATGCCTTCCACGACATCAAAAATATTATCGAGGCGTATTTGGATGATTTAACTACTCATTCTCGAAAGAGGATGGATCATCATGATCACCTCCGGAAAATATTTGAACGATGTCGTTTCTATAAGATTAGGTTGAATCCGAACAAGTGCGTTTTCGTGGTTACATCCGGTCGGTTATTGGGATTCATTGTGTCTAGGGAAGGGATTAGGGTAGATCCCTTCAAGGTTGAGGCAATACTTCGGTTGCCTCCCCTATCCTCTATTTGTCAACTTCAAATTCTACAAGGAAAGTCTAATTTTCTTTGGAGATTTATCGTAAATTATGCTAAAGTTACCAAGGGATTTATGAGATTGTTGAAGAAGGGAGTTCCATTTCTTTGGGATGACTTCACTCAATGCTCATTCGATGCTTTGAAAAAAGCATTGACCTCTGCTCCTTTATTGAGTCCACCTGATTATAGCAGGGATTTCCTTTTGTATCTGGCAGCAGCAGAATCTACCATTGGTATGGTTCTGGTTCAGGAGGATGATGCTCTTGCAGAGCATGTTATTTACTATCTTAGTTGAGGATTGGTAGGACCTGAACTCCGGTAGAATCCGATAGAAAATTTAGCTTTAGCAGCAGTTCATGCTGTGCAGCGACTCCGGCATTACATTATTCTACGAAAAACTTATGTTTTGGCAGCAACCAATCCATTTCAGTTTGTCCTTAGTAGGCGAGTGATTGGGGGCAAATACAATAGATGGATTGTGATTTTGCAGGAATTTGATCTTGAGTTTATGTCTGCCAAGTCCAAGAAATCATTAGTTTTCGCAGAATTGATCTCCGAGTTGCCCTGTGAGGAAGAAATTATCTATGATGAATCCTTCCCAGATGAACATTTGTTTCTTATCTCTTCACAGGATCCTTGATATGGAGATATCATTGTGTATCTTCAGACTTCGAAGTTTCCCTCTACTTTTTCGAAGGATGAGCATCGTAAGTTGCATCACTTGGCTAAGATTTACTTGATTATTGGTGATGCTTTATACCGTCGAGGGGTTGATTCAATCTTGAGACGCTGCTTAACTCTCGAAGAAGCTGAGGCTGTGCTGAATGATTCCCACAGTGGAGCTTGTGGTGGTCATTTATCTGGGCTTGCTACAGCCCAAAATATCTTGCGTGCTGGGTACTTTTGGCCTTCGATTTTCAAGGCTTGTATGGAGTCGGTCAAAAAGTGTCATCCGTGTCAAGTCTATACTCGAAAAATGCGCGCTCATCCAGCTCCGCTTTTTCCAGTCATTACTGTCGGTCCCCTTACAAAGTGGGGTATTGATTATACTACTTGTAACCCGCCTTCGGCTAAAGGTCACAAGTACATTATTGTAGCAGTAGACTACTTTACGAAGTGGGTCGAGGCTATGCCTACTTTTGGGAATGATGGTGAGACTGCAGCTCTTTTTATTTTCAACCAAGTTATTGCTCGTTTTGGTATTCCTAGAGAGATTGTCACTGATCATGGCAGTCATTTTCAGAATAGCATGATGGCTGAGTTGGCTCTAAAATTAGGTTTCCAGCAGGAGCATTCATCTCCGTATTATCCTCAAGCCAATGGGCAAGTGGAAGCTGTGAATAAATCCTTGAAGACAATTCTTCAAAGGACAATTGATAAAGCTAGATCCAACTGGCATATTATGCTATATCCTGCACTTTGGGCATACAGGACGTCAGTGAAAACTGCAACTGGCTTTACTCCATTTCAGCTAGTGCACGGGTTGGAATCCGTATTTCCCATTGAATGTGAGATTCCTTCTCTTAGATTAGCTGTTGAAATTCTTCCTAACACTTCTAGTCTTGAAGAACGGCTCCTTCATCTGGAACATCTTGATGAGCAGCGTCGGGATGCCGCCACGATGAATGAAGCACATAAAAACTGAGTTAAAGCTCAGTACGATAAGGTGATCAAACCTAGGGTTTTTTTCGGAAGGTGACCTTGTTTTGGTCTATGCCCAAGAAAAAGATGCCCTAGGGGCAGGAAATTTTAAATCTATGTGGTATGGCCCCTTCATCGTTAAAAAAGTCCTTAAGAAAGGAGCATATACCTTGGTTGATTTTGAAGGGAACGAGTTGCCGGAGCCCAGAAATGGGCTC
This sequence comes from Pinus albicaulis, assembly GCA_034641835.2. Taxonomy (NCBI): domain Eukaryota; kingdom Viridiplantae; phylum Streptophyta; class Pinopsida; order Pinales; family Pinaceae; genus Pinus; species Pinus albicaulis. The sequence continues at coordinate 244,338,665 of CM076574.1, read as the reverse complement.
TATTTGAAAAATTATTATGCCTAGGCTTCGGCCTGGCATGTTGCTTTTGTACATAGTAGTTTTGCTTTGAACATATCTGGTTGATTTTCGATCTTTGATGCGATGGTGATGTTTTTGATCTGCTTTGGCAGGTTGTGTCGGATGTCATGAGTCATTTTGGTTTCACCGATGGTGCTAGTAGACACACTCGGAATTTAGCTTCCGCGGCTTGGGTACTTCATTATCCATCCGGTCAGCTGTTAGTATCAAGAGCGGTCTGCATTGGTCTTGCTTCCAATAACGTAGCAGAATACACTGCAGTTATTTATCTACTCTCGGAGGCAATATCTTTGGGTGTTGATTCGTTGGTAGTTTTCTTGGAATCTCAGCTGGTGGTGTCGCAGTTGAACAATACTTATCGGGTTCGAGATCCATTTTTACTCCGGTTGTTCTTGAGGGTACATTTGTTGCAAAGATCATTTCAATTTTTAACTTTCATTCATATTCCTCGAGCTGACAATTGGATGGCAGACTCATTAGCTAATCAAGCACTGGATTGGCATATTAATCATTCCATACAATAAAATTTAATCATCAAATACATCATACATTTTGATACATTTGTCACATCACATCAAACATCACTGTATATATATATCATCAGAGTGTTCAAAAAACTATACAAAATTTGGATCCATAAGTCATACAAAAATTGGGCTTATGCCCCCGATCATGTTCAGTCTCAAAAAATATATAGTCATCTGATACATCATATCTATCTACTACTGAGGTCCCTGCTCAGAAGTCGTGTTCCTATAGAACATGATCGCGGTGGCAACTCGATGGAATAACCGTACCCAGTGTCGGGGTACTCCTACCACCCGTCTCTGGATGGCTTCAGGCAGATCTTCCACTGCAGCCATAGGTACTTGGCGGGTTAGTCCCTCCAAGTTCCTCTGTATAGCCTGGAGGGTCCTGTCTGAATCCACTGTATCCGCTTCGCCTCTGCGACGCTTGTGTCGCGGGAAACCCTCAGGTCGAACTGGTCCAATATCTATTTCGTGATCATTTTAAATTGTAAGTCATTTGAATCCAATCAAAAACATGTTTGTTTTCCATTTTTTCATACATATTTGAAAAAATCCAAAAAATTATATAATTCAAAAAATTGCAAACTTACCGACTGCGCCCCATGCCGCGCCTGGTGGAAGGACAAGATCTGGATCACCACGAAAGTCCATCCCGGCATAGGGATAGTCGTCCACAGTGATGATTTTTTCTCCCCACCAAAGGAAGAACTCATCATCCCAAGTGGTCCGGGGAACTTCACTTCCCCCAAATCTCTTCATCATGTCTGCCCAGCAGGCAATTCTTGGATCTCTAGGGCTGCTGATGGTAGAGATCACTTTGGGTCTCAATGCTGGTATCTTCTCGAAGAAGAATGTCATCAAAATTGTACCATATCCAAAATGATTTGTCTTTGCCTTTTGGATTGAAGTCAATTGTTGCTTCATGTTCATTAGTAGAGCTGTGCACCAATCATATATATGAGTTAAGCATTCCACTACTATACTCATTTGCGTCCTGGATGCCTGGTGTAGAGAAGCTGATCCTGCTACTCTCCCAATGGTAAAAAGGAGGATTTTTATGTGCAAGTCTCGTAGATCTTTGATAGCAATTTGAGTTCCAACTTTCTTGGAACCCTCTACGCAGTACACGTGGATGTAATCTTCCACGGTTAGCCCTCCCAAAGGCTTACCGTGCAATTCTACTGGCTCCCCCCTCTGGGAGAGTCCAGTAATAAAATATATATCTTCCACTTCGATGCGTATGGGCATCTGATCTATCATGAAACAATCTTCTTCCGGTTCCCAATAGTTCACAAGAATTTCGAGCAACCGGACATTACTCTTCATATTTGGCATTTTAAAAAACTTGAGCAATCCACAATTTCGAAGAATATTCAGTGATACTTGGTCCTGCATGACTTCATTGTCTATTGCACTGTGTTCACGCTCTCTCCATGATATGGTCATCCTGCAAAATTTCAATAATTCCTTCATTAGCTACGCATTTTTCATTTGGGGCTGCGCATACGCGACTTTATTTGTGCACAGTCGCGTGTATACGCGACTTGGTCATTACCAACCCGCGTATGCGCAAACCCGTGATTTTTAGCAAGAGATTCTACGGTGAAAATTCCTAAATTTTAATTTATGAACGGACAAAATGAATAGCAAGGATGGTTGATGAGCTTACCTGACAAATTCAGTGAAGATTGATGGTCGGTTGCTCCTGTTTTGATGAAAGAGGCTTTTTTCTCCAGAGCACTTTTTCCCAAATCAGCAATGTAACAATGAACCAAATATGAGGTAATTTGTCTATTTATGCCCAAAAAGTTGAAAATTTTCGCAAAAATTTGTTATGCTTATTTTTTCAATCTATCTTAAGCTGCATAACTCGGATGCTTGGAAGTGCTCAGATTGGTATATTTTCCGGTTCTTGATCCATGACTGCTAACCCGTCATGGCAGGTATATGATATTCACTGGCATATAGGTTAGGGAATCCACTTTCCGTTGAATTTTGCATACTAGCCTCCATTTCGATCACTTTCCATAGGGTCGATCCCATCAGGTCATGAGTATTTCACCCATTTCACTCGCCGATTATTTAATCATGACTTGGTGGTAGAGCCTTCCTTTACATGGGCTTCCTAGTTAGTTCCTCGCTATCACTTGTTGCCCATGCTGCGTTTTATGTAGGCTCGGGAGTTCTCTTTAGTCCCGCCATGACTTATGTGTTGAAGCTTCATTCTTCTTCTTCCTCACTATCATTTTTCTGGCTATTACCCTAGAGGCTCCCTGGTGTTGTTGAGTTGTATTACCGCATTGCATATTGGCTACTTGTTTATCCTAGCCTTTAGCCGACTTCATTTGGAATCGATGTTTAAGCCAACTTTTGACCTTGACTATCTGTACAAGTTAACCATTGCATGCACTTAGCTATCGCGACTTGACACCCTTTTACCCATGGATGGAACATTCCTCTGAGTATCGCTTACCAGTTTCCGCCACCTTGCATTGAGCATAGGATCGTTCCAATCCCAAGAACTAGTGCATCTGTTTCTTGATACTCGTTCTATCCATTGTACCATAGCATTCTTTTATTCTTTTTCAGGCTTATTATATGAAAAAGACAAAAAAAATTAAATATAACAAAAAGAGCGGGAACGGGATGTATCTTCGTTGTTTTGATGGCAGTACAGAGTCAGTTTGTCGCCCTTGAACAAAGCACATATACCTATATATATTTCCTTCATTTGGGATGGTTCTAGTTTTGACCTAGGTTCAGCCTTTACCATGTTTCACTTGTCAGTTCTCCCCCGGTTGGTTATCTCTTCCAATCATATGGAGAGTTTGTTTTGCCTCCTGCAGGACAGACTTATACAGTGTCATTTTTTACTGCCATGGTCATCACAGAGTCGTGCTTTTGTTCAAGGGAAGTCTAGCCTGAGTCGGCCATTCTGCGGTGTCTCTTGACTCATTATTCAGTCGGCCTTCCCGGTCTTGTCAGTATCATGTTCTATCACATCAGATGCTTTGATCTTCTGCTCGTGCTGGTTTGAGAAGGTCCCCATTGACTTCTTGCCGGTGGGTTTGTCTCTTATCGACTACGACACATTGCTCTGAGAGCAAACCTAGAGCCGCACCTTGGGCCTATTTCCATCATTGATAGGTGACCTCGTGCTCATCATTTGATCATCATCATGGGTCTTTGACTGAGTGGTTTCCCCTGTGTTCGACGTCAACACACATTATCACACTTGGGATTCGTGCAGTACCTTGATTTCCATTTGACCCTATCGGTGGATTTCTCGCCTCTGTGTCAGCTTTCATTATTGGTTGGTTCAGAGGGTTTCTTCCATGCGCTAGCTTCATCTTGTGCATGTCGGAAACGTACTTCGGTTTTGGTTCCATCACTCTACTTCGTCTGATTCCTTCCAAATCTTGGCTTGCGGGTTACACTCGCGCTGGACTGATGTGGGATGCCTTAATGCCTTCCTTCCAGCAGATCTTTTCCCATCGACTCCGACTCATTGCTCTGGGAATAAGGTCTAGAGTCTTTTTGTTAGTACCTTAGGGTTTGCAGTCATCAGTGGCAGACTCTTCGCTATCGATAGTGGGGATTCATCATTGCCTCCTGATTGGTAGATTCTTTCAAGTGTTCGACTTCAACTCATTTATTCACACTTGTTAGATTGTACTGGGGCACCTTGACGCTCATTTTCATTATTGGTGGGTTGTCTCGCGTTGGTTAATGGTATACATCATTGACCGGTAATCCAACGATTTCTCACATGGTCGACTTCAGCTCATTTATTCCCATTGTGTAGAATTGTGCCATAGTGATCGGTGAAGACCTCGGGTTGCATCAGCATTTCTCGGTTCACTTTTGACAATCCATTCAGTTTCTGCCAGTGATGCTGTTCACCCTTATATGTTGCAGTGTCAGTACAGCAACATCCTATATGTTGGCTCCCGAGTTGCGTGATTGTATCGTTTGTTCCACCTCTTATGATTTGGTACTTGGAGATTCAGTTACTTATATGATCAGACATCCAGTTTCAGCATCATTGATCAGCTTTCTATATATGTGATACTTGGACATTGATTCAGACTTGTACTTCCGGGCCATGCTCAGATGATTCATTGTGTACTTTCAGTTCAGCTATACTTGTATACATTTTGGATCTATTTTGTACTTTCCATATGATGTATTTTTTACTGAGCATGGGTATGCCCGCCTCAGCATGAGTTGACTCTCTGTTTTCTTTCATTGGTTTTTGGCAGGCTGAAATCTGGTGAAGTCCTCTCTTGTCCTTGCGAAGTTCTTTCTATGTGCATAATACATTTCGTCCATCATGTACCCCTTCTGACCTCATGTATTAGGGGGCATCTGTTATAGCATCATTTTTCACCCTCAGGTGATTCGTGATTGTCTTTATGGCTTTGGGCACCCATTCCTACAGACTTGAACAAATTCACTAAAAAACAGTGTTAAAATTCCCATACGCAGGTATGCCCAGACTTTTCCGTGTGTATACGCGAGTCCACATGTACTTTTCTGCGTATGCCATTAAAACCATTAAAAATATATATAAATTCCCTATTTTCGGACTGGGTTGATGGTTACTCCAGTAGTTCAACCACCCCAGTACGTGGCCAACTGTTTCCAACTGACTGAAACTACTTTGAGGGAGTATAAAAGCCCCTCATGGCATGGCCTAAGGGAGAGAGAAATTTTATAGACATTATACTCTGTTGGAATCCCAGTTCAAGTCTGATTCCCCGTGCCTCCTGCACTTTCCCAGATTTATACAGGAAACCCTTGTTTCCTGGAGATGTTCATCCATTTATATGCCATCTCGAGTGCACAAGTCTTGAGAGTTTCTTAGCGAGGCAAGGGCGGGACGAATCCGGACAACAGTCTGCTCGAAGATCGTGGAAGGATTCAGGTGATATCTCCACTCTTTATTTCTGTACATGCTGTTCATAATAATGAAGAACCATCTTGTTCCTGAACTTCTGTGTTAGTATCTATTTGTATATGTGGAAAGATTGATTATTAAGCAGTTATTATCGTTTATATCATATTTCACATGGATTACACTAACGTTTAGGAGAAATATATGCTGTACAACTAGGTTTCCTCACATGTTCTTTCTTGTTTTCCAGGTTGAAGGAGGAAGAAAGGTTGTTGGGGGTTTGGACCCCATGGGATCTACATCGAATGTAGGACTATGAGTGAGTTCTGCTATCGTTGTTATCTAGTTTTTTGCATTCAAGTATGGTTGTGTGTGAGTCCTTCTGAATGGCATGCCCTGCTCTGTGGAGGTTTTGATCCAACAAACCTCTAGGGTGATTTTCCCCGAAACATGCATACATAACTGAAATTTTATTATGTACAAATGAATGTATGTCTTACTAGGTCAAGAAGTCAAGCCACTTCTTACCAAGCCACTTCCATGGTGAATTTTGTTGCTGAAAATATTCTTCATGTGTAACATATGTTCTCATATCAATTATGGAATCTTTGGTTCCACTTTTTCCAGTATTTCTATCCTCTTGCTTCAAATGCTTGGGATGATTAGTTGGATGCAATGCCCAACATTGGGAAACAAAATGTCCCTTTCTCTGGCAATGTGTGCAAGTATTTTTCACCTTTTGAGGAAATTTCCTTCAATTCAACTATTTCCTGTATGCCTTCATCCTCTTCCAGCATTTTTAAACATCATGGTTACACAGACCACAATATGCACAACAATTCTTTCTTCCTTTCACGCATGCAGATTTTTCATGCTTATCAGAAACATAATCAACTTGAATGTGGGAACATTTATAACTCAAATTCTACTTTGCATGCCCATATTTTTTTCCTTCATGAGGAGATTAAATTGTATACGTTCCAGCTTTCTCTTGAAGACTAACATTAGTGTTCATGTCTTGATAGCTGTCTGAACTCTCATGCTCGCCATAAGTTGCATGTCTACAAACATCTTGCTGCAACATAGGCTTCAAAAAATGGAAATGAACTTGAAAACAATCTTGACATGTTTGTAGTTTAAAACTTGGAACAAAAGTTCTTTTTGAAGTTGTCTCAAATGCCTTCATGGCTATAGAGTTTTTGCCATAAGATTGAACATAGCCTAGACCAAAATTCTTAGGTCTTTCCTCAACCAGAATAGGATCAATCATGCCTTATGCATGTTTGCCTAAACCCTTTCCTTCATATCCCATTTTAAACATTAACTTGGACCCTATACCTCTAGTGTGATTTTCAAATGAACCTACACATCTTTCTAAAGAGGAAATTGAAGAAAAATATGAGTGATTTACCTCTGCTTCAAGCATGTTATTGGTTAAGGCCTCTTGGGCTTGATGGAGCTGCATATCCATCTCATGCAATATTTGAAGAAGTCCTTCTTTCTCTTGATTCATAGCAACCAAATTCTCATGAAGTCTAGATATTTCCTTTCTATCTTCAAACATAATCTGCATTCTATCCTTCAGGATGTATAAGCCTCGCTTCATGTATTCATCAAAGAATCTTGTTAAGGAGGAGGATTTTGAAACCTCCCTTGATGAATTTTTTATTATGAAAATGAAATAAAGAACTTCAAAAAAATTCAAAAATATTTCAAAAACAATTAACAAAGCTTCTTAGCAACATGGCTGTAGAGTCAAGCTCTTCTTCAAGTAGCCTTTTGCAAACAAAACCTCTTATGCTTCAAGGGTTTCCTTGAGGTCCTTTGGGTAAGGAAGATGCCATCATCCCTTCTTCCTTCTCACCCTCTTCTGGAATTAGCTAACAATAGCTTTCCCTTCACCTCTAGCAAACTCAAACTTGTAAGCAACAATCAATTTTCAAACAGTAAAATTATTTGCACTTTTAAACACCTTTCAAGTCAAACAAGCAACCTAGTGCAATGTCAATCAAGCAACCATATGCTCCAATACCAAATTGATTAGAATATGGGTGGATAAATTGAAATTATTATGCGCAAGAACCTCCCACTCAGTTAAACAAATAAAAGATCTTTCTTATACATGACTTGTGTGGAAATGAATACTTGAAACAATTGTATGTTTTTTTAACTGTTTAAGTGCTTTAAGAACATTTTTTTTTGCTGATATTAAGCATGTGAAACAACCATATAATGTGGCAAATAATAATCGACACATAAAAACAAATTTAATATAGGTTTTCACCCGAATATCATGGGCTACGTCTCCTTGAGCCTTTGTCAACTGAATTGGCTCTTTGGTATTATGATGGAAAATTTATTTTACAAGTTACAAACTCAACTCCAATGGCTATATAAACTAAACCAATGGGTTTATAATACCATTTGTATCCCTGGAATGGCTAAAATATCTCTGAAGATGAACCTTAGTTCCCTTAGACTTGACGCATTCTGTCAGTGTCCTTAAGCTTCCTTGAGCTTCTCTGTGGCACTAAATCCCTCAGAATCCATTTTCTGTCCCTGAAACCATTTCAAATGTATCCATCATACATCATACACCCAGAATAGGATGTTCATTTTCTCCAAATGATCATTGGATCCCAAATCTATACCTCCATCCACTGTTGGCCCTAGGCTTCCCGAAACTTCCCTATGGATTTCGACCTTCAAAAGTCTGCAAATGGCTCTGAAACTCCTTTAATTAGATTCCAAATGTCCAAAATATTTAGAATAGACTATTCAATTGCAGATATTGACATTCGGTTGCTCCGGTTTTCGCCTTCAACACTTGGTGGCACCCCTTGGCTCTAGATTCACTGAAAACTTCTCTAAAGAATATCGAATTTCAAAAGTTCTCAAAAGATTATGAAAACTCAATAAATTGATTTAGAAGTATCAAAATAATCTGAAATTACTATCGGTTTGCTGAGAATGGATACTGGCTGCTCTGGATAGGCCTCATTCTCTTGCTGGCACTAGGCGGCCCTAGTGGCCCTTGTAACTTCTCTGAATAAATTCGTCCTTCAAAATTCCTCTACAGGCTCTGAAAACCATACCATTAGTACCATAATTTCTGAAAATTCCAAAATTGACTATTGGATTCCTGAATAAGGCCTCTAGCTGCACTGGTTAGGCCTCAAACTGCTGTTGGCCCATGGTGCCCCTAGTGGCCCCTTGAAATTATATGAAGCAAAAACCTTGCTCAAAAGTCCTCTAATGGCTCTGCAACCCTCACCAATTATTCTGTAATGTCTGAGATAGTTGAAATTGACTATTCACACTCTCATAATGGTCGAATATAGCTCAAGATAGAGCCTAAACAATTTTTTCCCAGTGACCCCTAAAAATCCTCCACTAAATGTGGAGAAATTGCACTTAACCCAACTAAAATCGAAATTTCCGCCAAAAATGGTGCATTGGACAACTATATCGCTAGGTTAACTGTAGATTTTTTTTTTCGGGTGTTTAGTGTTCAACACATGACGAACCCCGTCCCGCAATAACCGCAACGGTTGGGCAGAACTCCGCTTAGACTCCGAGATAAGGATCTAGTTTGGAGTTCGAATCAATGATTGAACACAACCATTTGATTAAGCGCCTGTTGGAATAGGGTCTCCTACAACTGCGAGTTTTTTCCATTTTTGTATATTTTTTTAATATTTAGTGTAACGCAGGGGTTTTGGGGTGGGTCAAAGCCCCTAATGCATTGTAACGGGTCAAGGGTAGACTAAGAGTCCACAAACCACATGAGTTTGCAGACCATTGGATGCGTAGGATAAATTAGTATAAATACATGAACCTTTTTGAGTCTTAGAGAGAAGAAGATAGAGATTGATAATAGTGGAAAATTGTTAGATATGTTTGGGTTGCTAGGGTAAGGACTCCTGCTGGCTGTGTGCATGGAGATCCTCAGTCCTGCAATGTGCTGACCCTGCTGGTTGTGTGCACAGGCTGTGTTGGATTGTATTGGGTTTGAAGGCTAATATATGTGAATTTGGTTAGAGTACCTCTAAGTTATCTAAGTTTATGTAGTACTGTTGATGTGAACTATTGAATTTGTTACACTTACTGTTGGTTTTTTTGCTGCGAATTTGTCTTTATTATAACACGGAGTATTAATGTGATTTATTGTTCCTATGCTTATGGTATTATATATGATAGTGATGATGTGAAAGTGTTGATTAGATGTATGATTGATAAGTAGCTCTGTTAACTGTGGACTATACTGATTAGTGAACCTGTGAATAGCTTAGTTTTATAGCTACGAGAGTATCCTTGTTGATTACTTCGATTATAGTTGTTGTACTGATAGATTGGTATCACGAACGTGGATGCAAAGGTACTTAGTAGATATGAGCTCTAAGATATAGGTCTGTAACTAGATCTATTAGATACGAAGCTAATAAGATGGGAACGCAGCTCTTCTTGACTTACCTTCTCTCTCTCAGGGTGTGGGAACCTGGTTCTAGCACCCTGCCATACTACTTCGGGTGAGACTTTGGCCTATGCAAGAAGGTCCCTGCTGAAAGGGCCAATGGTATAGGGGTTTGTTGGCAAACCTTAACCTCCGTATCTAGGTCAAGACCCCTCAAGCCAAAAAATGGTTCTGTTTCCAGGACCAGGATCATTTTGAGAGAGAGATTGGGTAATGGCAAGAGAATATTGGAAACATGAGAAGAAAGAAATTGAAGAGTGGTTCGAAAAAAAAATTCAAGAATTTGCAATAAAATAGAATTTCAACACAAGGTTGACGGTGGAAAAGTGGAAGAATAAGTACATTTTCACAGAGATCTACGAAATTTTCTTTGTGACATTTGCGACCGAGCTTCCAGAGTGGCTTGCAAGGCTCGTAGATTTCCAAAAGTGTTGGAAGGATGAACGGGTCACACAGTGGACTCCAGAGTTGATCCACCAGTTAGAAAAAACTGATAACACCATCACTTGTATGGTAGATCACTGGGTGGACAGTGTGCTAGGAGGGTTTGTGACAGAGTTTGCCATTGATTAATTCGTTTCCTATTCTGAGGCAGCACGAAGGTTCTTCAAGGGTTTCTGGGGTAAGTTTCTGAAAACCTTACCATTTCTGATTGAGATATTACTGTGTGAAAAGAGCGTTATGTGCATCCACACAGAGTGAATGAGCTTCAATCAAAGTGAGGGTACAACATGCAGTGGTAAATAATACAGAAATAATAAAGAAGGAGATCGATCTATCTATAGTCCAGTAAGAAATTATGCTGCGTAGAGTTCTCCGTCTACGCCACAGTCGAACCCTCATAAGGGTAAGAACTCACTGCTTCCAGCATCAGAAGACAATATGGCCTCGCACATGAATCTACCCACCTTCAAAGGAGTAGGGGATGAATATATGGATCGGTTCTGGTTAGTCGTAGGGTCAGTATGGACTACGCAGATTGTATCTAGTGACGCGATGAAAAGAGCACAACTATCCCTTGCCTTTGAAGGAGGAGCCTTGGACTGGTATATGGGATACATCGACCAACATGCGAATGAAACCATTGAATAGATTAAAAATTCCTTGAAACAACAGTTCAAGAAGCCCAAGTCCTCCTCTCAGATACTGAACGATCTGAAGGATATCAAGCAAGGAGCGTCCAAATACATATGGGAGGTTGACCAACAGTTAAAGAAGGTAATTAGAGAAGGAGGATTTTTTTACGATGACAGGTAGCACATGGAGTGGTTCACTGGTATGATGCTACCCCACCTACGCATACTAATGGGACATCAATCCATTGAATCACAGGAAAAGGCCTTGGAGATTTTGATGAAGCTAGAAGCTACGCCAAGAGATGATATCCAGTTAGGAGTGCAGCAGATACAAGGCCAACTAGAAGAAATGCATATGGAGACCCAGAATCTGCGGAAGGAGCGAGGAACGGAGGCTAGCCTTGAAAGATGGTGCATACGATGAGGGGTGAATGGACATACCAAGGATAATTGTACTCTGCTAGCATATTACATGCATACTGGGGGACCCGGTCCATTGCAACCTAGGGAAGCTGCAGGGCCAAGTGGACCGGTGCTTTGGTGAAATGATTGTCATGTTGCTGGGATGTACAATACCAATGACTGCCCCTGCCTTGCCGCATATGTCCTAGAAATAAAGCAACAATGGTGTAGGTTTTGTAGATCTGTAGGCCATGATGAAAAGAACTGTCGGACGTATTATCTAAATATAGATTGAGGAAATCTATATAGGATACAGTCGGATCCGTCCTTACCAAGATCCCCCTCAGGCATCGGTGGCTCCTCAGCTCGAGGCAGGGGAGGGGGCCGAGGTGGAAGCATGGGTAGAGGGAGAGGACAACTGATTTTCTATAAATGTGGGGAAATAGGGCACTTTGCAAGGGACTACATGAACCCTGCGAGACAATCCTGTAGATACTATAGACAGCTGGATCATGTGATTGAATATTGCCCTATTTTTATGGCCAAGATGCAAGAGAAGTAGCAGACACCTATGCAGAATATAAAAAGGGTCAAGGCAAAACCTTGAGATGAAGGACCAAGTGTTAATGTTATAACACGTAGCGGCATGGCCACTGGAGGAGCTGCAGAGAAGGCTGAGGCGGAGCCTCTCATCCATAAAACGACCGTTAAACAAGAAGGTTTGGACTTACAGAGAGAAAAGGAAACCTTTGTCGCAACTCGCCAAGTTTTTTTCTAAGGTTGAGGCACCTACTCCTTACGCCCTTGCAAACCCCAAAGACAATGATGAGGTCAAACCATTCCTGCAGGTACGTATGAATTTGTTACACAACCAAAGGGCCGTAGAAAATATCCAAGCCTTTATAGACAGTTGTGAAGAAAAAACAACCCCAACTATGGAATTTAAGGTTGTGCACAAACTATATAAGTATAAGAGACACACTGGCAAGGAGATGCGGTTAATCGCGCAGTTTGGTGACTATGATATGGATTAGGTTATTTTGGACTTGGGCTCAGATGCGAATGTACTACCTAAGAAAACATGGCAGTGAATGGGAGAACCTAAGTTAGAATGGTCCACTATCCAGCTGCACATGGCTAATCAGCAGAAGATCATAACCTTGGGAAGATTATCAAAGATCATGGTGGACATCGCAGGGGTCAAAGTTCGAGCTGATTTTGAGGTCATTCAGATTGGAGAAGATGTAGACCCCTATCCTGCGCTCCTAGGATTGGACTGGGCCATTGATATGGGTGGTATTATCAATTTGCAGAAAAGAAGCATGGTGTTCGAAAGTGAAGGGACACGCGTGATTGTACCACTCGACCCTGCAGAAGGAGAAAGGTATACAGAACCAGTGCATGAGGAAGAAGAAGTGGATCACATCTGTAATTTAAATGTGAGATACAAATACTGGATCAATCCTATGGCCGATGGTATGCTTTGCTGGGAAAGAGATAGCAAATTCTTCTCCAACTCCGATGAGGAAATGGAAAATTGGAAAAACTGGTTGCATGATATCTCTACGTTGCGCTACCTACGAATTACAAGGGTCTTCTACTGAATATCTTTAGAGGTAAGAGAACTGCCCTAATTTGATGGTTCCAGTAATATAAAAGAGTTTTTGCGAACATTCGAAGCTGAGGTGCCCAAAGAACGAAGGTTATGGGCTCTTAATCTAGCCATGCGCGCAACACCTGCAAGATGGTGGGACACGCATAAGGGGGCATTCCAAGAGTGGGAGGAATGTTGGGATATGATGGTCCTATGATTCGAACCTCCGGCCGACGTGCACGTCAAGACATTCCTTGGCCCAGGGGATCCACATGGACATTTGTCTGACTGGATGGATAAATGGTGTGATCGTACTACAGAAGAATGGGTTCACTTGTTTATTCATGCCTTGGGGCCAATCCCCACCGCATGGTACCTAGATGCAGAGCTACATCAACGCACCCACTAGTGGGAAACCTTAAGGGATGAATTTTTGGGGACATTTGGGTTAACAGGTGAAGCTCTGCAGGATATCGATACCTTTGTATTTGGTTAATCCAACCCCTACACAGCATACGAAATACCCACATAGGAAACACAGATGCGGGATATTGTTAATTGTCGCAATATAGCTATAGAAGAGTGCGACGAGGATCTGTGCAATATCTCTATCCCAGAATCAGAGGGGGAGCACATAGTTGCGGGACCTCCATTACAGACTGTGGATGTGACAAAGCCTCTGAATCTACGGGAAGTAAACATTGGCACGGTAGAGCAACCTAAGTTCACTATATTTGGGGACTACTGGGATGATGACTCTATAAGAAAAGTTACTGAATTGCTCACAGAATATCAATACTTATTACCAACCAAGTTTTCGGAGCTGAAATGGATCAAAGGAGACCCAGGGGTTATGCACCTCATGCTAAAACCAGATGGGCGCCTTCAAAAGAAGTGGCCTTATCGAATAAACCCTAAGTATAAGTAGAATATTATGGAAGGAATCGATAAACATTGACGACAAGGGTTGAGGGTGGATCCTGCGAAAGTGGTCGTTATCATCAATCTGGAAATACCTACAACTGAGAAAGAACTACGTTTGATCCTTGGAAATATGGGTTACTAAATAAACTTAATTCAGGGATACGCACTACTCACAACACCTTTGGAAAAGCTTCTTAGGAAGAATGCTTCATTGCTTTGGTATTACGAGTGCCAGAAGAGCTTTGAGCTACTCAAGGTAAAGATGATATCTGCACCTATTCTTATTTTTCCCAATTGGGAAAAGGTATTTCATCTTCATGTTGATGCTTTGGGGATTGGCCTGGGAGTGGTCCTTACATAGCCTAACACTGATTACCCACTCGCATTGGCTAGTCAAAAACTCTTGAGTGAGGAGCGCAATTATGCCACCATAGAGAGGGAATGGTTGGGCATGGTCTATACCCTGCAGAAGTATCAACACTATCTGTTAGGAGGACACTTTAAGATGTTTACAGATCATTCGACTTTCAAGTACCTGGTGAATAAGCCTGTGTTGGGGGGGTGGGGAAGTTGTAGAAGGCTATTGATGTTTCAGGAATATGATCTTGAAGTCATAGTCAAGCCAAGGAAGTTGAATGCTACACCGGATCACTTGTCCCAAAGTGATATGGGCAAGGAACCCACTAACTTGGAGAAAGGATTACCTGATGCATAGTTGTTCGCCATTAAGGTCATTGATGCACAATTCGCTGATATCATTCAGTTCCTGACTACAGGCATGGCACCTATAGAATATTCGGTACAACAAAAGAAGGAGTGGGTTACCCTACCAGCGTATTTTACGGTTATCGCAGGCCATTTATATAAACTAGGCATTAACGACATACTTCGCAGATACATTTTGGGGCATGAAAGGCACACTACATTGGTAGATTCTCATGAAGGCATAGAAGGAGGTCACTACACAGGCAAAGCAATGGCACAAAATATCTTGTGGGTTGGGCTATGGCGACGTAGAATTACATTTGGAAGGAATAGGCTCAAATTGCAGCTGGTGCGTTGAGAGTGCAAGAGGTATGCTCAAAGAATAGGTGTGCACTAGAAGCGCAGGGGTACACTGAGCACACCTAGGGTGCGAAAACTAGCCGTTGGAACAGTCAAATCAGGTAAAATGAAAAAAATACCATTGGATGGGGCAGGCGGCCGACGTTTAATGAGGTGATTTATGGAGATTTTTTATCGTTTACTTGATGGTAAGTTCCACGTGAAATATACCCTACCATTGGGCGATCGTAAAAGCTATAAAATAGGAGGGCTAGGTCAGACAGGGTTTCCATATCGGTTGAATAGCTCATACTTAACATGTTTATCCTGGACGAAATTGTGTTGTAAGAATTTCTGTGCCTATGGCATCTGTTTCATGTTTGATAAACCTGCTCCCTCTAACAGTAGCAGTCCCAAGTTTGAATTTCGCACCAAAATGATGACTACGAATCCTGATGAAACATAGGAACCAATAATCTTGGCAAAACAAGGCATTGAGGAAGTGGTGGAGATTGAGTCTGAAGCTAAAGAATTTTTCTCCACCTCGGTCATAAAGAAGGGCAAGGAGAAATCAAAAGGCTCAGGGAAGCCCCTGAAACCTGCAAAATGGGTTGGGGAAAGCCTCGTACTTCCCTGTGGAACATAAAATCCCCAAAGGCGACGCACCAAGCGCGTGTTGCTCAAGAGGAGGCCTAGCCTTCCAATCCAATCAACTAGTTACCTCCCTTTTTTCAATCGAGTAGGACCTCGATGCGCACGCCGAAGAACCTCGATGGCCTGATCACTTATTTGTAGATGTCGCTGACCCTAGGAGAGGTCCCTATCATTGGTGAACCTGTTGGGAAGCTTCATGAGATCAAATTCGACGATCACGACTTGGCTATTTTGGAGGCCTTCCCTGAGCTGGCGCCTGAATTATATCTTGACACAATTCAGGCAGACAATGGGATCAAAAAATTTCCTCAATGCTGGGTGCATGGATTGGCCGGGTCTAGGCTCCTAAACTTGGTAAGGATGCCACACTTTGGTCACTAGAATGTCACGGACCAACTAGCCCGACAATTTCTTGCCCTAATTCATGATGGTTGCCTGTGGATCCAGGACAGGATCCCCATCGATGCTACATTGGTTGACAAAATTACTGGCCTTCCCATGCATGGTCCCAACCCTCTGGAGTGCATGGATAAAATGTATGAGGCAGAAATTGTTGAGTATGTGTGCAAGACCTACCATGTGGAGCACAATACTCAGGCTTTTATAATCAATTATATCAGTGACCAAGGCACGTATTTGGGCATGATGTTGGTGGCATGCAAAATGATGAGAAAATATCAGGTCACCTCTGTCCCAGTCTATGTAGTTCAGTTAGCAGGCCAATGCGGGAAAGGGGTATGTTTTAACTGGGCCCAGTATTTGTGTGATGAGTTTCTAATCAATGTCCATGGGTCCAAGGAGCAGGTTATTGCCTTTTTTTATTCCTGGTTACTATTCATCGTAGCGTTGGTTGCCTGGGAATCCCATGCGAAGTTAGTCTGCCCTCAGACATGTGCGAAGGGGCTTGCTATGCACACTTATGGGATTCTAAGGATCCACAACGTCTCGAGGAAAACCAAGTTTTCTGGGTCCTCTTTCAGAGGAGCTTGGCTGTAGCCATTAACTCCCAACTACGGTTGTCCCCTGCCATGTATGACAGATACAAAGGCATTACGGCATTTCAGATCACTGTGCACAATGTCCAGATCAAGTCACACCAGGATAAAGCCTGGACGTTTCTCCCTTATATGGTGGCGGATGAAGAAATTGACAACGTCATTGTGCTCTAGCCTCCTAACTGTAAGATTGGCTTCAAAATTGGTGCAAAGGGTGTCGAAGGAACCAACACATCAAAAGTCACCCCCTCCGTCATCATCAAGGATACCAGAGGTGTGACCAAGAGTACTAGACAAGATACAGGCGCGACCGCACACAAGGATGCACAGTAGAAGAAGAACCTTGAGAAGGACGTCGAGGCAGATAATTAGGTAGATTCGCAGCCAGACCTGTGCATAGAAGGACTGGACGCAGGAGGACCTACCTCCCCCCACGGCAGAAAGCGAACAAGTGAGCCTGTCAAAACGCCTCGCAAGAAGCAGCGCTCTCAATGGACGGAGTGAGACGAGACAGTCATGTTGACTAACAAAGACCTTGAACAAATTTACGATGCGGTCACTCTAGCCGCAGAGGACAGGTGGGTAACCTTAGAGGAGCAACAGAAAGCTGTGGTTGACACAATCCAGGGCGAGCTTCATGTGCTACAGTTGAAGACAGATACATTGCATTAAAAATTTGGAACATTTCCATGTGATAGGCTTTAACCATAACTATGGAGGGTTATGTTTTGCACGTCGATTTTTGGCCCGTGGTTCCGGGGCTATGGCCATATGGGGGGTTGGCCCTCGGGTCTGGCCCCCCTCTGAGCCCCAAATCGTAATTCAACACACGTTAAATTAATCACACAAACAATACAGTTAAGAACCAATTAGTAGCTTGTATGGTCAGGCATGTGTGTGCGTGCTCAGGGGTCATGGGGTCAACCCCAGTGGAGTCCGACCAAAATTTTAATACACCAAACTTGGGCCACGTAGCAACCTCTAATTGGCTCCTCAAAACCACAAATAGTCCAACTTCAAATTACATGCTGACACTTGTTGATATTCGATTGGCCCAGAATGAATATTCTAGGGAATATTCCAAGAATATTCTAGGGAATATTCCAAGAATATTCCAAGAATATTCCCTGGAATATTCTCTTTTTTTTAATATTCGAAACCCAGTCAAACTTGGTCAAAGGCCAAAAATTGTAGTTTACTGGACTTTTCAAATCGCGATAACTTCTTCATATGGTGTTGGTTTTTTGAACCGTTTACGGTGCCGAAATCAGGAAGATGAGATCTATCTGATAACTTAGGTTTGACACACTTTCAAACAATTTGAAATTTGAGCTATCACTTAGGTCCTTGATCCAAATCTGATCATTATGGGTGTTTCCTATCACGATTTTACTTTCTCCCCCTTCTATTGTCGGTTGTGTCTATGATGTTCCTTCAGGTTCTACTTCCAAATTCTCTAGATCTTGGTTTGAGATATTATTTTGGACCAAAGGGTGATTTTATTTTGGATTAGGTTCTCCTTCAATATTTGATTCATTTTTTTCTCTTTCATTCCCTTTTGAAATTTGTTCATTGGATTTTGGAGGTTCTCCTTCTTTGTATGGGGCTTCAAGCTCTATATTTTCCTGTATTGTAGAATTTCAAAAGGGTTTGTTGAAGTTCCTATTTCTCCATGTGGGGTTTGGATTTGATGTGATTTTCCCTTTATTTTCCCCTTTTTAGTTTAGTTTTCCATTGTTCTTCTTATTCAGGTATTGTACTTTCTCCTTTTTCAAATTGCTTTTTTTTGCAGTCTATTGCAAAATGGCCATATTCATGACAAATTTGACATTTAAATGGGAGCTGATCATAATCAATGGTTTTTTGATGAATCCATTGTCATTGGGTCAAATTTATTTCGTATGGAAACCCTTTTAAGGTCCACCTCAACATAATTTTTTTCATAAGTAAACTAGCATCTCTTCAGCTTGGCATGATCCAAGTATTTACCCAATCCATTCCTGATTACCTTCAAGTAATCATCATTCCAACATGAAAATGGTAACCTGGGGAGTTTTATTTATCTAGGTCAAAATCTAAAGATCAAGAGTTCAAACATGTTCCTCTATTTTCAAAATAACATTTGCCATTCTTGAAAATCACATCTCTATCCTCCTTAAAACTGAACAAAAAGGAAAAATACTCATGTCCACATGCATAAAACATGATTTGTCCCTTCATCACTGATTTTCAACTGTTATTAATCCAATGATCTATAGATTTTTGGCATGGAAACATAACTATAAGTTGATGCACGAGTGCTCGATATGTGAATCTCAAGATCGATCTCTAGAAAAAATATGGAGACACAACTGATGGAATGTTCTATGCCTTTTAGACAAAGCATGATTGTTTATCAAAAGTCTTCAAATTTTTCCACAAATAGGATACCAAAGCCATGTGTGCATAGCGAAACCCTCACAATCAGTTGAAGACCTAGGGTTTTTTATGTGTGAAAATATTGACATTAGGAAATATTGCAATATTATCCTACCTAACATAGTAGATGGTGTATTTTGGGATAGCAGGTGAGTCATCTAGAAGGGGAAAGATTCCATTCCTTGGCTTTTCTAAAGGAAATATTAACATGGTTGGAGGTATTTTATTTGTATCTAATCATATATGGTCATATTATTCTTAGGTTTCTAGTGAAACCTTGATTATTTCCTTAATTGGTTAGGGAAAACATAATTAGACAAGAGGGGATTTTGGTAGAGGTTAGGGCGGGGGGGCCAAGAACATCTTCGTAGCACTAAGAAAAGTTAATGAGAGACCACTTGATAGATTATTTTTTGGACTTGCAGAGGATTGTGCCTTTATAGGAATTGTTTAAAAGTTTCAATCACACTAGGACAACATTATGGAAAAGCTAAATCCCATTAGTCTTATTATGGACCCCATATTCATGCTATAGTGAACCATTATAAAGTCGAGCATTTGGCCAACATTATGGAATCATCTCATATGATCTTTAATATTTCACTTTCTATTTTCTTTGGTATTAATGTTATTGATAATTTTATTTCTTTATTAACATTAAGTAGATGTGGGTTGGAAGCCATGAACATGAGGACCTCAATTATGTTGAAATGGAATTTGGGGTTAAGCAACCAGTGATAACCATGGTAGAGAATTTTATAGTGGATTTTGAAGCTTGTCTAACCTATCTAAAACTCTACTTCACACCCTTAGAAACCTATGATTTGATAATAGGTGTGGACTACTTAGAAACCCATTAAGCTCTCTTTAATTACTTTCATAAAAGGATTCATTATGTAAATGATGAAGGCAAATTGGTAGTGATTTAAAGAATCAAATGCTAGGTTTCTATTTATTTAATTTTTGAAATGATGGTACATCAACATTTAAGTAAGGGTTGTAATATTTATGTAGCTAAAACTCTTAGAAAGAATAGTAATCCTACCCTAAAATCCTATACTTTATTGTTGGAATTTGAGGATATATTTTCCTTCAAAATTACTTAGGATACCTCTTGTTGGAGAGGTTAATTTTATTTTTACCCTTAGGCCTAGAGTGGAAAATATATGCAGGAAATCTTATTGAATCATAGTACTAGAAGCTAAATAACTTGGTACTTAACTTAAAGAATTATTATATCTTGAAATGATTATGTTGAGTGTGTCTCCTAGGAGTGCACTATTAATTTTTGTCAAGAAAAGGTATGGAACTCTTTGGATCCACATTGGTTTTAGCGATTTGAACATATCTATAGTAAGTAATAGATACTCAATTCCTCAAATTAGTGACCTATTTTATCAATTGAAGGGAGCTTCAATGTTGTCTAAGATTTTCTTATGTTCTAGGTATCATCAATTCAATATTAAAGGGGAATAGATTCATAAAACTACCTTCCATGCTCAAATTAAGAATTACTAATCCATTTTAGTACCTTCGAGTTAACCAATTCCCTTGCAAAGTTTACGAATCTAATGAAAAATGTATTCCACAAATATTTCGATGACTTTGTGCAAGGTTTTCTTTATGATGTCCTCATAGATTCTCATAATGAAAGAGAACACAAGGAACATTTGAGACTCATTCTTTAGTATCTTCATGAGCATAAGTTGTATGGGAAATATCCAAACACACATTATTTCATAAAAATATTCACTATCTAGGGCTTGTGATTATGTTGGAAAGTATAGTTGTGGATCCTGGTAAGATTGAAGGAATAATGGAATGGTCGACAATAAATAATGCTTAGGAGATACATAATTTTATGGGGTTGGTCAAATATTATGAGAGGTTTATAGAAGTTTTTTCAAAATTCACTAACCTCATTACCTCTCTCCAACAGAAGGGGAAAATGTTTGAGTGGAAAAAGGAATGTGAGTCTATGTTTATGGAATTGAATAAGCACTTAATTTGTGCCCCTATTCTTAAAGTGTTTGATATGGAAAAATATTTCTTGGTTTGTATAGATGCACCTAACGTAGGTTTAGGCACATTATTAATGTGTGTTTTTTATGTTTTATATTATCTTTATAATTATTCACATGCATGATTCATATGCACTAGGCCCAATGGTGGGGAGGAGGTAGGGTGGGGGGGGGGGGGTGTTATAGTGGGGAAAAAACCCCTCTCCATTTTTGGGGGGTGGGGGGGGGGGTGGGGGGGTTGGCACATGATTGTTCATCCCATGGCTTTTCAATTTTGAGTGAGGAACCATGGTTGTATTCTAATATAGTTTTAATGGATTGGGGGTTTATGGATCTTGCATGAAATACATATTGTAGTGTAACATTGTAAAAAAAAATACATTGAAAAATATTTTCGATTTTTCATGGTTTGGGTTTCTAGGGTAAAATATTTATATTAAAAGCATGTTTGTGTAACATTGCATATTTTATGTTTTTTTTTAAGAATACATTTGTAACAATTAACTATACAAGTTTAAAACCAACAATGTGGAGGAATGTTAGGTCCCTATATTACTAGTATAGTCCCTTATTGTTGTTAGTGTAACCCCCTTATTGTTATTATTGTACCCATGTAACCCCCATATTGTTATTATTGTGCCCTTAAATTATTATTGTTAGGTCGGCTAGGATTACATTGCGGCCCCATGGACTCCTATATATAGAAAGGAGGTTTTGTAATTTGTATCATCCAAGAATTGTTCATTCATGTATTGTATTGGATTTCTCGAAGTGGCTTATTTCTAAGACATTGATATCTCTTTTCTTCTCTTTTTGGAGCTGGTTTCACAACATTTGGTATTAGAGCTTTGGATTCTAGGATTTTCCTGCTCCAAACCGGTCATCGTGGATTTTTCGCTATAAATTATTTTCTACTAAGGTTCAAAAGCTGAAATTTTTAGAGCGCGAAGCCGAAATCCTAAGGAAAATCGTTGCAAATTTCAGACCTTGGTTCACAATATTTTCAAAGATATGGTTTGTGAAATTTAGGGCTTTTTGTAGGATCCTGAATTTAACCTAAACAGGTCATCGCAGCATTTGCATTATAACTTTTTTTATTTGAAGATTCATAAGTTGAACGTTTTAGAGAGTGAAGCCAAAATCCTGAGGAATAACGTCGAAAAATTTCAGAGCTTGGTTCGCAATATTTTCAAAGATATGATCTGTGAAAGTTAGGTCTTTTTCAGGCTTCCGAATTTCATCTCAAAGAGGTTATCGTGGGAAAATATTCCTAACTCTCTCTCTGAGCATCGGATTGGAATGTTGCAAAAATTGGTCGTAAGTACACAAAATTTAGTTTCCTGTCTATCAATTTCAGAGCCAAAGGAGAAAACAGTGACACGTGGCAAGTCATACAAGTTCGCTCTACTGAACCAGTCCATAATTGGGTCATTGTGGGAGATTGGACATAACTTTGTCTTGAAGAATCCAAATCAGGTTAGACCTATGAAATTTGAAAGAAGCTTCAAAGGGCTACTGCAAGGCCAAATTTCAGATATTGAGGATCTACAATTATTTATATAATTCAATTTCAATATTGAGCTCCTCAAAAGCAAGTAAAAGGTGTGTATTTTTTTTTCCGAATTGCATAAGTCTTGTTTGAAGAATCAAGTTGAATTGATTCCAAGGGCATATTGTAGAATAGATATTAGTATTAGATTATAAAATGACCCCTAAAAGGAACTCAACACCCATTAAGCCTTTAGAAGGCTCTACTACAACTCATGAAGACGAATAATGACAACATGACATATCAAATTTGCAAGAGAAAGTGCAGCAAATTTCGCTCTCACAAAGAGCAACAAAAAATGACATGGAAGTTTTGAAGAAATGCATGGAAACTAAGATGGATGGTTTGGAGAAAGGTGTGGAATCTAATATGGATGGTTTGAACAATGGCATGGAAGGTAAGATAGATGGCATGGAAGCTGGCATGGAATCTAAGATGGATTCCATGGAAGCTAAGATCGATGAAAAAATGGAAAACATGAAGAATGATCTCAAAGCAGACATGGAAGGTTTGACAAAGTTGATACAACAAATGTTTCCTAATGGTGAAGATATAGTAGGGGAAACTCGTGATGAGAACAAAATAAATGTTAATTGTGATTTCATAAACTCTAATGTTGGCAGGAAGAACCACCATATTCCAAAAATGGATATGAGGAAGTTTGATGGAAAGGATCCTGTAACATGGATACTATAGATGGAGCAATATTTTGATCTCAATAATGTGCAAAACACACAAAAGGTACGAATTGCAACTTTAAATTTAGAACAAAATACATTTGTATGGTATCGATGGCTTTGCTCCCATAAAAAAATTGTCACTTGGTCAATTTTTACGAAGGAAATTATAGACATTATGAGGATACAAAGAGCAACACCTTCTTTAGCCAATTGATAAATCTCAAACAAAAGGGTTTAGTGGGGGAGCACATTGAGGACTTCCAAAAATTAAATATAAGGGTAACTAACATTCTAGAGGAACACAGGATTGATCTCTTCATAGGTACTTTAAAGGATAACATCCAACATGAAGTTCGCGTTTTGGAACCTGATTCATTGGAGAAGACATTCAAGTTGGCAAGAAAAATTGAATGTAAAATTATGGCGACAAGGAAGCCTACCACTCATTTCTATAAAGAGGGAAGTGTTGCTACTCCTAGATTTCCACAACCTACAAGGTTGACACCACAACAATTGGAAGAAAAAATAGTAAAAGGGCTTTGTAATGTTCCGAAATGGAAATCAGCAGCTTTTACACCACTGAAGAATTCCTTGGTCAGAAATATGAACAAGGCTATGTCATATATGGACTGTGAGGGTATTTACCGGATATATCACCTCTAAAAAGAGGGTGAGAACTGGAAGCTATCTGGCCGTTTCTCAGGCTCTGGCTATAGCTATGTAGATATTTCTTCCTCAGGAAGATCTTGCTTAAAGGGATGAGCTACAACAATACATAAACATGAGCTGGAAAATAGCAGTGAATACATAAACTTTAGAAAATGCAATAAGCCCTCATGGCCTTCTCATTGATAATATGGTAGCAGAAATGTGTACAAGATCTTGAGGAAATGATCACTCAAGCTGAAGAAAATCCTTCATTAAAGACACAAGTACAATGAACATGAAATACACTGCTACATATATTATGCCCAACTATTATTGCACAGCCTATGAAGGAGGACTACTGCAAAATAATGATACAATGAAGATATGGAAATATGAATCTAAAATAAAGAAGGGGGAGATGAATCTCAACCCCTGGAAACTATAATAAACAATCCCTAAAGGGATTGGCTACAATACATACAAAATGGCAAATCTGCAAAAATGCCGGAGTTGTTGAAGCAGCTGCAACTCTAAAATGAGAACATGAAGGAGATGGATGAATAATGCTACATAAAATGTATATACCTCCTCCAATGGAAATCTAGAGTGAAAGGCTGATCCTTTCACCAAATCTCACCGTCCAAAATACCGGTGCAACCCCTCACTACAATTGCACTCAAGAACTGCGCAATCAAGGAGAGGAACTGCACTGTAGGTGATGGGAAGAGATTGGCCTCCTACCAAGATATGAGAAATGGAGCTGATATCTCCCCTATTGATCTCCCAGATGCCTAAAATCTTCCTCCTCTGAAATCTGAGCTCCGGAATGATGATGTGAGAACCTTCACTGCAACCCCAATAACACAATGGCTCTTGCTACAAGAATCACTGCACTGAAAGGAATAGCTTTGGCCTTGAGCCAAGATGTGGAGAAGATGAAGATTAAACCTTCAAGAGCTTCTCAAGAAGGGAGGGAATCCTTGAACAAGAAATCCCTGGTGCTAAACAACACAACTATCACAGTTGTGCAACTGAAGAAAGCAAGCAATTCGAAATATCCAAAGTTTACTCCAAAATGGTTGCTTTCCCCTCCTTTTATGAAAATGAAGGCTCCTTAGCCATGGACCCCACATATTAGGGTTTCCTCCTCCTCATGAAATTTTGTAGGCTTCCTAAGCAAGCCACACCTCCATGTTAGGTCCCTATATTACTAGTATAGTCCCTTATTGTTGTTAGTGTAACCCCCTTATTGCTATTATTGTACCCTTGTAACCCCCATTTTGTTATTATTGTGCCCTTAAATTATTATTGTTAGGTCGGCTAGGATTACATTGTGGCCCAATAGGATTACATTATGGCCCCATGGACTCCTATATATAGAAAGGAGGTTTTGTAAATTGTATCATCCAAGAATTGTTCATTTATGTAATGTATTGGAGGTTGCCCCCTCGAAGTGGCTCATTTCTAAGGCATTGATATCTCTTTTCTTCTCTTTTTGGAGCTGGTTACACAACACTCCATCTATTGTGCAGTTTGACTTGGTCAACATGACCTAGCCCTCTTTGTAATTAACCCTTTTCACACATGGGGTGTGCATACAAGCTCCAATGATGCTCCTCTTTCATAATGTGAGGGATTTTATTGATGTTTTCCATAACAATGGGCCTCCTTACCCATTTATTTAGCTACAATATGATAAAAGAAAAATTTTAATGTTCCATTTAGCCATGTGCTAAAATGGGAACATTAAAGGATTTGCTACAGTTGTGATAGAAAATACACTAAAGGTCATAAGTGTGATGAGAAGAAATTGTTTTACATAGATTGTGAAGAGGAAGAAGAAAATGAACAAGAATAGGATATACACTAGGAACCAACCCTAGAAGAGGAAGAAATGAGTCCGACCATATTGTGTAATGCACTGGTGGGAATTACCACTCCTCAAACTCTCAAGATAGAAGGAAATATCAAGAAGAAAAAGGTAATAGTGTTGATTGATTTAGGTAGTACCCATAATTTTATTCATTGTAAGGTAGCCAAGGAATTTAATTGTTTCCTATACCCAGCACTAGAATGTCAAGTGATGGTTGCAAATGGAGGAACTATAAATTTCTCTGGAAAATGCCATAATATCAAGCTAACCATGGGGGAATATGTATTGACTAGTCCAATGCTTTCCATTCCTATGGGAGGTGTTGATGTTGTACTAGGAGTACAATGGTTACAATCTTTCGGGACGGTAGCTTTTAATTTTCAAGAACTTTTCTTGAAATTTTTTTCAGAAGGAAAGGAAGTCGAATTACGGGGTATTGCGGGGAAGCCAGGAAGGATAATAAGCTCTAATGTCATGACAAAGCTTCTAAAGAAAGAACAACGAGGCGTAATTGCACAATTATGCTCACTAGAAGTTCCACATCAAAATCATCTATTTCTGCAGATCTCCAACAAGTCTTGGACAATCATTCCAAGGTGTTTGAAACTCCCAAAGGACTCCCACCTATTCGTGATCATGATCATGCTATTCATTTGATTCCAGGAAGTGTTCCTCCAAACATCAGGCCTTATAGATATCCTTATGTCCAAAAGAGCGAAATTTAACGTATGATTGCAGAAATGTTAGAGGCTGGTATAATTCAACCTAGTCAAAGTTCTTTCTCTGCTCCTGTAGTATTGGTACACAAGAAGGATGGATCATGGCACATGTGTTTAGATTATAGGGAGCTCAATAAGCTCACCATTAAAGATAAATTTCCCATTCCTGTGATTGATGAATTATTGGATGAATTACATGGAGCAATTTATTTTACCAAGTTGGATCTTCATTCAGGATATCATCAAATTAGAATGAAGATCGAAGATATTATGAAAACAACATTTCGAACTCATGAGGGTCATTATGAATTTTTGGTCATGCCTTTTGGCCTTACCAATGCACCTTCTACATTTCAAGGGTTGATGAATTCCATTTTCAAACCCTTCCTTAGAAAATTCGTGCTAGTATTTTTTGATGATATACTAATCTATATCAGGTCTTGGAAGGATCATGTTGAACATGTTGACAGGGTGCTCAAACTATTGCAGGAGAAACAATTATATGAAAAAACATCCAAATGTTTCTTTGGAGTACAAGAGGTGGAATATCTGTGTCATATTGTATCTCACGAGGGTGTTAAGGTAGACCCTAACAAAATTAAAGCCATTAAGGAATGGAAAGTCCCCACAACCATAAAGCAGTTGCGAGGATTTCTCGGGTTAACAGGGTATTATCGCAAGTTTGTTAAGAATTATGGGAGAATAGCAGCACCTCTAACAACATTATTGAAGAAAGATGCATTTTCATGGATTCCTGAAGCAACTAAGGCCTTTGAACATCTTAAAGAGGCAATGTGCCTAGCACCGGTCTTAGCTACGCCAGACTTCACAAAAACCTTTATTGTGGAACGTGATGCCTCAGGAAATGGAATTGGTGCAGTTTTAATGCAGGAAGGAAGACCCATTGCTTTTGAAAGTCGTCCAATCAAAGGAAAGTATTTACAGAAACCTATTTATGAGAAGGAAATGTTAGCAATACTGCATGCATTAAAGAAATGGTGAACTTACCTAATGGGAAGACACTTCAAGGTAAAAACTGATCATGATAGTCTTAAACACTTTTTGGAACAAAGAGTATCTTCAGAAGAGCAGCAAAAATGGGTCACAAAGATGTTGGGTTATGACTTTGAAATAATCTACAAAAAGGAAAGCTTAATGTTGTTGCAGATGCACTCTCAAGAAAGAATGAAGAGGTGGAAGCATTGCTTTGTGCCATTTCTATTATCCAACCAGATTGGATAACCGAAGCAAGGGATGAATGGAAGAAGGACGAAGAAGTGTGGATACTCATTCAAAAGTTGCAGCAAGATCCTAGTACATCTGATACATTTAGTTGGAAAAATGATTCCTTATGGTACAAAGATCGCTTATATCTTTGTAAGAATTCCCAACCAAAACAAAAGATTCTTCTGGAATTGCACACTTCTCCTTTAGGAGGACACTCAGGATTTTTAAAAACTTACCACAGGGTGAAGAAAGAATTTTTTTGGGATGGCCTTAAATCTGATATTCAAAAGTTTGTGGTGGAATGTTTGGTTTGCCAGCAGAATAAAGTTGAGACAATTAAGACCTTGGGTCTTCTACAACCTTTATCCATTCCAAGTCAACGTTGGGAGGAGATTTCAATGGATTTTATCACAGGTTTACCTAAGTCCGAAGGAAAGAGTGTCATCATGGTGGTAGTTGACAGACTTACCAAGTATGCACACTTTTGTGCATTATCTCATCCATTTAAAGCAAGTACAGTTGCTACTACATTTATGGACAGAATTCAAAAGCTACATGGAAGCCCAAGGGTTATTGTGAGCGACAAAGATCCCATTTTTACTGGAAATTTTTGGAGAGAGTTATTTTCTTCTTTGTGCACTCAATTAGCTCATAGCTCATCTTATCATCCTCAATATGATGGTCAAACTAAGATATTAAATAAATGTTTGGAAGGATATCTTCGTTGTTTTGTATCTGATAAACAAACACAATGGGTCAAGTGGTTACCTCTCGCTGAATGGTGGTATAACACTTCCTTCCATACTGCAGCAAAAATGACTCCATTTATGGCACTTTATGGATATCATCCACTATCCATCACATCATATCTAAGGGAAAATTCGAAGGTTCAAGCAGTGGAAGATCACATCGAGCATCAGCAAGAAGTTCTCCAACTCTTAAAGGATAACCTGAATTTGGCACAAAATCGAATGAAACAACAGGCAGATCAACATCGTAGCGAGAGAAGTTTTGATGTAGGAGATTGGGTATTTTTAAGGCTACAACCATACAAACAAATGTCCCTCAAGCAAGCAAAGAAGGATAATAAATTATCGCCAAAGTACTATGGTCCTTACAAGGTGTTGCAAAACATTGGTACTATGGCATACAAATTGGAGCTTCCTGCTTCTTCGCGAGTACATCCAGTTTTCCATGTTTCATGCTTAAAGAAGGTTACAGAAAATATTATTCTCCAACAACAATATCGCTTAACTTTATGAGGAAGAAAAATCATACAAAACTCGAAGCATGCGGAAACAAGAACTCGACAGCTATGAAATCGATCAATTCAATTTCAGAGTATCTCATTAACTGGAAGAACTTATCCACTGAAGATTCTACATGGGAGGATGAAAATTTTATACATAAGCACCCAAAGCTACTCAAGCATTGAGGACAACACTTTTTTGAAGGAGAGGGACATGTTAGGTCCCTATATTACTAGTATAGCCCCTTATTGTTGTTAGTGTAACCCCCTTATTGTTATTATTGTACCCCGGTAACCCCCATATTGTTATTATTGTGCCCTTAAATTATTATTGTTAGGTTAGCTAGGATTAGATTGTGGCCCCACTAAGATTACAATGTGGCCCCATGGACTCCTATATATAGAAAAGAGGTTTTGTAATTTGTATCATCCAAAAATTGTTCATTCATGCAATGTATTGGAGGTTGCCCCCTTAAAGTGGCTTATTTCTAAGGCATTGATATCTCTTTTCTTCTCTTTTTGGAGCTGGTTTCACATGATTGTTCATCTCATGGATTTTCAATTTTGAGTGAGGAACCATGGTTGTATTCTAATATAGTTTTAATGGATTAGGGGTTTATGGATCTTGCATGAAATAGATATTGTAGTGTGACATTGTAAAAAAATAATACATTGAAAAATATTTTCGATTTTTCATGGTTTGGGTTTCTAGGGTAAAATATTTATAGTAAATGCATGTTTGTGTAACATTACATATTTTATGTTTTTTTTTAAGAATACATTTGTAACAATTAACTATACAAGTTTAAAACCAACAATGTGGAGGAATGTGTTATAGAATACACATCTCATAAACTTAAGAATCATGAAAGGGACTATCTTAGCCATGCTTTGAAGTTAACAATTGTTGTATTGACACTAAAAATATGGAGGTGTTATATAAGAGGAAGAAGCTTAAAATTAAGGACTAAAGATGATAGTCTTTAGGATATATTCACTTAAAGAGATCTCAATGGTCATTAGCAATGTTTGAGTAAGTTGTTCAATGAATATGATTTTGTGATTTCTTGTATCAAAGGGAAGTAAAATCAAATGGAAGATGCACAAAGTTTGGGACATAGAAATCAATCAATGGTATTATTGGAGGTAGAGCTGAGAGACAATGTACTAAGTTACCTTTAGGAAGACCATCAGTACAAGGAAATAAAAAACATATTGGAAAGTGGAATGTTGTAGAAGCAAATTGTGACGTTTACTTACTAGAATCAAATCAAATCTTATGATACATGGAAACAATGTGTATAATTGAGAAAGAGGAATTTTGAAGGTTGGTGTTATAAGAAGCTCATTGCAAACCTTATGCAACTCATATTGGGGGAACAAAGACATATAGAAAAACCAAAGGATATTTATTTTTTCTAGGTGTGAATAGTGAAATAAATTGAGTTGTTACTTGATTCCTAGAGTGTCTACTATTCAAAGTAGAGAAACATCATTCTACTGGTCCACTTTAGCCCAATGAAATCCTTTAAAACAAGTGACAGGTTATTTCCTTTTAATTTATAGTCAGTATAAATTGACCCTGCAAAGTCATGATTATATTATCGTGGTTGTGGATTTATTAACCAAGACTGCTAAATCCATTCCAATTATGAGTACCTATGATGTTGTAGCAATAGTTCAAATATCTCTTATTGAAAAATTTTCATTACATGTGATACCCAAAAAAATGATTTCAAGCAGAGACTCGTATTTCACATCTTGATTTTTGACCTACATTCAAACCTCTCTCGGAACATAACAAAATTTTAGTATCGTTTATCATCCTCAAATAAATGGCCAAATTAAAAGGGTTAGCCAAATTTTGGAGGATGTATTAAGGATGTATGTAACAGATGAACAAATAAATGGGAAAAATCTATTCATATAGATAAATTTGTATACAAAAAAAACTGATCCAAGCCTCCCGATTCTTGCAAGTCAATTGGGGTTCTTGCTATGGGGTTGGGAGCGAAGGGAGCGTTGGTGATCAAATCAGATAAATCAATAGTAAATAGGTACAACAATCTATTTTAAGGAATTAGCTTTCTATGCCCACCACTTCTATGGATATTCTGGACTCACCATTGCTATTCTAGGGTATACTCACTCTATCGAAGACCTCAAATCGCTATGCTCAGGCTTTGAAACGAAATACATTATTTTTGAAATTATTTGATAGCGTTATTACATAGATAAAGAATTGACCACGTTTAATCCAATCTGGTCGATGGAACAGAAGATCCGGAAAAGTATATTCATATAGTTAAATTTGTATACAACAACAACTTTTGTAATTCCATTTGTATGTCTCTGTATGAATTTTTATGTGGGAGTCCTTGTCGAACCTCTCTAAGTTAGGATTTTTAGAGGATCATGCAATGTTAGGCCTTATAAAATATTGCAATAGATGGAAGAGAAAATGGTACAGGTCAACAATAGACCTAAAGAACCCAAGTGTTTCCAAAAAAGTTGTGCTAATGCAAACATGATTAATATAAATCTATAAAGAAGATGGTGAAGTTTTTATCAAAGTTAAACCATCAAAAAGTTCATTCATATTTGGGAAAGGAACAAGCTATCTCCAAAATTTATGGGACTATTCAAAAGCATTAAAATGATGGGATTTGTTGCATATTATATTGAGTTACCAATGTATTTGAAAAATATTTATGATGTATTTCATATTTCAACACTTAAAAGTAAATGTTTACTATGTATCATATTTTGGATTGCAATAATTTACAATTTTTCGAGGGAACTTTTATGGTACAACCATATGTCATTCTAGACTAGTGGGTTCATTAGATGGGAACAAGACATTTGAGTAGGTAAATCTCTAATGGGAACAATATAGTCTAAATTTTTCCACTTAGGAAGACTCAAATTATGTGTGTCGATACTTGTTTCATCTTTTTGTTTAGCTAACACTTTAGAATGAAGTGTTATGAAGAGGGAGTATATGCAATTATCAATATTTTGTCTAGATTAGTATTCGAACATGTTTTTCCTAGACTATAATGTATGTAATTAGGTATGTTTCTTTTAATATTATATGTGTGCTCAAACATGTATCTTCTATGATAATAACATATGAGTTTCATACCTTTGTGATATATCTTATGGTTGGCCCTATATGTAATACACAACTTTACTTTTAAAATAACTATTGATATCTCATGCTAATTAAGTGAAAATAAAAATAGTTTACTTGGTATTACTAACTTATCATGTGTCATGGATATTATTTACATGTCCATTAATGGGAAATTGGCTATAGAATCTGGAATAAATGTGATAAACAATGTGAATAAATTCAATAAATAATCATGATAAACAACCTTAAATTTTAGGCAATTACATCTCATTACCTAAAATAAACTTCTTGAAAAGAGCATAGTGTCAACAAAATTTGTTACATCCATTTTGAGTAAATAACAATATGAATGAGAATATTTAGTTTATCAAAGTTATAGAACCTTAATTTCAAATCTCTCGTGGTGCAAATCTCTGTTTTGAGTATAAAAACTAAGGAAATGTTTGTATCTTGAGAGATCTTATCCCTCTGGGCACTAAACATATCCAGAGTTAAGAGGGATCCCGGTTGGTTTGATATATATATATATATGAGCTTGTTATTTAAGACAATCTACTTGAAGCTCTGTTGTTAGACCGTAAAACCTAATAAGCCCCTCTTCTATACCATAAAACCCAATAAGAATATATGTCCTTGTCTTTGCAAGAGTTGAGGATATTAACTATCCTTGATTTTATTTTATTTTTGATGCTATCATTTGATCTCCTAAATAAAACTCAATAACAATTGTATCCACGCTAAGTTTTTATGAATATCTGAGAGACATATTCCAGTCAATTTTCATGTGGATGTTAAAATTAATGGTTGACATACTCTAAACTAAACAACTCTAATAAGTTTTAACGTGAACAAAAAAATATAATCAAAATGTAGAACTGCATGTACCATATTTTATTTTTTTCACGATCAATTTTCTCTTCACACTAAAGAATAAAATTTCAAACATATAAAAGAAAATGAGTAACATACATAACAAATTAGAAACATCTAATCTTTAAAGGTTCTATAACAAAGTGAGAAAGGTCATTTTTCCCTAAGTTTTTCTTGGAATAAATGCATCCACAAAGTTATAAATTCTTTGTTTAGTGTAATGGTTTCCTTTGCTCATTCAAGGTTATGATATTTGTTATGGAAATTTTATTTTGATCTAGTTAAAAGCTTATCATAGGTTGATAAAACATAAAGGGCAAAAACATCCATTTGTAAATTTACTATTTTATCTCAATTTTATTTCAATTATTAACTATTATTTTTTTATTTTTTATTTTTTTAAATGTAATTTGGCCATTAGAGAATAAACCTTCATCCATAAATTTACTATTCTATCTCAATTTTATTAAAATGATTAATTATTAATTTTGTATTAATGTAATTTGACCATTAGGGAAGAATACCATAGTCAAAACCATGGCTTGCAAAAACCTAGAGCCCAAAAACCTGCAGTGAAATTACTATTTTATCTCAACTTTATTTTAATTATTAATTATTAATTTTTTTATTTATTTTAATTATTATTTTTATATTTAATTTGACAAAGTAAAATTGCTAATACTTATTGGCCAGATTTTAAAAATATTCACATATTTAACTCTTACACATCTTACATCTAACGTCTACACATTTAACATCTACACATCTACCCCATACTGAATTGTAAAGCACCTCTCAACTTAATATAATACATAATAAACAACTATATATATAATTAAAAAACAAAAACTTAATAAAATTCACCACAATGTGCTCCTTTTGTCAATCCAATAAAATATTATTAACAATATCGAGAAATTGATAGAATTGTGAAATATAAATGGGATAGCTTGAAAATAAACATTGCACAATATTATTATTCTCTCACCAGACATGGAACAATTACACGCATTCTAGAGACCACTTTAAAATAATGTTTGTTGTCCTATGCTTCTTCCATAAACAAAGGAATATGCCTTCTTCCTTTCAAATGCAAATCAAATCTCTTCCCATTATAACACAAGTAGATATATAACACATGGGAGGGAATATTTGGTGAGGACAATGATCTTATATAACATACATGGTAAGCAATATGTGGTGAAATTACACAAAGGAAAATCATGGTACACATAGGACAATCATGGTAGGGAATATATGGTCAAACTACACATAGGACAATGATCTCTAAGGGGTACATCCACCTTGCATTTGTGGGCCCATATGCAAAAACATGTGCCCTTCCCCACCAATACAAGCTACCCAAAAGAAATATTCATTACACCTACCAAACTTGCAAAACTCCTCCAAGGGAGTCTATGGCAACTCCCATAAGGCCATATGGGCCAAATATTTCCCTTGGCATGTAAAGAAAGCAAAAGTTGGTGTTGCCAAAGTTGAAGGTGCCCTTCATTTGGAACATATGAAAAGCAAGTCCACTTCAACATTTTTAATGGGAAAATTGAGGGTTTGCTCATCAATCTTAATATGCCTTATCGAACACCATAAGATCATGATTACCAAACCATGGAATACGTGGCAACCTCTAAAGTGGGTGTTTAACGGTCACATGAATCTACCCGTTGAATAAAGAGGTCGCCATCTTCGCGAACAATTCTGAAGAAGAGAGAGAAGGTGGGACCCATTTGTAACACGTAAAAGAGATGATGACAGTAAATGTAACGGCAATCACGGCGTGTGCATGTGTCGGCAGATCTGATCTGCATGTGATTGATCTGTAGCCAACTCTTCGCCACATGGGACCCAACGAGACAGATTGCTTGCTGATCTCTGCTTCTGGAGGCACGGGCTTCACGTCTGTTCTGTTCAGTGGAGAGCCGTTCGTGGGTGTGCCTTGGAAGGAATATTGACTTGCAGAGTTTTTACAGCAATATTATATTTGTTTAGAAAATATTTGTGGAAAATTCAGGAATCGTTGATTGAGAGAAGGTGGTTAGAATATTTGCTTCGGTGTACAGAGATAGTTGTTGGAATATACATTGACATATATGCCATGAGCATGAATATTGTGGGAACATACATTGACATATATGTCATGAGCATGGATATTGACTCACTCATCAACATGGCAAATGCAAACTCTTTTTCAGATTATTTAGTGATCATCTTGGAAGGAATACATTGACATATATGCCATGAACATGAATATTGTCTCACTCATCAACATGGCAAATGTAAATTCTTTTTTCAGACTATTTAGTGATGATGAATTACACTGGCTGGTTGGAAATCTGTCGACCAAATCTATTCTGATGTGATTTTCACCGAAAGATTTTAATCACAATTTATTTTTAATTTTGTTTTTATATTTTGAGTTTGATAATTAATGGTTGTTTTTTATATTCTGAGTACTATCATTTATTTCTTAATATGATATTTATGGTTAGTTTATAAACTTTCTTAGATTAGTGTTTATGGTATTTTTGTAAGGTTGGAAATCTATACATTAAGTGTTAACAGTTCGGTGGTTATTTTTTTTGGTTATATTTCTTGTATTTTGTTATGTTTCTTGCAAGTTATTAGTCATTTGATTAGGTTAACACTATATTTCAAAAACTTATTACTGTAATTTTGTTTTTAGATATTAATAGAAATTATCAATGATCAGATATTAAAAAAAAACTATCTTATTTAAATCAGAAAATAGAGAATATGAATAGTTGTACTAATCATGGAACGTTCACACCATCTTCTAAAAGATAGGTTAGTATGAAAAGGTAACCCACCAAAATTATGGACTTATGTATATAATTTGAGGCCATAGAGTCATATGGATCAGGCAATGAGACCAACCTTATAATTGTGTCTTGAGCAATATTATAACTTTTGATACCCATTGCAATGACCCATGTGATGAGTTAAAATATCACGAGCTAGTATATCATGGCACAAATGCTAGCTCACAAGGGTAATCTATGTCATTGTAAGTGAGGTCACTCACACATCAAAGGGGTTATGATTGATTAGTGGTTTATTGATTATCTAAGCATTAAGAGGGGAAAGTTGAATTGTTATAAAAAAGTTGGTATTTATGTATTATAATTGTATTAATTAACATTGTTATATAAATATTTTTTAATACATGTAATTTATTAGTTAAAAGGTTAGTTATAATTATTATTTTGTAAGGTGTTTTTTTTTAAACAACTCCTCTAGCGTCCAATGTGTCCATGTGTGAGCCATTGGATCAAATGTTATATGATTGAAATGTTTTAGGCCATTAGATCTACAAGTAAATAGTTAAATTACATATGTTTTTTATAATGTTATTTTTTTTTTCTTTTTAATAATTTAGATTGAATCTAGGTTTTGGTGACTTTTAAGTTAAAATGTTATTAATAAAAACTTGTTATATTTTAACCTCAATTTTTTTTTATAAAATTCAATTTAATAAGTTAATAAAACTAAATTTTACATAAATTAGTTTAATGAATAAAAAAATATGTAAAATACATAAACATTAAATTTTTCAGTTTGTGCAAATGACAATGTTCATTACTTTTGCTATTCGATTTATTTACCCATACTAAATAAAATAATAATAAACTATAAAAACAATCCATGGTATTGACACGTGGTATTCATGTGGAGTATAGTTTTAAAGGAGGAAATTAGGATGATTTAGAGTGAAAAGAGAATTGATCCCTCTGATAAATAATATAGATCTAAACTAACTATTTAATAATAAAAAAAATTAATTGTTTATAACCATTATTCTTTTAAAGTTTTACTTAATAAAATGTATCTAAATTTTCATACATCCAAATATATGTAGTTTTTCTTGTTCTATATTATTTTTGTTACAACTATTTTATTATTCCAAAAATACATAGTTTTTTTTGTTATATGTTATTTATGTTACAATTGTTTTATTATTCATGAGTGATATTTCTTAATATACAAAAAAATTAAATTAATAATGAAAAATTTTAAAATATGTGTTTTTTTTTTAAATTTCCAAATTATTTCAGAGGACATGATTTATCTTGAGCAATAATGATGAATGTTCATAAAACTATATACATATCTTTAATTACCTAATTGTAGCTAAAAAATCTTACATGTTTTTTACTTTATAATCATAAAAAATTTTCATATCATATGATGTCAAACTTACTCAACTTTTTATTCAAAAATTTAAAACAAAGTTTTTCAGTACATAATTTTAGCTTTTAGATTTTTTTTAAAATTTTTCAATTCCAAACAAAACTTACAAAAGAAAAAACCCACTTAATCCTTACTGTAGATTATAGTTTTACAAAACTGACACTATGTGATTAACAATAGAGTAAGTTGAGACAACCCTAAGTAGTTTTTTTGTACAAGTTTTATCATAACCTTTCCCTCCATCCAATATATATTGTAGAGTGTTCTGAAGAGAGAGTGTATTCTAGTTTATAAACTGATCCAAAATCAAAGAAAATGGCTAGGGATTTCACAAGCTATTAGTTTGTAACTTGATCCACAATCTAATAAAATGGCTAGGGATGTCACAAGTTATCATTCACATAGTGATTTATTGACGTTCTCAGTTGAAATGGATCCTATTAGATGCATGGTGGCCAAAGACACTAAAAAATTCAAAATAGATATACGTTATGAAATCCATATTGTCTACAAATCATCCAAATTCCCCATCTTATACAACAATTTCTAACAATAACCGCTCAATTTACTCTCCAATTCTTGAAACCCCCACCCATGCTGGGGAGATCACAGTGTAAAATCAAATGTTCCTGTGGTTTTTTTAAAGGGTTCATAAGCAAAACATACAATGAGAAAGTCAATATTGTGGTATAATAATTGATTTTTGAATCATTGTGACAAAAAAAACATCACATTAGCTCATAAAATATATATAATTCTATAAGGATCTAAGATGATAACAAAGTTTTGAATCATTATAACTAGGTGACAACCAAAACTAAGTTTTAGCCACAAGAAAAAGGACACAACAAATCACATAATATATCAAGGGTTGCAATGAACCCCATACATAGTCATGGACATCATGGAAATGAACCTCATACATAGTGATGGGTGTCATGGAAATTCTAGTGCACATAGAACACCACCCTAAAAAATTTATACTCTTGATCAATTTAGAATAACCTAATATGTCTAAATTGGGTGCCAAGGTGGATGGTACAATAATTGAGGATGCTTCTTAAAGGGTAAGGGAATTTAGATACTCTATCCTTCCACCAAAGCTATAAAAAGTGAGACTTGTAGATTATAGTTTTACAAAATTGACACTATGTGATTAAGAATAAGTTACAAACATCAGGTATTTAAAAAGTAACAAGAGGAAGGTACACGAGGTCCATGGTAATTAATGTGATTCTTTGTACTATTTTTATTTAAAATAATAATTTATATTTGTATTTTTTTAAATGAGTATTGTTAAATGTGTAATTGAGTAAAATGTATATTAAATTGATATTCTAATTTTTAATATATTTATTTAAAAAATTAAAAGTATGGCAAGTTTTGTTTTATTAAGCTTTACTCTAGATGTGTAGAGAATGAATCCATCTCAAGTCCCAAAGAATATTCTCATGTCCCAAACAAGATTCTTCTTTCTCTTCTTATTCTAGCTTTAGCTTGCACCTTGATACTCCTCCTCTCCTCCTCCTTGCACAAATTTAAACTATGAGGCACAAGGTAGTTGTTGCATATAGGAGCATTTAGATATGATAAGAAAATGTGATACTCTATTGTAATTTTCTCTACAAATGTGATGGAAAGTGTGCCCTAAATGTTGAAAATTTCATGGTTAATGTAGTATAAGCTACATGCAAATTTACAGTCTTGTATACAAGATCAAGAAATCCATGCCCAATATCCAACACTATAGAGCAAGCCATATTGATCAATTCAACACTTGCTTCCGAATCTCTTTAGGTTTTCTCAATAAAATTATTGTTACTGCTCTTGAACTGATCAAAGCCATCATTGTTGCATATAGGAGCATTTAGTTCTGATAAGAAAACTGTGATATTGTGTTATAATTTTCTTTACAAATGCGTTGGAGTTGTTTTCTCAATAAGATTGTTTTTACTGCTCTTAAGCGTTGAAATCTATCGTTGTTGCATATAGGAGCATTTAGCTCTGATAAGAAAAGTGTGATAGTGTGTTATAATTTTCTCTACAAATGTGTTCGAGTTCTTTTCTCAATAAACTATTTTTTACTGCTCTTAAGTAATTAAATCCATCATTGTTGCATATAGGAGAATTTAGCTTTGATAATAAAAGTGTGATACTCTGTTATAATTTTCTCTACAAATGTGATGGAAAGCGTGCCATGAATGTTGGCAATTTCATTGTTAAAGTAATATAATCTAAATAGAAATTCATTTCTTCTACACGAGATTAAGAAATCAATGTCGAGTAGCCAACACCATGAAACAAGACATGTTCGCCAACTCCATAAATGCTACTAAATCTCTCTCCATGTTGGAGTTATTTTCCCAATAACATTATTTTAATTTCTCTTGAAGTTATGAAAGCCATCTCTCCATACATTTTTTACTATATGTACAAAGAACAAAAGAAACGAACTTCATATCATTGATACTGAAAACAAGAACATGGTATACACCAGGGGGATCAATGGTAAAGAACAATGTGATCTTTTGAATAGTTTCAAATATCATGAAGAAAATAATGCATAGGTGACCAAATAGGAAGTGATCA
This sequence comes from Pinus albicaulis, assembly GCA_034641835.2. Classification (NCBI taxonomy): domain Eukaryota; kingdom Viridiplantae; phylum Streptophyta; class Pinopsida; order Pinales; family Pinaceae; genus Pinus; species Pinus albicaulis. Next base: position 244,298,830 of record CM076574.1, on the reverse strand, counting down.
ACATTAAATATGGAGGAACTACACCAAAACAACCTTTGATTTTGAAAGTAGAAAATCACAATCTATTTCTTTACTCATGAGCATTCATGTTGGCATGATCATACAAGGTCTTTAGCTTAACTTCAACATAGGCCTCCTGATTTTTAAGGCTCAAGGAAGCAGTATTTCAGTAAGATTTCATTGTAACATGGTCCTTGCCTTTTCTTGATATAATTATTTGTTAAATTAATAATCATTTCTTTAATTTATTCAAATAAATTAATTTTAAATTTTTAATATATATATATGTATGTATATATGTATGTATATATGTATGTATATATGTATGTATATATGTATGTATATATGTATGTATATATAATAATGTTCTACAAGTTGTGCCAGAAGAGGCTTCAGAGTTTAAGAACTATATCTTAGATCTGAGCACATGATGCTATTAAAATTTATGAAACAAATTCAATTTTTACAACTTGTATGTTTAAATATGTGATTTTGGAAGTGATGATGCCTTCTTTAGACACTTGATTAGTATTGTGGAAGAACTTTTAGTATATTATTAAGGACTATGAATAGTTCTTGTAGCAGTTGCATTATTTATTTTAATATCCTTTCCTGCTAATACATATACCTAATCCATGAAAATCTGGTTATCCATGAAAAACTGCAACCATGTGTGCAATGATATATGCTAATCATTTCAATTTTATGTTGATGACAAGTTATTTTATCATTTGTTAAGTAAGCCTTTTATTTTTTTATGTTTATAATAGTTTAGAAGCATTGATATCAATCTAATAAATTGATATTGCAAATCAAATGATGTTTGTGACATGTCTGTAGGTGTTTCCATTCATAAATTGCTTACTCATTTTGTCTCGAGATTGCTAGATAATAGTGAAATAAATAAAGTGTTGATCTAAGTGATCCAGAGAGGCATTCATGGCGAGCTTGGAAAACCAGGCATGAAGATGCTTCTAATTTTCAATGAATTAGTCTTTAAAAGTTCCTAGCTTTATTTTAATTACATAAATGCATTGAAAACCAACTGATAGTATTTATTTTAGTTGTTTTATTTGGACGTGTTGCAAGATAACATTTACTGCTATACAAGTTTTGAATCAAATTATTATGTAACAATTGTGCCAAGAAATTTTCAAATTATTGCTATTCAGCTATACCTTATCAGTTTAGTATGTTTTCAATCAAGAAGAGTCTTCAAAATTTAAGAACTGTATCTTAGATCTGATCACATGATTCTATTAAAATTTATGAAACAAATTAATTTTTTACAAATTGTATGTTTAAATATGTGATTTTGGAAGTGATGATGGCTTCTTTAGACACTTGATTAGTATTGTGGAAGAACTTTGAGTATATCATTAAGGATTGTGAGTAGTTCTCATAGCAGTTGCATTTCTTATAACAAATTTTCATACCCTTTGCATAAGCTATTGTATATACAGTTCTAACATGTTTCCCCCAAACGTTACCTATATGGTGAGTAGTTCATGTAGCAACTGCATTACTTCTAATAGAGTTTTATATCCTTTTTACAAGCTATTGTATACGCAATTCTAACACATTTCCCCCAAGTGTTACCTATATGGTGACTAAGTGCTGATGTCTTCTTTAGGCACTTGATTAGTATTGTAGAAGAAATTTGAGTATATCCTTAAGGATTGTGAGTAATTCATGTACCAGTTTCATTTCTTATGAAATATTTTTATATCGTTTGGATAATATATTATATATACAGTTATACTATGATATGGATACACATTCCCCACAAGCGTTACCATATGGTGACTATTGTCCAATTTCCTATATTTAGATAAATATAATTAAGTGATTAATGGTTTTTGAACATAAAAGTTACTATGATGACCTTTTATCTTAGGATAACTCCTTAGTGCTGAGTTTCGATCTGCATGACGAAGATGCATAGATCGCTTCACAGGAAAACCCTTTTCCTATTGATAGTATGTGGTAGTTGTATGAATGGAATACTTATATTGTCCTCACTCTCATAAGACTCAGGCACGGTTAAATTTTTTTTGGTAAGTCTATATACAAGTTATACATAATATGTAGTAAGAAATGTTCTTTAATAATAACAGTCACTGAAAGGGGAAATGATCTCAATGCACCCCTCTAGATATACAATGTATCAAGATATTATTCTCATTTGGTGACACATGGAAATTCCAATACCAAAACTATTTCACATTGTCCCTCACATTATAAAATATTCTATCTTGATAAGGTTTCCTACATATATTAGCCAAAAATGCAAGTTTATTATTCTCATGTTATTGAATCCTAACTTTTTAATTCATCCATAAATGTTTACTTAATGTTGTGTACATTATTGTTTTCATTGACATCAACCGATTTGATGTAGTTCCTTTTCCAACAACACCTGTAAATAATGCCCTACTAGCACTTATGCCATATTGAGATTGATATTTTGCAATTTTTCTAGGGGTTGATGTCATATTTCTTGATACTAACTAATTTATCTTCACCTATTTGGAATTTCTATTGCCCAATAATTGAACTATATTTCTTAGATATTTGTTCTTTAAAAATGTATTTAAGAATTAAGCTTGTGCTATGATATATATAGCTTGAAAATTATTTTTGATCGCCCAATTTACTTTATCTTGAACTATTCATTCATGAATTAGTGGCCTCATTTCTTCAATTTTAGTTGATTCTATATTATCTAGAAAATTATCATCAAAGACAATTTCTTGGAACTTCTAATTAATGTCCATGTTTTTCTATGTGTGCTACGATCTCTGTTTTGTACCTATACATCTCCTTCATGCTCTCTATTTTCCTTTAATGATGTTCTCATTTTTTTCATTTAAAATAAATACATTTTATAATATATTGTTTCACTATTATGTGAAAGTTATATATATATATATATATATATATATATTAACGACTAAAATTTTGAACTGAAAATTTTAAGTAGGTGTAGGGTTTTTTATATTGATGCATCACACTATACTACATTTGGAGGTAAGGAATACTAGCTCCCCTTCACTTGATGTGCCCTAATGTATTAAATCTCTATGCAATTCACAAAATCCATTTAGTTCCAACTTAGTCTTATTTTCCAATATAACTTATTCTAATATATATCTTAAAATATAATAATTATAATTATAAATAATTATAAAATACAATATTTTTTAAAATTAATGTAGAAATTCCCATGTAGAAATGGTGTTTTTTATTGATATAACTCGTAAATCTATTATCCCTTTTTATTTTTTTAATGATTCACTAAGATTAACATTTGTATGTTGTCATGAGGAATTTTTTATTTTTTTTCATGTCAATTACCTTTATAACTATCTCTAGAGTTTCTTAACATTGCCTTTGTTTTTAATAATGGAACTTAATTATTAGTCCAAGTCGGACAATGCTAATGTTTATTTACCTAAATTTGGTTTCGTGTTCACTACCTTCTCATGGGGTTTGAGGATAATAGGTAATGGAAATTGAATGACATATAAAACAAAATGATTTATATGACACACAATCTCATTTATATATTATAGTAGTTATAGCTCGAGTAGTATTTCAATTTGGCATTCAATTCTTCATTAATAAAGTTGTTTTACTTAGTAGGAAGTCACAATAATTTTGTAATCACATCTTAAAATATCTCCTTCCCTGAAAATGTCTCCACATTAAATGACATTCACTTTCTTGTATACCAACTCTATTATTCTTCACATACTCTTTCGGCGTTGCTGCACTAGCACTGGGACATGTAGACGAACTTGGAGAGAACTTATTTTTGTTAATAAAAAATTCATGTTTATTTACATCTATGCTAGATAGATTGCATTTTGAATGTATTCAAAATATCTTATTTGAGTTACATGCTTATTTCATCCTTTTTTCAGAGGATTATTAATCACCAAAGGATTTTCACCCCCAATTTACTATTTCAATATCTATAACAATGTTTTTTATATATGTGAACATATTATGTTGGTTTACATATATTTTTTCACCCACAATTTCCTATTTCAATATCTATAACAAAATTTTATGGTTGATAACTCTTATCATCAATATATTTGAAACCTCCACGACGTGCTTCCATGGAAGAAAATTTTTCCTTTCATTCCTTCAGTATGGCCCCTTCTCTGCAACAACTTATTTCTTCTATGCTACTCTTTCCTATGTTATTGCCTTATGAAGTTTCTTTTGCAACTTGTGGTGCAATTGCTAGTTATGCACTAATTTAGAATTAATGTGTTTGTGTTTCTATTAAATAATGTATAATTAATCAAGGAAATTAGGTGATATATATTAAAATGTGTATTATATAAAGTATAATAAAAATACAATAACCATACTTATCCCAACCAAGTAATCTACATAAATTACATAAAGAGAAAAGCAATAGTGCACACAAGGAATGAACCTAGTCAAACTTTAAAAAAATATTAATGTAAGATTTATATACATGTTTGGTCAACCTTAAAAAAGGAAGGATTAATGTAAGATTTATTTACATGTTTGGAAATAAAGAATTGAAACCACATTGCTAGGGGAAGAGTAATTATAAATTTAATATTTTATGAAAGGGAATTAAAATTAGGGAGAGGAAAGACTATGGGTAATAGAAATGTTTAAAATTTATAGGCATTTTTGGAGGTGTGAAATAAATATGTTCTTTTAAAAAAATGAAAAAAATCTTATAATAATAGTTATGTCAATAGGTGTGTTTATTTTGGAATAGGGTTTTCAAAATTTTAATTTAATTATCAATAATTATTAAGTGAAAGGTAGGGATTTAACATTTATGGAATATTCTAGAATATTCTTAGTAGAGGCCACATATCAAAGGTTGAGGTTTATCACAGAAGTAGTTATGCCCTCTCTTCCCTTTTAGTAAAATCGATTAAATAAAAAAATTTCCATATGAACAAGTGTGATATGAAACGAGTTACGGTTTTTTGGGCATGTGGTATTGATAAGCCATTGTATTAACCCCTTGTATTATAACACAGTATTTACAAGCTAACAATATCCATGGTAAAGTGGAGGGTGGATCTTCATGGTTAAGGATCTTGTTACATGTTTTTCTTAAATGTAGGTATGTTTAACTTATATATGAAGTTTTTTTATAATAAATAATGACAATAATTTAAAGTTATAATTTTGTTATTTTTATGAATTTTTTAATCTTGGCAATGTGAGATGTATCATGATGTAAGTTTTTTGATGTTTATCATGGATCGATGCCTATAAATATTTACTAACCATTTAATTTGTATGGTTGCACTAGTTATGTTATAATGATCCTTGAGATTATAAGCTTATTAGGTCTTATATACGTGTTCACATGTAAGGTTTCTCTAGATTATATTAGTAGATTATTTTTCATCTATCTCGATTCTTTTAGAGTGGAAAAATTGGAGGAATAAATATGTTGGGTTATTTTTAATATTGGATCTTAGTTTTGAGAATTGGGGTTTGAAACCTTTCGAAACCATTTTATGGCATCAAACGAAATTTTTTAGTGTCAAAAATTTCTTGCTTTGTTTTCAAACCCTGACATATTGAGCTGTGCTTAAATGGTTTAATGAAAGAATCAAGCTGCATGAGTTTATGTAAATTATGTTTTGCGTTTTCCACTCTGGGTCACAAGTTGACCAATACAATGAGTGTGTGTTATGTTATCCTCGTTATCGATATATATGTGTTATCTATGTGTGGAATTTGTTGAAGAATCTGTTCATGAAATTATAGTCATAGCGTATTATTGGAGGCACTCAAACTCAATTTCAGTTATTATTGAGTTAGCTATCAAGCTATGTTAAATATTGGGTCATTAATAGGAGTAGGGATTCCATCACACTATTTTATTTTGTTGCATAATTAATTTGAGTAGCTAGGAGTGGGAGTTTAGAGATAAAAATAGAGGGAGTTAAATTTATGTAGCAACATTATAGGTCATAGGTCTCAAGTAACTTCATAGAGGGTAATTTTTTCTCTATACTTGCATATTTCCCTACTAGATAAAAGAGAGAAAAATAGTATCACCTTCTAATTGGGTTTTCTCACATAAGAGGTTCTTGGGGGAGGGGATTATATTGTGGATGGTGTGTGTGTGTGTGTGTGTGTGTTTATTTATTTTCAACATTTATCATGGTTCACCTAATTTATTTATTTAAGCATAACACATGTAAATAAAGAATATGAAATCTAAAGGAATTAGCATTCACAGTGAATATTTTAGCATTTTATTATATTTATTGTGTCGAACTATTGTGGTGAGGTATCCATGGTAGTTTATAAATCAAAGGTATTGTAAAATAATAATAAGAACTATAATATATTAAACTTACAGTGAACCTTAAATATAGTGGGAATTGAAGGAGACAATGCTTTAAAATAAGGGAGTTATTAATCAAAGTTAAACATGCTATGATAATCAATATTAAGTGGATAAGGTGAATATATATGGATGCCCACATCATAAAGTTTATTAAATCTTGATATTGTATTATTAAGTAAATTCTATGAAACTTGTCTAAGTACAAAAACAATATGGCACCTAAGAGGTGAAGGAAAACAATAAAACCTCAGAAGAAGAAAACTTGATTAGGCTATAATGTGATTGTTGGGAATAAAATTACATAGCAACAAAATCAAAATGAATGTGGAAATAAAAAATAGAATGAAACTTTACAAAGGAGACACCAATATACATGCTTCACCCGATTTGGGTTACATCCATGGAGAAATAGTTTATCCTTCCTTCCATTCCATCTAGTAAAATGAAAGGATTACAACTACAACACATCCTCAACAACCTCCTCTTCTCTTTCTCATAGTCACCTCTCTAAATTACAATGATAAATTAATAATAAAAAATTGAAATAAAGTTCCCTCATAAAAAAAGGGTTTCATTTTAGGTAAAATGGCCTAAAATAACATCTATCATTATATTTGTTACATAATGATGAATGGTTCATATTGACTATGAAATTACAATATTTTACATGGAATTTTCTTTTTCATTAGGGGAATTTCCCTCAAAGCCCCACCAAGGGGGATCCAAATAATTATAATCGCCTCCTCTAGACTCTTTGGTGATAATATTAGGGGGAAATAACCCTTACATTCCCCATAAATAACTAGGGTCCAAAAACCACTAAAAAAAATATCTTTGAATCATGAAGATAATCAGGCTCCACAACCAACAATCTCCCAACAATATCCCACTTGGATACTGATTAAAATAACTCCATTGCTACTATACCTATTGGATTTTGTTTAACCTTTGGGTCTAGCTAGCTTCTCATATTCATCATCATGCTTCAAGGCCAATTGAAACTAAGAAACAACTCATTTTCTCCTTAGTTGTACTTCCTTCATTAACATATCTATAGGATTTTAGCTAGTATGTATATTTTCCAACTTCAACTATGCATCTTCTAGAATTGATTGTATGAAATGGTATCTGAGTAATATATGCTTAATATTAGAATGAAAAGCTAAGTTATTTTCAAGATGAATGACACTCTCACTATCCCTATACAACCTTTTATTCTCTTGATTCTTTCCCAATTTGTTAATAAAACTATACAACCAAAAGATCTCTTTATTAACCCCTATAGATGAAATATACTATGCTTCTATTGCTAAAAGTGTAAAAACCCTTTACAATTTCAAAATCCAGCTTACTATTGTTCCACCTACATTGAAAACATACCCTGCAGTGCTCCTCCTACTATCTATATCATGTTCCATATATGGGCCAGCATATCCTTATAGAACAATGTTTGAACATCCAAAGCATAATTCGTGAGTAGTAGTACGTCTCATATACCCCAGAATCCACTTTACAACCTTCCAATACTCATTAGCTTGATTTTTGATATACTTGCTCAAAACTCCTACTTCATGTGTAATATTTTGCCTTGTGCACAACATCAGATACATCAAGATGCTAATTGTTGATGAATATGGAACCTTGGACAATGATTTGATATTCTCCTATGTCTTGGGACACATCTCCTTAGTAAATTTTAAATGTATAGCCAAAGGTGTGCTAATTTGTTTTGCATTTTTCATTTTAAATATGTCCAACACCTTTTTATATCACTATGGGACAATGCTAATTTATGTTTTTTCTTATCTCTTATTTTTCTCATACCAAGAATTTCTTTTGTAGCACGCAAATCCTTCATAGCAAATGAATTAGGTAAATTTATTTTGAGGACATGTATATCTTGTGTGTTAGACACTATAGCAAGCATGACATCTACTTATAATAACAAGATGATATAACTACCTTTATCTAGTCTCTTAAATAAACATAGTGGTTACATCAACATCTACTATAATCTAGTTCTGTCATAAATGTTAGTAGGAGAAAATGCCTCATTTTTAACCCCTTTCCTACCTTAAAATCACGATGATAAACCTCTGATTTATCCTCATAAACTTCCTTATACCCGCAGTAGTCCAAGAATCATGTCCTATCCCTGTAATAGTTTTATATTTCATACTTAAGGTTTATTAAGTACTTAATTAATCATTTTTAAATATATTTTAAGCCTTTTATATTCTTGCAACTAATATTTATCTTCCTAAAGTATTTTGATAAGAAAATGTATTAATCTCGAATCAAAATGGTCTAGTGCAGACATATTACTGCATCATTAGCAGTCGACCACTCCTTGACTTCCACAACAACTCATTACCTAACGCAGGTTTTTCGTTCCAGCTCGACCCACTTAGTTACGGTCATCTTGAGTGGAATCTGGAGCGGAGAATAATCAGGGATATGATTAAAGATTGGATCACTAGAAAAAGAATAGTTTAACATTTTATTATATATGTTGGCTTATTTTGTAACACTGGATGTTATTTTTTTCAGCCTAAAGGATGGAATTAGAATGACATTATGTAATTTATATGTGGTATGCACACTGTATAATATAATAACTTTGATTAATTTAGACAAGAACTTATCAGGGTTGTGATAAAGTACGAGGGGAAGGTTGGGGGAGATTCTACCTGAACACAGGGAGATCATATCATTATTTAACTTGGATGTATCATTCTCTGCAAATAATACTCATAAATAAAAATTAATGTCATCATCCATGTCTTCCTTTGAACTTGAACCTTCTATTCTATCTGACATTTCCATTTCTACTGAAAAGGATGGGCTCCTATTATCCCCCTGATTTTCGGCTATTGCAATAGTATATAATTCTTTCGTTGGAACCACCGCTAATTCTTATTCTGTTGGGCTTCTCAACGATGCTCCTACTTGGTGTATATCCTTCTGTCACCTATTAATTTCCTGTAGCACCTTTTCCTGCCATTTCTCCACTATTTGTGCTCTTCGTTGCACTTTACAATCCCTAGACCTTTTGAATTCATCTGCGTCCATTTCTTCGATCGATTCATAACTTCCCGTTCAGTAGCATCCCTCCCTCTATGTCCTTCACTCAGTACTAGGCCTTTAGGCTTCCACACTACGGTTCTGGAACATCATCAAAATTTCCTCTACCATTAGAACCTTAATCCACATAGGGATTTCCTTTAGCAGCTTCCTCGCAACATTATTCTTAATATGTCCTTAAATTTATAGAAATAGTTACAATTCTCCATGACTAACTCAATAATATATCCCTCTATCGTAGTCTACACCCAAACGTTCACAAATCATGTCAGATCTGTGTCTAGCCAATGCAGTTCTATTCGATTTGCTTGAGTCCAAGCATAATGAGATATGATTTGTTCACTAGTGTTCCCCTTTATCTGCAATATCCACAACTAGTTGTATATGTCTTCTAGAAACTTACACCAAAATATGTCATACTAATCACAAGTCGAGTCTGCATATAATACCTTCTCCTTTGACTTTCCTTCACCTTGTTGGCAGAGCTTGTTTGGGTTCCCATGTTTTGGCAAGGTTGGAAATACCAAAAGATGAGACAACATCAAAACCACTTTCAGACCTCAGGATCTAGCCCTCCTGGGTCCAGATAGGGATCTCTCTATGTGAGCAAATTTTAATGTCTTTGAAAGCTCAAATGTTAAGATGTTAGGCTAGTTATAAGGCTCGGATTTTGTTTGTTTGATTGTTTGAGTTTGGTTGTTGGGAATCAGGAATGAAGGGTTCAATATAAGACAAGGCAATGAGCAGAGAGGATTTTAGGCTAAGGTAGATAATTCAGAGAACATCAAGGCCATTGGGCAATGGAGTCAGGAAAGGGTTTACTTGTTGTTCAATGTGCAAGCTTTCAGTTGGGCTAATCATCTAAAGCATTGGATCCTAAAATGATCATGTGGCATGGAACATTAAGGATTGAAAGTGAAAAGAGGAAAACCATCCAATTCTGTCTATAGATCAGGTCAGAGGTCATTTAACTCTAGACCTGCTTGGACATAATCAGAGGCAACTTGAGGGAATTTGGAAAGTTTAATTGGAATGGAAAGATCCTAGTGAGGCAGAGACAAAGTTCTAAACCCCCCAGTGTTCTTAACTCATTTAATTAAATCTAAACAAGAACATCTAAAGACAGATTCCATTAATTCATACATCAGCTAGCAATATATCAGACCACTAAACTGGTTAAATTAATTGAAATCAATCCTTAGATAACACATTTAGTAGAAAACATAAAGGCAAGGAGAGCAGAAACATAGGGTGCCTAACAAGGGCAAATCTTATGCCAGATTTCTGATGCAAGCCAGAAGAAGTGTAATGAAATGAAATAAAACACAGAGATATAAAAACATCACCAGCTGCTTTAGATCAGGATCCAAAGAAATGTGCTTGTCATATTAAAAAACAACACCAGTCATGTACAACATTGCCCACAGCTTGAACATTCAGCTTGAATACATCTTTCTTCAGCCTATCTTACAGCTTTACACAGAACTATATCTCACAGAAACAACTTGCAGTTCTCTGATATCTCATCAACAACATTTACAATGAGTTTCTTCATGAATTTATAGCTCCAGTGGAGCAGAGAAGGTAGGTGAAAAAATAAATGCAGCATTAACACTCAGACAAGGTAGAAGGCCGAAGCCCACTCTGTATAAATTCTGTGCATTTATTTCTGGCACTCTTTTGGGTGAACGAATGATCTTCTTCAGGCTTCCAATTACTATGATATTTACCCTGATGTACACTGGCCTGCAGGACTCTGTGATACTTTTGGTGACTTAAACAAAGGTCAAACAACGATGCTAGGGTCTCCATACTGTGAAACAAACGCTTCTGATAGTATCTGGACTGTTGTCAGGGCAGCAAATATTCTAGGACACGACATAGAATAAAGAACGCATGGGTGCTTCGTCCTTTCTTAGGGAAAAACATTTTGCTGATGTAGAAACCCTGATACACTGATTTCCTTGTGATGTACCTTCTGCGTGATCCATGGGTCTTCAATCTGATGCTTTACCTTTAAAACTCTGAACATAAGGCTTAAATATCTTCATTTGTGTACCTTAAGCTCTCTGCTGCTTAATTTAAATCTCTGTCTGCAGAATTTGTGCTTTAATGGCGCCGAAGAGGTTTTGCAGAATCTAAACCCTGTTTCTTTAATGGCAGTCATGTCATAACACTCTCCAGGCTTTTCTCCATAATTTCGTCCTGTGAAAACAGTCCTTTCTGCATTTTCTGTCACAGTGACATAAACCCTGAATCATGGAGGCCATTTACTGTTGGTAACCCTGCAAAACACGAAAACCTGTTACGAAAAACATGTATGGGGGTGGGATGATGTGGACGACTGCGAGGATGATAGTGGGACTGTGGAGAAATGGCGAAAAAATGCAGAGGAATGGTGGAGAAACGCTCTGGTGAAGGTTGGTGAAAAACAGTGTAAGGTGTCGAGGCAGACGTTTAACGTAAAAAACATTAAAATTTAATCTTTGAATGGATTATAAAGGGGACGGGCGAGAAAAACGATGAAGATACGCGGACGGATGACATGGTGGGCCCGGGTCAATGGCGGACGTGTGGTTGAATCTGGACCATCCGATCTCGACGGAGATCAACGGTGAAAAATGCATCAGAGGGCGATGGACAGTGGGCCAGGGGTACAGTTTCCTCGGGTTAAACCTCACGCAGCTTCGTGGAACGACGACCGTTGGATGGGCAAGGACAGATCTGACGGCTGATAGCGATATCGCTTTGCGTCCTGTACCGAAAGATAACGCGCGATGAGCAAGAGGTTTTGGAACAGTGCCGCTGCCACGCGTCGAATGCTGAGTGGAATCGCTGGGCGATGGGAAAATACCACCTACCACCCAAAGGCGGTGCGATAGATACCGCCGGGTTTGTGAACAGTGTTTGCGGCGGGGACCACCGGGACGGATGTACTGCGGACCGTCGGATCTGCGGGTAAATAGACGACGATGGAGCGATCGGGGTGATGAACGGGGTAGACCACGGGCACTGCAGAGTTAACACGGACCGTCCGATTTGCCCCGATCGACGGTTGATATTGCCTCCGATACCAATTGAGATAAGCACCCTTTTGGTTAGTGTCTGGTTTCGGCCCCCGGGTCATAAGGTGGAAGAAAAGTCGAGGGGGCTGGCCGAAAGGTGTTAGCCCTATTATAATGTTTAAAGTGGGTTTTTAACCCATTTCGGTGCATTTTAAAGCCAAAGGAGGGTAGCGATAGGGAACAAAGGTGAGAATTTAGCTAGACAAAGGGTGAAGGTGGGTTTTCAAGGGGATTTGGGGAGATTAAGGGGATTTTGACAAAGGGAATAAGAGGTGAAAGGGACACTTTGCAGGGATATAGGGGATAAATATAGACCTTTTGGAGCACAATTTCTGCAAACAATGATACCTTATAAAGGGTGTCAGCAGAGGGAAATTTATCAAAGGAAAAGGCACAGGAGACTTCAAGGATGATGTGTCTTCAGGGGAGATGCATTCCTTGAAGGCTCAAAAAACAATTTAGCCCCCTACTTTGCTTTGTCAAAAATTTATAGGGGGGCTAACGGTGGCTCCACATGGGGATGGCTTCTTCTTGAAGGAGTCAAGAATTTAGAGAATAGATCTTTGGAGCAGGCCAGTTTCCTGCTACTTGGCACATCCCTTTCTTTCTTTAGATTAGCTGCCACGATATGAAGACATTACATCAGCAGAAACACTTTCCCAACAAACTACCTACCCACACTACAATCCTAGCATTTTTTCTTCTCCTAGGGTGCATTTGAGCTAGCAGACCCTTTTCATCTTTTTATTTTTTACAAACAAGAAAATAAACCTAATCTAAATCTACCCTTACTGCTCCATGAGACCAGATTAGACTGTTGGTCTCATATGTTTCTCTACCTAATCTAATATCTGCTGGGATTGAACTGTCCAACAGATTTCTTCTCTATATTCTACGACATAAATTGAAAAACAGTCAAGCCAGGATTAGACTGTCTAACTTGCTGTGGGTCCAAGGCATAAAGACAGTTGCACATGGACCAAATTTGCAGAAAACTGAAAACAAAACTGTGAAGGCTTGAAATCTGAAACTTGAAGTATCCTTCTTCTCTTTGTGACTCAATTTTTGAGCATGTTAGAGTCACTTCTTTTCTTCATTTCAGCTACGATTTGGGGCATGTTAGAGCTGATTCTTCTTTCTTCTTTGCTGGTCCAGATTTTGGGCATGTTAGGGCCAGCTGTTTTACTTTCTTTGTCTCCGGTTTTGAGCTTATCAGAACCAATATTTTGCACGTCAGAGGTTCATGTTTTAAGCATGCCTGAACCTCTCCTTTTCCTCTATTTTCTGAAACATTTTTTCTTTTTTCTTGAAAATAAAAAACTGCAATGGTAATGGAAACTGGAAATTGTAAATCAGCAGAAGTAGTGTTTGAGTATCCTGCCATTGACAAGACCCCAAAACAGCTATGTACCATCTAATTCCTGTAGGAAGAAGTCATTTGGACCCACAGTGGCCTAGATGATGTATGGACCTTGCCACAGACTGTCAAACTTGCTGTGCTTTCCTTTACCCTCCCTTCTTGAGTCCCACTTCAAAACTTTATCCCCAATTTTGAAATCAGGAGCTTTGGTTCTTTTGTCAAACAATTTCTTTATATTCTCTTGAACTTTCACTGCTCTGTTGTAAACCTCTTCTCTTGTTTGCTGGAGATGAATTGTCTGGTTTATTCTCCTCACCATACTGTCTTCTTCTGTTTGAATCTCTTGGACCAGCTTGATCACTGGTATCCCAAGGCTGGTAGGAAACACTGCTTCGGTTCCATAGACAAGCCGATAAGGTGACATGCCAATAGATTTCTTTGTTGTAAGCCTGTCAGCCCACAAAGCATGTACTAACTTGTTGTGCCATGAATTTTTGTTCTCTTCCAACAGCTTTTTGATGATGATCACCAGGCTCTTGTTTGATGATTCAGCTAATCCATTACCTTGAGGGTAATAGGCAATCGAATGACTGAGTGCTATTTGATACCTGTGACAAAAATCAACCATTTTCTTGGATCCGAAAGGAGTAGCATTATCAGTGATTATTTTCCTTGGGCAGCCAAACTGAGAGAGGAGATGACATTCTAGGAAACTAATGATGACTGAATCTGTGGCATTCCTAGTAGGTATGGCCTCTATCCACTTAGTGAAGTAGTCTGTGGCTGTTAGGATCCATTTGTGTTGTGCAGAAGAAGAAAGGTGAATCTCCCCTATGAAATCTAGGCCCCATTGCAGAAAGGGACCTTCAACAGTGATGGGTTGTAGAGGTAAGGGGAGGAGTTTTCTTTTGCCTTCAAAAATCTGGCATTTGTGGCAGGAAATTATCATCTTATGGACATCATTGAAGAGTGTAGGCCAATAGTAGCCAGCTCTGAGTATTTTGTTTGCAGTGGCTTTCCAGCTTAGGTGGCCTCCACACTCTCCTGCATGGAATTCTTGTTTAATCCTCTCTGCCTAATTTTCAGGCAAACATTTAAGTAATAGGTCGTTTGGATTCTCCCAGTATAAGCAGTTATTCATTATGCAATAGCTCCTGGCTTTCATCTTTAAGAATCTAGCCTTGGTCTTTGATAGTTCAGGAGGGGCATTGAGGTGTGTAAGCACATACAGAATTTTAGAATACCAAGGAGAACTCTGAAACTTTTCCTCAACAGTGGGATCAGGAAATTATTGTTGCTCATCCAATGTATTTACCATGTTAATGTCTAGGGCTTGTAAGTTTGATTCAGCCATTAGTCGAGCTAAGCCCTGACCTTTAATCAGTTTGGTGGGTTTAATCTCAAGGTCATATTCTAAAATCATAGCAATCCATTTGCCCCTCTTCCCATCTGGGTCTTGGGACAGTATATCTTTGACTATGATGTTGGGCACATAAGCTATGGTGTGAGAATGAAATATGTACACCCTGAAGTCCTTTAAGCCCTTGATTAAGGCATAGGCTTGTTTTTCCATTATGTTGTTTTTCAAGGGTGCATCCCTTAGTGCTTTGCTAAAAAAGGAAATTAGTTTTTCCATTCCCTTTGTGTTTTTCTGCAGCAAGACTGCAGCCACTGTATGCTCAGAGGCAAATGAAAAGATCAGGAAATCTTTAGAGAAATCTGGGCTGATCAGAACAGGAGCTTGGGTGAGTGCAAGTTTTACTGATTCAAAAGATTGTTTAGCTCCAACAGTCCTCTTAACTCCCACACCTTTCTTCAGCATGCTAGTCATATCCTTAAGGTGTTCAGCTAGGTTGGGAATAAACCTCCTAAAGAAGTTAATCTTCCCAATGAAGTACTGTAATTCTTTGATGTTTCTTGGGTGTGTGATCTGTAGTATTCCCTCAACTCTTTGTGGGTCTATCTTGATTCCATTTTCTGATATAACATGGCCAAGAATATTTCCTTCTTGCAACCCAAATATAGTCTTTTTGGGATTCAATGATAGACCAAACCTTCTACATTTTTCAAATACTTTCCTCAGATGTTTTAGGTGTTCTTCTTCAGCCTTAGAGTAGACAGTTATGTCATCCAAGTAAATAACAATGAAGTGTCCTATCTCATCCAAAAAAGCTATATCCATTGCTCTTTGGAAGGTTGCACCAGCGTTCATCAGTCC
Source organism: Pinus albicaulis (assembly GCA_034641835.2). Classification (NCBI taxonomy): domain Eukaryota; kingdom Viridiplantae; phylum Streptophyta; class Pinopsida; order Pinales; family Pinaceae; genus Pinus; species Pinus albicaulis. The sequence goes on along the minus strand of CM076574.1, from coordinate 244,282,730 downwards.
GAAAGGAATTTTTACATACATTAAGGTGCCCCATGGAGTGGTAAAGGTTGTTTTGAGTTGGTCTTTTGGGATTACTAGGACTTGATTGTAACCTGAGAAACCGTCTAGCAGGGAGATCCTTTTAGAGCCTACCACCCTCTGAAGAATATGTTCCATTTTTGGCAAAGGGTAGTTGTCTTTGAGTGAGGCTCTATTAAGATTCCTGAAGTCAATACATAATCTAATCTCCCCAGTTTTCTTTCTCACAGCCACTAAGTTCGAAACCCAATCATAGAACCTTAGGGGAACTATTATGCCTGCCTCATACATCTTTTTAATCTCTTTTTCCACTGCAGGAAATTGTTTCAGGTTTATCATATGAAGTTTCTGCCTGAAGGGTTTCTGATTTTCTTTTAAAGGTATTTTATGCTGTATGATGTTCGTGTCATAAGCCTTGAAGTCTTCGTAGCCCCAAGAAAACATGTCAATAAATTCCTTAAAAAGTTTAATGCATTTCTTTTTCATGTTCGCGGGTAAGGATTTAGCCAATTTAATCATTTTGGGATTATCTTTTGTGCCTATGTTGCATTCTTCTACGTCAGAGTCCGCGTGTTCAATGGTGGGATTTTTTGCCACATCATCGAAGTCAAAAAGGTCTTCTAACGGCGCCAGACCTCGAGGTATGTCCTTATCTTTGGCCTGCAACACCTCTACTTCATCGCTGTCTGCGTTTTCACACTCCGTGGTTGAATTTCCAGTTTCTTCATTTAAAGCATTTATTTCTACATCGTGCGGTGCAGTTTCTTCCTCGGCCAAGGGTTCCTCACTTAGGCAGCTATCACTAGACATAGAGTCTGAATCGGAAAACTCAAACTCGTTCTTGCCCATCAAAAAATCTTCAATTTGTTTATCTCCCTCGAAAACCTGCCAGTATTTTTCTTTATCCAGCACCGCAGGCCTGAATTTGGTCTGAATGATGATCTGTTGGTCGCTTGGAGTCTTAGGGTATGAATTGTCTAGGCAAGCTAATCCATTTGCAATGGCGTTCTGGTTTCTAGGAACAAACACTAATTCGTATTCAACAAATGTTTTCAATATGTCCATAGCATCGTTCCTATATGCTCTCAACCTAGGGTGTTTGGCTGTGTATTCACCATTCATCTGTTTGATAACCAATTCAGAGTCTCCCTGCATGGCTATTCTACGGGCTCCTATTTTCTTCAACATATTTAAACCCAGGATAAGGGCCTCATACTCTGCAATATTATTGGTACATTTGAAATGTAGATTGCAGGCATGGCTTTCCACGTAGTCGCTCTCTGTGTTACGTAGCCAAACCCCAGCTCCGGTAGTTCTTCTTGTGCAGGACCCATCAAAACTCATTTCCCACAGGGGTTCACTCTCGTTTTTGTTATCATTTCTTTCCCTACAGCCGAGTTCACCATTATTTTGCATTATAGGGTCTACACTAGGCTGTGGGCTGTTTAGTTTTTCATTATGGGTGTGGAAGTCAGAGAGGTGACTAGTTGGATGATCGCATTCTGTTTCTGGTTCACTTTGCGTTGTTGTTTCATTGCACTGTTCAAAGTTTTCTATGTCTTCATCCTCTGAGTCTAGGGTAGCCATTATGTTAAAATCCATTATCTCTGTTTCATCATGTGTACCTTTGCTTGTATCTATGTTTTCAGATTCTGGTCCTCCCAAAGATTCATCATTGCAGAAGATAAAGGAATCCAGGTCTGTATGTACAGAGTATAGAGGAGAATTTTCAGGCTTTTCAGGGCTACTAACCAGGAATTTCATTTTTGCTTCCCTGTACAGTCTTCTAAGTTGGCCAAAGATTGGAATTGTGGCATAAGCCCCATCCATCTGCATTGTTCCTTGCAGCTTGGCTCCCCATGATCTTGATAATAACATGCCATACTTAGGTGGCACATCTGCCACCACAACATCCATGACCATACATTTAGCTGGGATTTGGGTAAGGCTCACACATAAATCTTTGATCAGGCCAAGACACTTTACTCTACTAGAGTCAAATGAATATAGGTCTTTATAGGGACGGGTTATCTCTAGGCCTAATATTTCCATCACTACTTTAGGCATCAGGTTGTGTGATGCCCCAGAATCATGCATTGCATTGTGGAGAATCTTATCATGGATATTAAGACTGATATAAAAAGGGGGCACTACCCCTTCCTGAAACTTTCCTTCTATCTTTGGACCAAACAGAAGGGCAGGTTCATCATCACTCAGATTTACAGTGTCACTGTTCTCACCTAAGTTTAATGCTTTAAAAATTTGGCCTTTATATACATCCTGAGTGGCCAGCTCAGTGAGTGGGACAGAGATTTTAATTTTTGCAATCTCACTCTCCAAATTGAAAGTGAACTGACTCTTTGGAATGTTCAACTCTGTTTTGTTAGCCACTTCCTTAGTGGCTGAATCAGTGTGTTGATTCTCACTATGTACAGTGTTTGTGACAGTTTTATTAGGAGCACTAACTGCAGTGCTAGTGCTGCTTGTTGGTTGACCTTGTGTATCAGTGTTTTGGTTGTCTTTTTCTTTGTTCTTCCCAGAACTCTCAGCTGCTGATTTGTTACTTTCAACAGTTGCTTTAGAAGTATTCTCAGGTATTTTCTTGATGGTGACCTCAGAAGCTTTTGGTTTGGTAGTTTCTAAGCTCTTTTTGCTTCTAAGTTCATATTTTTCTCTGACCTGCATCATGGCATTTTCAAACCCTAACATGTAATCTTCAGATTATAACCATTCCTCCTCCCAACTAGAGGGTGAGGGCTGATCTTCTTCTGAGTAACAATTATGGATTGAATCTTCCGTTTCAAACATGTTTATTGTGTTTCCCTCAAACTCTTCTATGATTCCCTCATCTTCATCAAGAAAATTCTCTTGGAATGGGGGAATAACTTGTTGATCTAATTCTCTTTGTCTGTTGGGAGTGACATTGTTTCTTCTAAAGTTTTGGTTCTGGTTATGGTTTTGATTTCTATTTTGGTTACTAAATGTGACAACAATTTTTTCCATCATTTGGTATAGCTTCTCCACCTTTTTAGATAGATGGTCATGATTTGGATCAGATGTGGAAGCTACATTGTCGTCTCTATATGTTACCCTTTTCTCAGCTCTTAATCTCGCTCTTTTCTCAATTAGATTTGCCTCTATATTCACTGCTCCTTTCTGCATGTCCTCCAATGTGTTGTATTCTTTATCCCTAAGCTGATAGGCCATGTCAGCATCAAAGCCTTCGAGGTATTTCGCTAGAGCCATACCTTGGGGAGGTTTCATGTGTGGAGGGAGAGCATTGTAAATGCTGTTAAATCTCGTTGTGTAATCATGGACACTCTCTCCTACATTTCTTTTAAGGCTCATATGATACTAGAGTCAGCGGGGTTAGCCCTAACTACATTTTGTTGATAAAAAATCTAGGTAAGGCAAGGAAGTCATTAATGCTACACAGGAGGTAGCGCAAAAATACCATTATTCACATGCCCCCACTAAACTGCGGGCAAGATTCTCATTTTGACTGTATCATCATCTATCTCCATGTAGTCAAAATAATCTTCCATCCTATCTACATGATATTGTGATGTGGTAGACTCTTTTGCAGTGAAGTGTGGGATCTTCGATTGATAATCATTAGGTAAGGGTACTAGAGGCTGAGGTAAAACCAGAGGTGCATACCAGGTTGCCATGATGGTGTTTTGATGAGGTAAAGGGTTAACTTGAGAGGCTGGTATATGGATGACAGGGATGCGCGACCAACGAGAAGAATGATAGCGGATCTCTGGGGTGGTAAGGCCCGAGTTGGGGCCAAGTGAGTATCCGAGAGGTGTAGATGGGGGGGGTTTATACATTGCGGTGTCTACCACTTTGGGGTGGTGAACCGAGAAGCTCGGGGAGTACGGGCGGTCTAAAATGCGAATGACCTATAGTTCTGAGTAATCTGTTGGGTGGTCTGGGTCAGGTGAAAGTGTGATAGGTGTGGATGTTACGGTACGGAAGGTTAGCTCTGTAGATGTGGTGGAAACATTTGGTCTTTTAGGTGTGAGAATCTCTTGAGGGATGCTCTCGAGGTTATCAACTATTTCGGGTGGGTGCAAGTCGGGCGGTAAACTCTTGTATGAATGGTTCTTGAAGCCAAAATGTTGTTTCTAACGAACAACTTGACCCTGCTTGTTGCTTCACTTGTTACTTCTACTGTGGTTGATGTTGTTATGGAGGCTGGTCTCCCAGTGGAGTCTAATGTGAACCAAGACAATCAACAGGCCTACTGATCACCAGTGGAGTCTTTAAAACGTTTAGGGAATATAGATTCGCCAGGTGGAAAGGTTTAGGATGTTTCAGGAGGGTACACTATCCACCACAGTGCTTATGAGATGTCCCCTTTCAAGGATATCTTCCAAACACAGCAAACTCTAACCAAAGATTGGTGGAGAAATTTACACGGATATATAAAGGTATGAGATATGGAGGTTACACAGCCCTTTCCGAACTACATCCCAAGAGTATGAGAAAACAAAACAAATGGTATAGAGGTTGATACGTGAATAGGATTTACGTAACTTAACCTTGGAAAGTTATGAGTTTGCGAGTTCTTATGATATAGTAAAATGGATGGTACTCGGTTGTTTGATGATCGCCATTATGTTGGGGTTCCCATGTTTTGGCAAGGTTGGAAATACCAAAAGATGAGACAACATCAAACCACTTTCAGACCTCAGGATCTAGCCCTCCTGGGTCTAGAGAGGGATATCTCTATATAAGAAAAGGTTTATGTCTTTGAAAGCTCAAATGTTAAGATGTTAGGCTAGTTATAAGGCTCGAAGTTTGTTTGTTTGAGTTTGGTTGTTGGGAATCAGGAATGAAGGGTTCAATATAAGACAAGGCAATGAGCAGAGAGGATTTTAGGCTAAGGTAGATAACTCAGAGAACATCAAGGCCATTGAAGCGTTGGAGTCGGGAGAAAAGTTTGTGGCACATTTCAATGTCTGAGTTTTAGTTGAGCTAGTCCTTGGCATTTGGATCTAAAATGATTGTGTGGCCGCATGTAACATTAAGGATTGAGAAAGTGAAAAGACAAGAAGCCTGCCACATGCTATAAGATAAGGTTACATCATTTAACTCGAGCTGGCCAGACATAATCGAGAGGCAACTTGAAAGTAGAAGAGGTTTAATTTAGGTAAAATATCATGGTAAGGCGGAGACAGAGTTCTAAACCCCCCAGTGTTCTCAACTCATTTAATTAAATCTAAACAAGAACATCTAAAGAAAGATTCCATTAATTCATACATCAACTAGCAATATATCAGACCACTACACTAGTTAAATTAATTGAAATCATTCCTTAGATAACACATTTAGTAGAAAACATTAAGGCAAGGAGAGTAGAAACATAGGGTGCCTAACAAGGGAAAATCCTATGCCAAATTTCTGATGCAAGCCAGAAGAAGTGTAATGAAATGAAATAAAACACAGAGATAGAAAAACATCACCCGTTGCTTTAGATCAAGATCCAAAGAAATGTGCTTGTCATATTAAAAAACAACACCAGTCATGTACAACATTGCCACAGCTTGAACATTCAGCCTGAATACATCTTTCTTCAGCCTATCTTACAACTTTACACAGAACTATATCTTGCAGAAACAACTTGCAGTTCTCTGATATCTCATCAACAACCTTTAAAATGAGTTTCTTCATGAATTTATAGCTCCAGTGGAGCAGAAAAGGTAGGTGAAAAACTAAATGCAACATTAAAAACTCGGAAGAGGAAGAAGGTCGAAGCCCACTACATGTAATTCTGTACGTTTATCTTTGGCAATATTTTGGGTGAGCAAGGAATGATATTTAGAACTTCAATTTATGATATTGTGCAGTATTACTGGGACGCTGTGAAGGACTACGCAGTACTTGGTGACAAAAAAAGTCAAACAGGTAATGCAAGGGTCTCCCATCTTGTGAAACAAATGCTCTTGATAGTGTAGGACGGTGAGCGCCGAGTGACGTCTTCTAGGACATGACATAGAATAAAGAACGCATGGGTGCTTCGTCCTTTCTTAGGGAAAAACATTCCACTGATGTAGATACCCTGATACACTGATTTCTTCATGTTGTACCTTCTGCGTGATCCATGGGTCTTCAATCTGGTACTTTGCCTCTAAATCTTTGAACCTAAGGCTTATATATCTTCATTTGTGTGCCTTAAGCTCTCTGTTGCTTCATTTAAATCTGCGATGAGAATACGCTTTAATGGTGCCCGAAAAGTTTTAAAAATGTAAACCACTGTTCTTTAATGGCAGTCATGTCCTTAACACTTTCATTTTCTCACTGCATCCCCGATCTCTTGTGCAGCTCTTCCCTCGTTTTTGTCGTTGTGATAAAACCCTGAATCATGGCGGCCATTTACTGTTGGTAACCCTGCAAAACACGAAAACCTGTTACGAAAAACATGTATGGGGGTGGGATGATGTGGAATACTACGAGGATGATAGTGGGACTGTGGAGAAATGGCGAAAAAATGCAGAGGAATGGTGGAGAAATGCTCTGGTGATGGTTGGCGAAAAAAAGTGGAAGGTGTCGAGGCGGATGTTTAACATAAAAAAAACATTAAAATTTTAATCTTTGAATGGATTATAAAGGGGACGGGCGAGAAAAACGATGAAGATACATGGACGAATGACGTGGCGGGCCCGGGTCAACGGCGGGCGTGTGATTTAATCTGGACTGTCCGATCTCGGCGGAGATCAACGGTGAAAAATGCATCAGAGGGTGATGGACAGTGGGCCAGTGGTACGATTTCCTCGGGTTAAACCTCGCCGCCGCTTCGTTGAGCCCGGCCGTGGATGGGCCGGGACTAATACGACGGTGGCCCAGCGAAAAGCGTGGGCCCGCTTACGGTGGAATCGGCGGCGATGGTTTCCGCGGTTTCGGCCCAGGCCCCGCGATGCCCCCTTAGATAGGCGTCGGCATGTTTGCCGGTGGGAGACAACCGGGACGGACGTCTTGCGGACCATCGGATGCGGGTAGGCAGAACGGTGATGGCGCGATCGGGCGATGAGCAGAGGCAGACCACGAACGCTGCTGATTAACAGGGCCGTCCCAGGTACGTGCGTCGACGGTTGATATTGTACGGTACCAAATTTAAGGTTAAGCACCCTTTTTAATTTAGCATTTTAAGTTTGGCACCCAAGTCATAAGGTGGAAGAAAAGCCGAGGGGGCTGGCCGAAAGGTGCTAGCCCTATTATAATGTTTAAAGTGGGTTTTTAACCCATTTCGGTGCATTTTAAAGCCAAAGGAGGGTAGCGATAGGGAACAAAGGTGAGAATTTGGCTAGACAAAGGGTGAAGGTGGGTTTTCAAAAGGATTTGGGGAGATTAAGGGGATTTTGACAAAGGGAATAAGAGGTGAAAGGGACACTTTGCAGGGATATAGGGGATAAATATGAATTGGGAGCACCATTCTTCACAATAAAAAATTTAAAATGGGAACGTAGGAGGATTTTATTAAAGGAAAAGGCATAGGAGACTTCAAGGATGATGTGTCTTCGAGGGAGATGCATTCCTTGAAGGCTCAAAAAAATTTAGCCCCCTACTTTGCTTTTTATCGAAAATTTATAGAGGCTAACATAGGTGAGCACATTGTGAGACAAATTACCAATCTATTGTATTCATATCACGAATCTTATAATCCTTTCTTCAAGATCTCGATACCATATTACAACCCCCCCCCCCCCCCCTTTTATATTTTAGATCCCGAAAATGGAACTTTGTTGGCTAAAAATAATAACAGGGTTATGGCCTAGGTTTAGGGATAGGGGCCAACAAAGCTTTGTTGTAGTCTAGTAGAATTCTGACATTTTCATCTTACCCAAGATTGGATAATGAGTCTCACCCGAGGCGTGTCGTGACCTTAGTTATATGGGGGGTTAGGATTCTATACTGATAAGAGTTACATTGATTATATCAGAATTAAAGCATAGTCAATGATACCATGCCCAAGCTCATCTGCAACAAATTATGCATCTTAATAAAAAGAGACTACTTGAATACACCTAATTAATTAATTTTTTTAATGCCAAGTAACCATTCATTCATAACACAATGATCCCAAAATGCCTTATTTTCGTTAAGCTTCTAAAAACATCATTACATAAGGCTCAACAACCTCTTTATAGAACATACAAAATGCAAGAATGAACATCAAAGATTCATACCACATAACATATACAAAGTGGTCTTACTCACTTTGAAACATTATTTATGTACTCTACTACTCTACTCCTCCCGCCCATCCTTCCTTATATTTCCATGCTCGCGTGAACTATCATTTCCTTCTGCCTATTTCCTAGCTCATTTGTCCCTGCTCCTCGACTATTACTGCTCTTTTCAGCTCAGTTGTGACTATCTCTTCTTGTCATTCCTCCGCAACTATCAATTTTCTATTAGTTCAATCCTCTTTCTTCGTTATCCTTCCCGTGACTTCCCAATGGTTGTCTCTACAACATTTCATTCTTCCATCCTATCCTAAAATACTTTAATCCTTCAAAAATGAAGGCCCCAATAGGTGGATTTGTGGAATACGAGTCATCAAGACGGGTAAGTTTCCTTTCCTTATCTCTTCTAAGGGAAATATTAATTGGGTTGGAATTAAGTGGTTTGGATCTAATCAAATATATTCATATTCTTCTCATGTTTCTAGTGCAACCTCAATGATTTCCTTATATAGTTAGGTAAACTATAATTAGACAAGAGGGGCTTTCGGTAGAGGTTGAGGCCTAAGGGACAAAGGACATATTTATAGCACTAGGTAAAGTTAGTGAGAGGGCTCATGATACATTAAATATTGTACTTGTGGAGGATTGCACCTTTATATTAACTGTTCTAAATTTTGAGGCACACTCGGACAACATGATGGAAAATTTAATCCCACAAGCCTTAGTGTGGCTATCACATTTATTTCATAGTCAACCACTTTCAAGTAGAACATTAGGCCATTATTATGGAATCTTCTCATAGGAATAATAACTTTTCACTTTCTATTTTCTTTGATATTATGTAATATCCTAAAAGGGAGAATGCAATAATACTCAAGCACAATATGAGAACTGCAGAAAACTAAATAATAAATCTAAATACACATCAAAATATATAGAGAACTAGTTGACCCATTTTATTATATGGGAGGTGAATAGCAAGTACATAAGTGCTCAAAATGTGAGACACTCAAGCCAAAGAGATGGCCTAGAATGACCCTGAAATGTTCCCACAAGAGGGACTTTGTAACTGCTGGAGTAATGGAAGGTAAATTGCGTTGTCCCTATTGCAACTGTTGGGACTGTAACTGCTAGAAAGATATAAATTCAAATGTAGGCAGTTTGGGAGCTCCGATGATGCTGAAAATGGAGATTCGTGCTCTGTGATGGATACCCAAGATAACCCAGAAAGGATTTCTCAGATCTGTCAATATAATAAAACCACCCTCTTAGGGCTTCACATATATACTTTTGGGTATGCAGATCTGCTGCATAATCTGATGATATGATGGTTGCAACGATGCACAATTAGATCTATGCAAGAAGAGTTGATCCCTTCAATAGATCCTTGGGCTAAATTATCAAGATATAGCTCCTCCAATCTCCTCCACTAAAAATAGTTGCTGGATGAACAATAGCTTCAGGAAACTGCATTGTAAGGGAGGGAGGCTCAATAGCCTACTGCTAGATATGTCATTAAAACTCCTGAGTGATGGAAAAAATAGATCCAATGTGATTAGATGACCCCTCATATGATTTCTAGCTGAAATATTAGAAGCTTCCTTCCTCCAATAGATCTATAGGACTAGACTGCACAATCCTTGAAGGGACTGTTGCTGCATGGAGGTAAAACACAATGGCCTAAATGTTGGATATAGATCTGTTTCTCTTAGAAGACTAAATGTGAAGAACAAAGTGGTAGGATGAATCCTCCACCGATTTCCTAGCTAAATGCTAGAAACAACCTCCTGAAGATGACACCAATGCCTGATAAGGAATAAATCTCAATAGAAAACCTTCCCAGAGTAGGGACACAAATCTCCCTATGGGTAAGGGTGGGATTCCCGCTCGAGAACACCTTGTGCTAAAAAACACTACAAACTTTGCTAAACAGGATAAGAGTGCATGGAGATGTCACCTAACAAATCCAGATCTAAATAGATCAAAGAATAATCCAAGTATCCAAATCTCCCTTCTATTGTGCCTTCACCTTCATTATATAGATCATGAGTCTTCCATAGCCTAGGCCCACTCCATAACTGCATTGTACATGTGGACATAAGTCTACATGGGTGACTGCACTATTTCTTCATGTCCTCCATCATGTTCACATGGGGTGATCACCCTCTCCATCATGTGTGCATTAAATGCATCACTTCCTCCACTAACTTATCATAAGTGCTTTATGATCTTACTTTGAATGCACTATGATCTCAGTTGACCTCTTCAAATATCCTCATGATTTTATATTTAAGATCCATGATTTTATTTGACTGTTTCATCCTCCATGATCTATCTCATAAATGAGACATGATCTCCACTATTTTATCATTAATGGAGCCACTCCACTACTCCATGATTTAGATCTAGATCTAGAATATTCACATACACACATCAAAAGTGGATTTTATTCATCTTTGAGGATTATAGGTCCCTCCACCCTTTTATTTACTTAATTAATTAAGTTTATTAAGAACTCTAATATTCTAAATATCATGTGAAAATTTGGGAATATTATAGTCCTCCCGGGCAAAATGTTGCTTGTCCTCAAGCAACTGCAAAATTAGATGCTAGAGATCTGTCCCCCTCCAAATGACATCCACACAAGGAAGGTCTCACCATTTTCTATAATGAATTATGTATGCCCAACACCAAAGTTGCCTCTCTATAATGTCTAGAGTGACCTCTAACTGTGTAGCTAGATGTCCCTCATCAACCATGAAGCTCCAAGTGACAACCATAAGTTGTCCACCATCCTCCATAATACATGAGATATATAAAAATAGATGGTTCCTTCCACAAAAGGAAATATCCAACTCACAAAGTAATCCTCCATCCCATGCTACATGAAGTAAGAAGAGGCTCTTCATGCTTTCATCCTTAGTCTTGTTGGCCTTGTTGGATCCAAGCATCATTCCAACATTGTACCAAAGAAGAAGTAGAGACATATGGGTAGACAAGGATGTCAAACCATATTCTCCCAATAGTAACCAATGGAGCAATGCTCCCTGTTTCCACACCACACCATCAAAATACCAATTATGGTATCCATACTCTCCAAGTAAGAGCCAACGAAGGAATGCCTCTTTCTTCCATCCTCCAACACTATAATGCAAGGTAAGGGAGTATGTAGGATCAAAGTCCCCCAAAAAAGCCAAAGCAACAAGATCTATTGCTGCCCCTTAACATCATCATGTGAATCATGGATTAATAACAACATATTGAATGACATATGGAATGTCATATTAGCCTAATAAAAACAAGCTTCATTATTACACATCATGAGAGTATTATGCCATATTAAAAACAATACAAAACAAATAAACATGGGAGATGTCATATGATGGCCAAACTCTCTAAACCAAAGTGAAAATGCCTTCTTCTGCTTCATTCTGTCATTGATACACAAGGCATGAGTCAAGGAAATATGAGCCATAGGGTGGTAACCATACTCACCCAAGAGTATCCAGCGTAACCATGCCTCCTTATTCATTACATGAGTGCTTTTCAGGGCATGGATAAAATAATTAGGAGCCTTTGGGTAGTAACCAAACTCACCCAAGAGCAACCAACGTAACCAAACTTCTTCCTGGCCCATGTCATATATCTGCAAGTGGTCATGCACCCCCTTGCTTATCATCCTCACCTACTCATCCCAATGTGGATGATGAATGATGTTCTGCATAAACATGGTATCCTCCCTTTGTAGAATACCATCCACCTCAAACTGATGAAGAAATTTTCACTCCATGAATTGTTGAAGTGTACCTCCAATGAGACCTCTCCATGAGATCTTCTTCTCATCAATGACCCTCAAAAATCAATGAGGTTATGGATCTATTGCAGGTAGAAGTTTCTTTTTGAGCTATGAGATGCTCATTGAGAAAGTGTCATATGAAAAGGAAAAAAGATTCCTCATCTCAAGATGTCTACCATCTATCATCTTTACCTTCATTTCTTCATGAGTGAAGCTACCTTCAGAATGCTCCAAGAATAATGGGGCCCTCTCATCATTACTGCTACTAAGTGACAGGGTTTTAGATATGCATGGTGATACATATGTTATCTCATGGCAAGGTACAATGCTAAACTCATAGCCATACATTGTACATAGGATCATGCTCATCACATCTTCTGAAACTGTACACTTCAACTCAAAGGGTTGAATGTAGCTCAACAATGATGAATTGGGATAGCTCTTCATCTCCTCCTTGATCAACTCAAGGGTCCTCTGTGCAGTGATATGTTGCTGCTCCAAATCAACATGTTGTTCTAAGCCATGGTCATACAATGGCCCTGATGAAATTTCCCCATAAGTTTCAATAAGAGGTACTAAAACAATATGAGATGAAAGTGCATGCATACCTTGGGTCAACTGATGTGTGGGATCCTCTTGCAAGACCACAAGAGTTCCTCTAACCGGTACAATGGTCTCTCCAACTGTTGGTAATAGTGATGGCTGCTCTTCTAGCAATGTACCCGTTAGAAAATTATATATTATGGAGCAATGCAACACATAAAATATGCAGAAAATACAAGCACACAAAACACATAAAACCAGAGAGACATAGATATACGTGGTTCACCCAGTTTGGGCTACGTCCACCCCGAACAGCCAATCCTTCCTTTCTATTATCCAAAAAAAATGAAGAGACAAAACCTACAGCAGATCCGCTATAATATCCTCTGTTCTCTCTCACAGTCTCCCTCTCTGTTTCTCGCTCTGAGAATACACATATACAATACACAGCCGCAATACAATTCCCTCATAAAAGCAAGGGGTTTCCTACTAGGGCAAAAACCCTAATCTAAACATAACTTCTACTGTCAGATCATTTGCCTAATGAACGGCCCAGATTGACTAGAAATTACTATACTTTTACAAGGCAATTTTACATCTGTTTTACGGGGCGTTGCCCCCAAATCCCCGGCTGTGGGGGTTCGAAAGCGCTCGCCGCTCTCGACCTCACTCACAAATGACACTTTCTATGGCGTTGTCGCCCTTTTAAGGTGCCATGGATCCAATGCCGTGATACAAAGTAAACAAGATAATCAGTTCCACACCCAAATGCTACCAACGCCGGAATGTACCTTCTCTTCCCCGTGCATCTCCCGAATCATGGATGGGACTTCATATGTCAAGATCTTAAGACTATCTTGCAAAGATGTAAGTGTCTCTCCTCCGTATACAAGTACTTTGCAGCTAGTGGTGAATGTAGTGACTCTTTGTCAAGAGTGACAAGAATGACATTCTCCTTTGATTCCTTAGGAAATGTCTCTTTGTGACATATCTCTGGTCTTCTCATATCAAACTTCTTTCTCAACTTGTGAAGTAAATCTAAGGATTTATTCACCTTTGCATGCTCCATGTAACCAAACCACCAATCATTGGCTTCACCATGAAGATGAAGTGCTGCAATCTGAACAACCTCCTTTTCAGCTACAGGATGTAGCCTGAAAAATGCATCTAACTCTTTCCTCCAAGCCTTAACAGTGCTTGAGGAAGATCCATCAAATGTAGGCAAATAAAATCTATTGTGCCTCTTTCTTCTATTGCTGCTATAGGATCCTCTTTCTTCTTTGATTTTGAAGAATTTTTGGAGAGTTAGATTATCCTTGAATGCTCTAGATTGTGCTTTGTACTCTTCAAGATATAGACTAAGAGTCTCATGAGTCTCGGGTTCTCTTCTTTCTTCATTTATATACCATTCACCTTCTTCAAAGAAAGTAGGCATAGTATATCTATGAGGAGATCTAAGATTCTCCGGTCTTCTTTGTTGCTGATAGGAAGTGCTTGGACCTTCCTCATCCAATATTATTCCTGGATCCTTCCTTTTCCTTTCCCTCTTCATTTGATTGACCTCCTTGGAGAGATCTTGCAGGGATCTAAAGAGAAGAGTGGAAAAACTACAATCCTCCTTTGATAGATCTCTTCTATCTGCTTCTTCTTTCGATGCAAAAGATGAAGTGTCCACAAGTTGAGCCAAAGATAATGCTCTGATACCACTGTAGTATCCCAAAAGGGAGAATGCAGTAATACTAAAACACAATATAAGAACTGCAGCAATGTAAACGATAAATCTAAATACACATCAGAATATACAGAGAAGCTGAGCCATTTTATTATATGGGAGGTGAATAGAAAGTACAAAAATGCTCAAAATATGAGACACTCAAGCCAAAGAGATGGCCGAATGACCCTAAAATGTTCCCACAAGAGGGACTCACAAGGTAACTACTAGACTACCGGGAAGGTAAAATGCACTCGTCCTCGCTTACAACTATTGAGAATACAACTGCTTTAAAGATAGAAATTCAGATCTAGTGCTTTTGGGAGCTCTGATGATGCTAAAAATAGATATCCAAAGTTTCTCTATGACTGATGGATGTCCAAGATAACCCAAAAGATCTTTCAATCTAAGAAATCCACCCTCTGTGGCTTCATACACACCTGGGTATGCGGATCACCGCATAATCCGATGATATGATGGCCGCAATGATGCACAATCATATCTATGCAAGAAGGGTGATCATCACATTAGGGGAATTTTGAGGTCTAAAATGGGCCTCCTAAGAAAAATTTACAAACAAAATAAACTTTATAAGAACCAATAGGATTCAAGGTGATGATGTCAACCATGGGGGATGATTCAAGATTTTTTAAGTAAAAGGGTAAAAAGATTAAAAAATAATAAAATAGCAAAACTACTTTTTCAACTCGTATTTTCAATTTATCTCCCAAATTTTTACCTCGGGTTCTTTGAGTGGAGTATCATGGGATGCAAATATCACCCATGAGCACCCATACACATACTTCAATGGACCCCGCTACATGAAAGGAGAAATACATGAAAACGTGAATGCAATCACATTTCTCATGTATTTCATTTTGTATAGTAGATCCATCGAAAGTATGGAAATATTTATATGTATACTCCTTGGATGAGGAATTAAATTTTGCATCCAATGAGTACTCCCGCTCGAAATTTGAGTAAAATCTTTGGGAGATAAGTTGAAAATATGAGTTGAAAAAGTAGTTTTTTCATTTTTCCCTCTAAAATTTGATGATGTCATCAAATCTTATTTGATTTTTTCCACTATTATTTTATAATTTCCTTAGGAGGGCCATTTTAGACCTCAAAATTCCCCTAATGAATACATCCTTGGGCTAAATGCTCAAGATCTAGCTCCTCCAATATCCTCCACTGAAAATAGTTGTTGGATGAACAACAACTTCAGGAAACTGCACTATAAGGGAGGGAGGCTCAGTAGCCTACTGCTAGATATGTCAATACATCTCCTGAGTGATGGAAAAAATAGATACAATGTGAGGAGATGATCCCTCATAGGATTTCCAGCCGAAATACTAGAAACTTCCTTCCTCCAATAGATCTACAGGACTTGACTGCAGAATCCTTGAAGGGACTGCTGCTGCATGGAGGTAAAACCCAATGGCCTTGATATAGATCTACGCTCCTAGAAGACTGAATGTGAAGAACAAAGTGGTAGGATGAATCCTCCATCGGTTTCCTAGTTGAATGGTAGAAATAACCTCCTGAAGATGACACCAATGCCTAATAAGGAATAAAGCTCAATAGAAAACCTTCCCAGAGTAGGCACACAAGTACCCTATGGGTAAGGGTGGGATTCCCACTCGAGAAAACCCTATGCTAAACAACATTGCAAACTTAGCTAAACAACATAAGAGTGCATGGATATATCACCTGAAAAATCCAGATCTAAACAGATCAAAGAATAATCCAAGTATCCAAATCTGCCACTCTATTGTGCCTTCACCTTCATTACATAGATCATGAGCCTGCCATAGCCTAGGCCCACTCCATTAATATGCTGTACATGTGGACATAAGTCTCCATGGTTGACTGCGTTGTTTCTCCATGTCCTCCATCATGTTCACATGGGGTGATCACTCTCTTCGTCATGTGTGCATTAAATGCATCACTTCCTCCACTAACTTGTCATAAATGCTTTATGATCTTACTTTGAATGCACTATGATCTTAGTTGACCTCTTCAAAGATCCTCATGATTTTATATTTAAGATCCATGATCTTATTTTACTGTTTCATTCTCCATGATCTATATCATAAATGGAACATGATCTCCACTATTTTATCATTAATGGAGCTGCTCAACTACTCCATGGTTTAGATCTAGATCCAGAATATCCACATACACACATAAAAAGTGGATTATATTCATCTTTGAGGATTATGGGTCCCTCCACCCTTTTATTTACTTAATTAATTAAGTTTATTAAGAACTCTAATATTCCAAATATCATGTGAAAATTTGGGAATTAGCGCCATTTATAGTATTATTTCTCTATTAGCACTAAGTAGACGTGGGTTGGAAACCATAAACATGATGAATTCAATTACATTGAAATTGCATAGTTGGTGAAGTAATTAGTTGGATACATGTTAGAAAATCGTATGATGGACCTTGAAGCTTTTCTAACCCATATGAACCTTTATATCACACCTTTAATTAGGAACTTATGATTTGATAACAGGTATAGGGAAATTACAAACCCATCAAACTCTCTTTAATTGTTTGAATCATAAAAGGGTTCATCGTGTAAATGATAAGGTAAGTTGGTTGTGATTTAGAGAATCAAATTCCAGGATTCTCTTCGTCTCATTTTGAAAATGAAGGGATGTAATATTAGTGTAGTTTAAGCTATTAGAAAGAATACTAATGCTGTGCCAGAATCCCACCCTTTAGTTTTGGAATTTGAGGATGTTTTTTCTTTTGAAATTATCTAGGCTAGATCCTATTAGAGAGGTAAATTTTACTCTTACCCTTCAACCTAGAGTGGAAATTATATCCAAAACCTCTTATTGAATGATATTACCATAACTTAATTAACTTAGTACTTGGCTTAAAGATTTATTATATCTCAAAATGATTCTTATTGTTTGTATCTCATTAGGTGCACTAGTAATTTTTTCCAAGAAATAATATGGCACACTTTGGATCTACATTTATTGTAGCCATTTGAATATATCTATTGTAAAAAATGGGTACCTAATTCCTAAAATTATGACCAGTTTGATTAGTTCAAAGGAGCTTCAATGATCTCTATGATTTTATTTTATTCTAAGTATCATCAACTCAAGAATAAAGAGGAAGATATTCATAAAACTACCTTTCATACTAGATTTGGTAATTATGAATTCATGGTAGTAACTTTTGGGTTAACCAATTCACTTGCAATTTTTATGAATCTACTGAAAGGTGCAGTCCACAAATGTTTGGACCAATTTCTGTAGGTTTTTTGGATGATATTGTCATGTATTCTCATAATGAATGAGAACACATGGAACACTTAAAACTCATTCTTTAGTGTTGTTATGGGCATAATAATCAATTATTTAGTGTCTTAATGAGAATAAGTTGTGTGGGAAAATTTCCAAATGCACCTTCTTTCAAAAAATAATTCACTAAATAGTTCATGTTATTATGTTGAAAATTGTAGTGTTAGTCGATCCCAATAATTTTGAAGAAGTAATGGAATGGCCAACACCAAATAGTGCTCAGGAGGCACACAATTTTATCGGGTTGCTAGGGTATTACAAGAGGTATGTCAAAGGCTTTTCAAAAATCACTAACCACATTATCTCTTTCTAATAGAAGGGAAAAATATTTAAGTAGACAAAGGATTGTAAGTCTATGTTTATGGAATTGAAGAAGCACTCAAGTTGTGCCCCTGTTATTAAAGTGCTTAATGTGGAGAATATTTCTTGGTTTGTGTAAATGCATATAAATAAGGTTTTGGTGCAATTTCAATGTGGAGGAAGGTATTATAGCCTATGAATTTCAAAAATTTAAGAATCATTAAAGCAACTATCCCATTCATGAATTATAATTAGCAATATCTGTAACGGAAAACAAAATATGGAGGCATTGTTTAAGAGGAGGGAGTTTTGAATTGAGGATTGTATAAATTAAGTTGTATATTTCACCTGATTGTGATGTTTCACTAGTACATTTGGCGGAAATTTCGACACTTGGTTCCAACAGTTTTGACCAAATGTCGGAAATTTCCCCAAATTTTTTCAACTTTTTCAAATCCCTCCCGAAACCGTCGCTATACCGACGTTTAGAGGAAAGTGTCGCAATACCGACACTTAGAGACAAGTGTCGGTCTTGCGACGTTTGCAAAATAGCGTCGCTCTTGCGACGGATCTCTGAAGTATGTCATTATTGTGACGTTACAGAGACAATGTGTCGCTAATGCGACGTTTGGAAAAAACTATCGCTATTGCGACGTTTGGTGGCAAAGTGTCGCTCTTGCAACGGTTGGTGGCGATGTGTCGCTCTTGCGATGGTTAGGCGATATGTCGCTCTTTCGACAGTTGGTGGAAAAGTGTCGCTCTTGTGACAGTTGGTGGAAATGTGTCGCTCTGGCGACAGTTGGTGGAGGTTAACCCGAGTTGTTAACAAACAAAGGCTTAGAACTGTGAACAAAAGAGGCAGAACCAAGAAGCGGAACCTTGATTAGAAAATAGTGGAAGCGGTTTTGAAATCGAAAACGAGCAGTATCACGTGGGTAAGTAGGTTGTAAGCAGATTTCAAAATAAAAATGCGATATGGGCCTACGATGAACACGTGGCCATAAGTGGTTTACGAAAACCATTTATATCATGCGATGTTTGGAAATTAACGCTCATGCAATAAATTAACGCGATATTAGTTTACATTCGTTGAATCACTCAACCCTACGCGATAAGCTGTCCGCCGTTGGATGCGAGTGGCTTTTTAATGGAGGTGGGCCATATGTAATGTGGGTTCCACGGAACGTTTGAATGGTCGAATGTTAATTCCACATAGGCAGAGTTATAATTTGGGTTTTAATCCAAGAGCGATATATATATATATGTTAATAGATATGCTATGTCGGATGTGAGGTTTTAAAAGCCGCGATCGTGATTATATTTGGATTAAACAAATTTCAAGGTTGAACTTAAGTAATGTGGCGAGTGCGAGAACCTAAGGCAACCATTGAGTTATGATTCGAACTTTTGATCGTGAATTGTCCCATAATTGAAATGTGGACCGGATATTAATTTATGTTGGCGTTGGAATTTAAATTAATGCCGTGGAGGTTCCATGTAATGTTTGTTGATATACAGTGGTAAGTTCATGCGAGTGTAAATTAAAAGAGAAACCTTGGATATGGGATCTACTTGGGCTTTAATAGAAGGGCAGTTATAGGTGTAAATGAGTTATGTTATGGTTTGAACCATATATGTAAGCTCCGCATCGAGAATTGAAATTCTGGGTTGGTTGGTGTTATAACCAGTAAAAAGAGAAAGGGCTTCCGAAGGGAGTATTGAAATTGTCAGCTTTATGTTAAACTGGAATTATAATATTCATTCAATTTATTATAAAATGGGCTATCGGAAGGGAGTAAAATAAAATATAAAATTGATTCATACACTTTTATTCATTCAATATTAAATATAATTCAATTTATTCATTCAATATTAAATATAAAATTGATATACACTTTTTTATTGGGAGTAAAAAGCCCACAATTTTATTAAAAATATAAACAATTTGTAAAAATCCCACAATTTTGTAATAAGCCAACAATTTGTAAAAAGCCCACAATTTGTAAAAAGACTACAATTTTGTAAAAAGCCCACAATAAAAAGCCCACAATTTGTAAAAAGCCCACAATTTTGTAAAAAGCTCACATTTTGTAAAAATCTCACAATTTGTAAAAAGCCCACTTTTATTTTCTTTTTGCTTATTGAGCTCCCATTGAGTTCAACACGTCTTGGGTTTTCTACACCATTGAGAGAGATAATTGCTAAATATAATTATTATTTTCTTTATAGGATAATTTGCATCAATGGAAGAAAACATTAGAGGTGGAAAAAAAATTCGAAAGGGTGAAAGGGGTGATGGTAGAGTTTATTGCCCTTGCAAAAAATGTTGTTTGAGAAATAATGTTAGAGTTTTAATAGCAACAGCAACAATGCATTGTAGGAAATATGGGCACATTGATGGTGGATCGAATGACTATCATCCCATGGTAATTAATTATCTATCTTCATTTTGATTATATCGTAAAATTTTATATTATTTTAATATTTTTTATATGCGCACTAATGTTTAATTATTAATGTTTGTAATTTTCATAAAGGCATAGTTTCCCCCCAACTTTTTGCAGATGATAAACCAGCTTCCACAGCTAAATAGTAGTAGATTAGATGATGTTGCACCAGTACAAGAGAATATTGCAGCAAATATTAGTATTGGAAATGATGTTGTACAAGGTGAAGAACATGAAGCAAATGATGAAGGTAATTTTAATGATCCCATGGAGGTAGATCATGATGACAGTAATGAGATAGTTCACATTAATGATGGGAAAAATCAAATGCTCCAAGACTTGTATGGTGAGTCAGATGATGATGGTGGAGATAGCAGTGACGGTATTTATGATGTACCTCTGATTAAAAGGTCAAGTGAACGACTTTTTGAACACTCAAATGCAACTCTTCTCTCTGCTACATTGTTGCTGGTGAACTTAAAGGTTATGAATAATTTGTCGAACATATGTATGACACAACTCCTAAGGTATGAAATATGTATATATGATCACATATATGTAAATGTTGATTATTTTCCCTTTTTTTAGTTGTAATAAATGTGTAAAATAATAATTCAATACTTATATATATATATATATATATATATGATTAATAATCTTTACATTAACTAGTTTTTGTTTATGTTGTAGATTGTTGGGTGAATATTTGTTACCATCGCCAAATACTTTACCTCGAACATATCGAGATCTACGTGCTATTATGAAACACTTTGGAATGGAATATAACACTATATATGCATGTCCTAAAGATCATATTATATATTACGGAGAACATGCGTCGAAAACAGAATGTCCGAAATGTGGTACCAGTAGATATCGAACAGATCAACTAACCAAAAAGGTGCCTCAAAAGGTTCTTCATCATATTCCCATAATTCCATGTTTGCATTGAATGTTCAGGTGTAAGAGCATAGCATAGTTTATGGATTACCATTCAAAGAATAGAAGTGGAGATGGTGTTCTTCGAATGCCTGCAGATGGTTCTGCATTTAGAGAAATTGAGGAAAAATATGTAGATTTTAAAAATGAACCTCGTAATGTCAAGCTTTCATTGGCAGCTGATGGTGTTAATCCATTCGGAGAGCTTAGATCTACTTACACAGTGTGGCCTATTTTCGTTATCAACAATAACATTCCTCCTTGGATGTCAATAAAGAGGGAGCACATAATGTTGACTATGATTATTCCAGGTATTTGATACATTATTTTTTTGAATGTAACATTTTCATTTCTCTTGTTGTTTGCATAAATATATATTTTATTTATTTACTTACTTATATATACATATATCATGGTAGTAATTATTTTGTACCGTAATTTTGAACAATTAGGTAAGTACCAGGTCAAAGATATGAATGTATATATTGAGCCTCTTATCGATGAGCTAATACAGTTATGGCATGGTATCACTATGTATGACATCACTAAACCAATCAAGCAGAAGAGATTTCAATGTCGTGGAATGCTTGTATGGACAATTCATGATGCCCCAGGACTAACACATGTTTGTGGTATGTAATATTTCGTTGCATTTTAATATAATACATAATTATCTAAATTAGATATACCATATTGCATGTTTTAAAAATGATCTCATAGTATAATTGTTATTGATCCATCTATTGCAGGTCTTCAAACAAAGGGTAGATTTGCATGTCCAGTTTGTGGCCCTAAGATGAAGTATCGTCATTCGCCAGACTTAAGAAAGATGGTGTTTGATGAGTTTAGGCACTTCCTCTCTAGGAACCATAAGTATCGTATTACTGAAAAACATCTTTTCAATGATAAAGAAGAAATTGGATTAAAACCATGAAGAATGACACCTCAGTTTTGGACGTTGAAATATAATAGAATTAATAATCGTTAAGAAGCTGGTACGTAATTTGTGTGTGTGTGTGTGCGTATATATATATATATATATATATTATTTGTTTATGTAATGTTTGGAATTTTTGTTTTAACTAATGAATTTATTTTATTGTATTTTATAATTAATATTGTTCTGATTTATTTTATTCTTTGATATCAAGGTCATCGTCGCCGTGAAGGTACTAATATTGTACTTCCACCTGGAATGAAATGTTATCCTTCTCAAGTCGCGAGGTTGCCCTACTATGAGGACCTAAAAATAGCTCATTTGTTTGATACAATGCATGTCGGGAAGAATGTGACAGAAATTTTATGGCGAACCATAGATGGTGCACATGATAGAGATAAAATTGACAAAATTTGTGTTGACATTGAGAAATCGAATCATGCAATGAAAAGTGTGATCGACAGATCAAATAACAATGGAGGTCGAAATTATAATAATATTCCATGGTTATTAACATAACAACAAAGCAATGATGTAAAAGAGGTCATTAGAAGAATTAAATTTCCAACAGGTTTTGCTTCAAACATAAATAATATCTTAACGAAGAAAGGTGACTTCAATGGGGTGAAAACACATGATTGGCATACCTTTATTAAGGTAATTTTTTTGGTATACGTTTTTGTTTGTTATTGCTTGAATACATACTTTAAATTTTCCTTTTTTCTGTTTAATTTGGAAACCAATAACGATTCATTTTTTATTGTTATAGTATGTTCTACCTGTATCTCTCCCAAACGACTTCGACAACAATGTCAAACAAGTTATATATGGTCTTAGTAAATACATGAGGTAAGTAGTTTTGATTTATACGCAAAATATAATTGCTACAATTTCTTTTCGTACTTAATGAAATGATGTATTAATTTACTTGTAATGAAATATATATTATGTTTCATTGAAATAACCTTGCGTAATGATTTGTAGATGGTTGTCATTGAAAGAAATCCATCAAGATGAAATAAAGTATTGGAAGAGAGAAATTCCTCGGATAATGTGTGAAATGCAAAAGTATCTACCTCCAACATTTTTCAATGCACAAGAACACTACTTGATACACCAAGTTGAGGAGATTGAAATGTGTGGACCAATACACACAAGGTCAATGTGGATGGTCGAGAGGCACCTGAAATCCTTGAAGGCTTTGGTTAGACAAAGAGCACGACCTAAGGGTTCTATGGTGGAGGGATATGTGGTATATCAATCCATGGTGTATATTAGTCATTATCTTCCTAAATTAGCTGCGCCAGCCATGAAGGCGGTGGATTGCATTTGGGATGTGAAATCCATCAAAAAATTTGAAGAGGAGCACCTGTTGGGAAAAGGTAGAATGAAGAAAGTGAGAGGTAAAAGATTTATTATGTATAATACATATAATGTTTCATTTTTTTACATCATGTATATGATCATTATATTCATTTAGGTCTTATTCTTTCATAGTTTATTAATTAATATAATTTACCATAGTTATAAGTAATATTTATTAATATTGGTGAATTATTGTTTTTTTATTCAGGTGCTCAAGATTATGAGGCACTACTTTTATACATTGCAAAAAATCTTGAGTGGATGAGTGAATGGATTGAAACATGTAAAGCACGTAACGACGGTAGGTTATCATGGCAACTACTGTCTAAATTGATTAGAGAAGCGCAAGTTTGATTTTTCAGTTAATTTTCATGCTGTGTAAATTATATGATTAATTATTAATTGAGAATGCATCTTTTTCATGTTTTGCATATTGCAGTTGAAACACCACAAGGCTATGTGGTGCAATGGTCGTAAATTTCGCGTTAAACAGTTGGATGATAACAGGAAAACTTCTGATAGTGGGATAACTGCAGTATTCTAGGTCACTAATGTTTCCTCCAGGAGTGACAGACATCCTCGAGAATCTGAAAATAGATATTATGGGTTTTTAGATGATATAGTTGAGTGTGACTTTAATTCCTTCAAAATAGTTTTGTTTGACATCAAATGGTATAGGCTACGAATGAATGTACGTGATGATGATAGAACACTTATTCAACATGAAAATGGATTTCCAATGGTTAAAACATCGCAGTTTGAAGCAGGAAAAGATCGCTATGTTTTTCCAAGCCAATGCGAACAAGTCTTTTACTCAGAGGTTCCAGGTGAGAACGAATGGTCATTTGCTATTAGATATGATCCAAGAGGAAGGCCAATAGAGTATACTGTAGAGGAAGAAGATGATATTGATCAAGAAGAAGATGATGCAGTGGCAGATGAGCAGCAAGATGCATTGACAGACGAAGAAGATATCTTAGAAGATGAACCAGGCATAGGAGATGAGGCAACAATTATTGATGATGATTTCGATGAGGATATTATTGAAAATGACATAATTGATGATGATGATGACATGGTCGATCATTTCAACACCATTTCTGAATCAGATGTTGATATAGATGTCGATCAGTTGGATGAAGATCAAGAAGATACAGAAGAAGAATATTGATATAGATGTTATGTTCGAGTATGAGCTGGTATGTTATAACTTTATATTTTAATATGTAGGAATTATTGTCTTTAAATAATTTACTAATTATGTGGGTTTGTTGCATGTTGTTTATTATTTCAAACCAATAAATAATGGCCTTACTATTGTACAAGCTAAATTAAAATTATATGCCATTTTTAAATCAAACCTAAGTTGGCATTTGAAAGGTTTTAATACCTATTTATATGGTGGAGCATTACTGCCATAAACTATGGTTTTAATAGGAATTTCAAACGAATTACAAAGGTTTCGGATTAATCATGGCGGGCCTTTCAAAATTTTACATTAATCACTATAGCTACCCTGCATGTAATCAATCCTACAGCTCCTTGCCTTTTCTAATCGACTCAAACCCTACTGGATATGCCTCCTACTACAAAGAACCACTGTCGCGCGAGAAAGTCGAGAAAGAAAACCCTTGTTCACAAAAGAACCTCTGAAGGCGCAGAAACTCCAGAAAGCAGGCCCTTGCTACAAAGAACCGCCCGTCGCGCAAGAAACTCCAGAAAGTAGGCCCTTCCTCCATCAGCAGGAAAAATGGTATGGCCAAACAGAATTTTTCCAGATTTTGAAAAGTGATTTACCATTTAGAATGCCTAGGATTTGAAACAGAGCAATAAATTGGGCTCTTCATTTTCCTTGAATAGGGCATGCCTGTAGATTTAGTTTTGTTTTTAACAAAATTCAATGTAAGACATAACGAATTCCCCAAACCTCAGTCTCCAGCATGCTTTCCATAAATTTGGCAGTTGATTTCCATCATCACAATTTGGTCTTTACAAGAAGAAAAATTGATCACCATTTCCTACCATTTTCCTTCAAACAATATTAAGCACATGCAGTCATCATCCGACTTTGATAGATCCATCCGAATTTGATAATACATCACAGCTCACACGAATTGCATCTTCATTTTCAACCACAGGACAATCAATAAACTCACCCCCATAGCTTTCCAGGGCTATCATGCACAATTGACTCAATCCCATATTTGGCATAGTTTTAAAAGATGAGGGAATAGTTTCCCTGTACCATGGCAAATTAACATCCCAGAGGCATAATGTTCCTGCAGCCAGTACTTCGGAAATTGTGTTTTTCTCCATGGACATGTTTTCAGGGTTGGTCTTTTTCTTTGCCTTTCCATTGCCGGGAAAAATCTTTGAAAGGCTATGTAATAGTGCAGGGTGAAAATTAAACCCACATATGTTCATATTATAGTCACACATGAACATACTATTGTAATAATCAGGTGCTTGTAATTGGAAAGTATCAAGAAATCTAATTTGTGATAATTTATCAGCACAATCACCACCCCAAACTGCACAGTTTTCATGTGGCATGGATGATACATCTCCCTTGACAGGAGTTATACATTCAGCATAAGGGCCAGATAAGTTAGCCATGTGGATATAATTATAGCTAATGCTAAACCTCAATCTCCAGCATGCTTAAAACTAGGATCAGATCAAAATCTGGCTACAACTATCATTGAATGTAGACAAGTATGCGAGAGAATTTCTATTTTTATTTTAAGCTGGCGAAGCCATCTTCGTGATTTTTAGGCAGCATCCACTTTCTCATTATATCTTGGGAGTTCTGCAAGAGACACCTAGTCATAGGGTCAAACCCAATTCACCTTTTCCTGTTGATTAGCCTCCAATTTGTTCACTTTTACTTGGAGAGATTTAACATATCTAATAGTCTTATTAAGGACAGCAACAGTGTCCATGTAATCTTCACCAGAGACTATATTTCTCAGAAGTTGGACCATTCCTTTAATTCTCTCTTTTTTAGATTTCTTGGCAGAAGCAGATTTCCCTGAAAGAGATTTATGTGACTGTCTGCATCTAAGTGCGTTATTCTTTGTACTTCCCTCAGTCAGCATGCTAACAACACTCAATGCACAGATATTCTTGTTGTTGCATTCATTCTCATTGGCATTTTTGCAATTATTGGTTTGGATGTCCACTTCTTGGGTCGGAGTGACCAGAAGGAAGCTATCAAACAAAAAAACTGGACCCTTTTGACAAGAAAATGCTACAAAAAAACCCACATACAATGACTGTAGCTGTCATCTCAACTTACAAACAGTAGTCAGCCCATTCCTATCAATTTTCTATTGAATCATCTGATTCAATTACAACCAACGAAGTTACAATACAAGTCTGTAATGCCAAGTTCTAGGATAGTTGGACCCTTTTCCTAAAGCAAGAGTTATTCAAATTAAGAAAAGAGGAGGGTTTCAAGGTTTCAAGAGTTTAGTTCTTGACTCTAGCTGAAAACATGGAATGAAGGGAAACCAAATAGCCTTGTTATATTCGACCTATGGAGGAGAAGCCCTGAACAAGCTAGTCAGGTGATGTAGTGCTTAGCCCCACACACACTATTTTTTATCTTCGATCACCTTTGTATTTTTCAAGAGTATCCTGGGCAGGGAAACCTTGCCACTTTATAACACTTGTATATTTTACAATTTCTTTAATAGCATTCTCCCAATCATTCACTGCTTTCTTGAATACCACAACAAAGTTTTCCATATCCAAATTGAGGATCACTAATCTTATTCATGGCCATTTACACTCTCACTTCTACACTTCCTCCTCCACCTCATTATAGATCATGACATCTATGTTACTAAGAAGTTCGTCGATCGATTGATATTGTTGTGAAGCAGTCAACACAAATCATTTGATTTAACTCTCAATTTTTCTACAACAACATATTCTAAGAGGCACGGGTTTTCCAAGATCCAAACAACTACATCATTCATCCAAATACAGAGTTAAATACAGAGTTTTAATCACCTATAGTCATATAAGGGACCAGTTGTATCCGAAATGAAGCACATGAGAATGATGGTTGATTAATATAGGGTCATATATAGAGTTTTCTTCATATAAGGTCTTGGTTTTTCCTCCTTCCCAATCTGCATGTGTTTTATGTTGTGGCTCTAATGTATCAAAATTTATATAGAGGTTGACATCCACTAGGTGTTCCAAGAGGATTTTTTACTACATCAAGCTCAAACCTCTATCTCATTTATTTCTTGAAGCTCAAATGTTGTGTGAACCTTAGGCATCATTGCACACTAAAGAAGCCCTGAGCAAAGGTAATTAATAGATACCAAATAATTATCTCTACATGGAGTTACAACACAGGAGAACAAAAAACGTATTAAGATAGGTCTAACGGGAAAATAATGTTAAACAAGAAGAGAGGCAGGTCTTAGCGAGAATAATGGAGTTATTAGAACCACCAAAGATTTGATATCATGTCATATAAAGGTGTAACTCCAAACTTGGATCATATTCCATTAACATGAATCCATATTTAATATGGTAATATGACTCTTGATTTCATCTTTCAAGAGGTTAATTATGAAGATGATTTGTTTCGATAATTAATATACCTTTTGAGATTTTAAAATTTCACTACAAATAACCCAGTTTAGTCTCATTGTCAACTCATCTCTTGTTTGGGTGCCTTAATGTGCAATGACATGTTTCCAGGACTGAATTCAATGCAAGGCATATTTGAAACTCTAACTCTGTCTTCCGGTGTCTTATTAGAAATTATTTCAGTTTTCATTTGTGTTTTCAAGTTAGATATTGTTTTCAAGTTTTTACATTTATAATTTTATTGCAATGTGGCAGACTGATTAGGGCAGTACAGGAACAACCCCGAGACGGGATGATCGCGGAAAGAGGCCAGCGGAAGAACATGTAAAGTGCCAGCATTGCTCTATCTTCGGGTATTTTAGTTATTTACATAATTGAAATAATATTAATTTTGTTCAAATATGCAGACACCTAGCCATGGTACGCCTGATGATTCCCTCTTTGAGGAAGAGCTTTCTTCATCCCTATCTCCAGTGCTCTTGTTGCAAAAAAAGGCACGAGATGCAAGGTCGGAATTTAATACTTTGATAGACGCGCCTCAAACACTTGAAACATAAGAGAGGATAAAACAACTTATGAGCCAGCTAGAAACATATCAGGTAATAATAAAAAGTCAAAAGGATATTTTTTTTGTTCTGCATGAGATGAATTGTGATAGTTTGATTTTTAATTTTTACATTGACTAAACTAAAAAAAAGTTCTTTTGTATGTAGCGTTTTCTGGCACTTGCTGAATCCGGTGTTGGTGGTAGTGGGACACAAGGGCAAGAGATTTCCCAACAACCCTCTCATACACCTTCTACTCCTTTAGGTGCCAGCCAAGAAACACACCCTGCCCAAGCAGACACCCAGCCAATCGCTGAACGTGTTGGTAGTGATGAGGCTGATATGGCCAACTACATTATTGCGTTTCCTGGAGCTACACGTGTCAGCTCCACAGGGACCATTAATGGCACGTTGTTGGTGAACGATGAAGGTGTCCCTATAAAGCATGTACAACTCCCAGGTAAATTTTAATATTTTAACTATTTCATGTACTTTATCTAAAACATATTTATCGTGATTTTTATTTTTAAATTAATGATAATATCTTCTTTTTCTTTTGGTTTTATTCTGTGTAGGAAACAATGAGTTCTACAGGATTCTGGAGAGCCATGCGTTGGTAATTTTGGCCCAACCATACGTACAGGGTGGAATTCCCAGAATTCCAACCTGAAAAAAGAACTTCTAGATTATCTAGAAGCCCTTTTTGGGGTCGGCACATTTGACAGAACAGCGGTGGCTCAGGTAGCCGGCAAATATTTGAAATATACTAGGGACACCTATAGGACGCAATTGCAATTTAACCCTAGATATGAGCGTCCTCTCGCAGTTCCAGAGAGTGAGTGGAGAGCACTCATCCATGACGGAAAAGAGAAAGGGCAAAGAAAGAAGGAAAAATGCCAACTGGACCCGCAAGGTAAATTACAACTTTAATTCAATAGCTTTAATTTTCTCTATGTCTAAAATAAAAGTGTGCTACGTCATATCTGACTTCAATCTTTTGATGATAGGTTGTCTGACACCTCGAAGGCAACCAAAGCTAGGATTGAAAAAAGGGCCATCACAAGCTAGGCCAGGGCGGCTACTTGAAATTAGCCACAAGAATTGTAAGTAGCTAAACATCTTATAATTAATTGTATCGCCTTCCAACGTTTTTGTAATCCTATCAAATAACATTAAAAATACACAATCATATGTAATGTAGGGTGATGAATTTGGAACAGAAACTACAGAGGAAGATAAAAATATCGCTTTCCATTTCGGCTATCAAGCCGTAGTTGAACGTCGCAGAAGCTTGGGGCAAGTCCCAAGATCCAGAATGCCTGATAAGGTAAAACATTAACCTTTCAATATGTTTGTTTTCGCCCATAAATTTAATGTCTAACAACTTTGTTTAAATCAGGGGAGCAGCACTACCGACGAGGCAAATAACCCAGTTTTAGAGCCAGATGTAGATGATCCTCACGTGCAACCTGATCATTGTAGTGGGGACCAGGGCGACAATGCTACTATCAGTGAGGGCCGTGACGGTAATTAATTTCCACTTATAATTTTTTCTAATTATACCTTGATGGTTGTCCTTATAACGTTTTTGTTTAAATGACAGAGAATGTTTCCCTTGAGGATCTTACCACCAGAGAGGAAGACAGGGCAACAGTCCCAACGGCGACAACTGGTGCACCAGGTAAATAATCTCATTGCAATTTTTTTTATTAATATTACCGAACTAGTTCAATGATATTTAAAAAATGATAATTAAAATTTAATATTATCTGTTTTTGTAGGCGATGCCCCGTCACTGGATGAGACCAGACATCGTGACTACGCAACTAGGTCAGCAGTGCGGGTCGAAAGGCACGAAACAAGAGTAGAGCACGATGATATTGATGATGTAATTAGGAGCTTTAGAAATAGGAAGAAGAAAAAGAAAATTTGATAATGTAAAATATTGTATTATTATAAGACAAACGTTACCATACTTGGAATGTTTTTTGCGTTATATAAGAAACTCATTTATCATACTATTTTTATGTCAAGCACTAATTTCAATGTTTCCTTGCGTACTTTTTGTTGCATTGTTTTTTTATTAGTTATTGAATATTTTTTTTATGCTCATGAAAGTAAAAAATGAAATATAGATTGGGTATTGGGGAATTGAGAGTGATGTGAAGGGGGGGGGAGGGGCCATAAGAGCTTCCACCTTCACGTGGTTGGCCCTGTTTAGTAGAGAATAATTTATTGGAGCAATTTAATCTTGGAGCAAACCTCCCTCGATCCAGTGTAGCAACAAAAAAGTCACTGTTGACTTAGTTGCTACTCTTTCAGATCGTGGGAGGCTTGTTCCAAGTTCATGCGACTCCAATAATTTTTTCTTGAAACGAAGAGGAGCTTATTTAGGTATGTTTTGACATTTTCAACATATGTTCTAACATTATCATAAGAATGCATCTTAGAGTAAAAAATACTACATCAATTACTTGTATTTATTGTATAGATAATGATGGATTTTGATTGACTTGGTAGTGCAGGTACAAATCCTCTTGCATCATGAGAAATACAACTTGTCAACCAGGGTCATGTCTAGGATATTTTTGCTTGTGTGCTTGACCAGGTTCGTAATGTGACATTTTGTAAGTTCCTTTACAGTTCATAATTCAATATTAAGCTTGTTCATGATTATTATCTAGGTTTTTTGTATGTGTTTTTTCATCTATTTGATTGTAAGCAACTATGCATGTTTCCTGTTGTTCACTATGATTTCTCCAATTACCACTCCCAGGATGAATCCGACTTTATTGTTACATAGGTTACTTTATTGTTACTATGATTTCTCCATTTACGATTTCATAGGTGACATCATGTAAAGTTGTCAATCTCAGGTTGGTGATGAGCTTTAGTTCTCCAGATTTGGGGCTTTTCTGATATTTTCTCCCTCATGTCATTCATGCATCACCTCGTTGTTTGAGCATGCCAATTTTCTACCACTTGTACCAATTGGCACATGTCAATCTCTGAGTGGTGCCACATTTCACCTATTTTAGGCCCACTTGACCACCTGAAAAACTCAAATCCACACACCATGTGTCTTTATCATGGAGTGCCACATGTCCTAGATATTTTACATGCTAACATCATGCTTCTAATGTGTTATTTCAACCAATCACAGTGGTCCATGTGGCCTTGTGCCATGTCACTAGTCTGGAAGAGAGATTTGAGCCTTTTCTTTTCATGATTTTTCTATTATAATTTTTTTCTTCAGGACGGGAAATCCCTTTTGCAATAGATGGGGATTTTCCCATTTCCCTGGAGTCATCTCCTAGGACACCCTTCAAGCCATCATCCAAGAGGCAATCTGCAACTCTCTGTTGTTGCCCTCTTGCCCTTGAATTATGCGCTTCTAGAAGACCAGTTAGGGCACTCTTCTAGCCCTTATTCCATTGCTTCATCATTGTATCAACTTCTCCCATAGGCTGCTTCTATTTTTTGTCCACTTAAAGGAAGAAAACACTACCCTAGGGTGAGGTTGCTCCTCAACTATCCCTACCGCACTTATGGACCAACCAGCAATATGAACATTTCCCTTACTTATGGAGACACCCCCTATGCTACTGCACATTCAATTCCAGGAGCTACTTGCTAAGGAACACTCCTACACTATGCCTAACAACCCTCCAAACAATCCCTCTAACTATTGTTGTATAATCCCTTGTGTAATCCCCTCTCCTTCCTCAACACATCTGGATAGAGGGCAGCTATTCTGAGTCAGTTAATTTGATTTGAACCCATGATCAATGCGCTGTTGTTTTCCATAAAATTGCATTGTCCTGACAGGTCTATGTGAGATGGCCTGTCAACGTGCCTTTATTTCTCATCTCACAGGTCCAAGCTAGGCATTGAGTCCAATTTTTCTTCCTTTATTTCTCATCTATTCATTTTTACTATTGTTTATATGTACCAAAAGTGCCATTGCCAATGAAGGTAGGTGTTACTGAGAATTTTAGGTGCAATTTCTTTAAATTTCTCAAGTTTTTTCCCTGAAAGTTGAACTCTTGAGCATGCATTTCATCCTTGCCTCAGCTCTGTCTGGCAGAGCAGACTAAAAATGTAATGGCAGACATGTTTGTTCAAGTGAAGCCTGGCCATATAGAACTACCACCTTTATGGACTCTGCAAGAGGATTGCCTTTTTTTTGGTTGCAATTAAAGTTGCATTTTGTTCATCAGGCAATACAAACTCTTATCAAATTGCAAGGTGTAATTCCAATATAACTAAGATGGGGCAGACAACATGCCATGAACATCCAATTCAAAAGTGCTTGTTAGGGTTTAAGTAGCTTACAGTTCTTGTTCCTAACATTAGTTTTTGAAATATCAATTTGCTAAACTGTTTTAACCCAATTTTCTCTTGATTTTATGGAAATTGGGTGTTTGGATCTAGAAAATTTAATCTCTATTATTTTGGCTTCTCTTAGTATGAATACAATTTTAATATGTAAAACCCATTACAGTAAGTAATCAAGTGTTCACTGGAGAAGCAATACCCAGTTTCAATACTCATGCTCTCCTCCTTAGTATGGTAGTTCACTCAAGTCCTCTGCCTCCTGCATACATCCTGACCTATGAATCAATTAATTGTGAGACTATCATGCTGGGATACACCATGTTCAAACTCTTTGCCAGAAGAGCAGACAAATTCATCTCCATATGGGCAGAGAGGAAGAAATTGCAGGTTTAAGGTTTAGTCATTGCAAATGGAATCACCACACTTTTGACTATTTTTCAATCCTCCCAAATGCTATTGAGGAAGCAAAAGTAAGTATATTTTTGATCCATGGACACCTGTTAAGCCTTTCAGATAGTTGGAAGAAACCTACTATTTGAGAGGCTGAAGGTATACCTCTCCTATGCTTGGCGATCTCTATAATTATGACCCTATATGAGATTCAAATGATCATCTATGGGGTCTATTATATACATTAACATAGTAGTCAAGCAAGGGTGTCGACTGCCTCACATTATTTGGACTTCATATTTATGGATGAGAGTTTCTCATTTCAAAATCCATGGGTGGTAAAGGTGGAGGCCCTCTATGGGATCTCCATTTCACTATTTTTTGACAACACTGTCCTTCTATTTCACGAATCCAAAAACAAAAGTACATTTTGAGCTCATTCTGGGATGAACATGGTCTTCAAGTCCACCTTGCAAACACAAAATCATGTAAGTTAGCTCTCCTTCTTTTCAAGGATAGCAGGTAGAAATGGTGACATCCTAGTATTTCCTTTGAATGCTATTATTTGGTTCATCTTTTAACTTGTTTTCGACATTTGTATCAATGTTGAACAGAGGATTGCAACATTAACAACCTTGGAGAGACGATGTTTCCAACTTCAGTTTTAGGATATTCAGGCTAAGTTCTGGTTTCTTGAAGTCTTTTCATAATACTTTGTTACACATGACTTTCATTTTCTTCTTGCAAAATTTCTAGAAATGAATGGATATCTTGTGGACTGTTGTAAACAAATTTAGTTCTATTACCATGCTCAAGAGAATTTAATGTTTGTCATTATTGGAGGATAGAGATATACCATAAGAGCTCGGTTCTGTGTTGTAGCTTTTTATTAAGACTTGAATCAGTTAAACCCTCGGACCTACTGCAACCCTATATTGAGGCTTGGTTCTATTGAAGCCGCCATACTTTGGACCTCTTCATTGCAGTCTCAGGCCAGGGATATAGCTACAGGATTTTGACATATTTTATGCGGTGAACATCTATTAAAATCTCAGATTATCTC